>CM044011.1:57355195-57821815 GCA_024085815.1 Flaveria linearis
GTATGTGCGTGTGTTTGACCTATCTGGGTGTGTTTGCCTGTGATGCGTTTGGAGTATGTTTTCGGGCTTGGGTGTTCTTGAATGGTGTTGTAGGATGCATTCCTAAGGTTTAGGATGGTTGAATTAGGCTTAGAATGGGTTTGGATGAGCTTGGAGGTCGAAAATGGCAGATTGAGTTTGGGATGAACTGCATTCTGCATCAGTTAGGGCTAGGCGACCGACTGGAGGCCATTCGGACGATTAAAGTGCGATTGGATTCCATTCGCATGACTGAGGTTCAGTCGCACGACTAGAGGGCCAGTCGCATGGGGAGTCATGCGACTGAGGATCCATTCACATAGGTGCTCATTCGCATTAAGTATATCCGCATGAGGTCCATTCGTATAAGGTCCATTCGCATAGTGTTCAACCGTATGAGGTCCATTCACACGATTAGGTGTTCATCCGCATTGGTGTCCATCCGTATTGGTCCATTCGTATGATGTTCAGCTGCATGGAGGCCATGCGACTGAAGGGTGCCCATACGCCCAAATGGGGCTGTTGTACCCGAGGAGAAGCCTAGATGGTATGTTGGGCATGATGATGTTGCATGTTTATGCATGATGTATGTTATGAATGTATGATGATGCCCTGTGTGATGATGCTATAGTGTATGTTGATGTTCCTTATTATGACATATGTTTATCTTTCCGTGGTTTTACGTTTTACATTAATGAATGAATGAAAAGTATTATGTAATATAAAGTGAAAGATAATGAAAAGAGAAATGTAATGAAAGAATACATGCATTAACGATTGAATGAATGAATGTAAGAAAGGCTTGCAAGCAAATGTATGGAGGTTCACACCCAATGAAGGGTGTTAGCTCAACCGTGTGCGGGTTAGCTACCCTAGAAGGATGCACACTGGGGGTCCAATCCTTGTGATTGACTATATGTATGGGATCCTTGCCGCTTGCCCTAGGTACTAGAGTCAGCTTCATGCGCAATGTTCGAGGTCTATGAAAGACCTAAGGCCAGTAACCAGCTTCGTGCACAATGTTTAGGGTATAGCACATGGCATTGATCCATAATGAAAAGAGAAAAGATAAGTGGTGAATGTACTTACCCTGGGTACTGGAGTCAGCTTCGTGCACAATGTTCGAGGTCTACGAAAGACCTCAGGCCAAGTAACCAGCTTCGTGCACATTGTTCGGGGTATTGTACATGTCATCGAAGGTAATGAACGTACGAATGAAAGAATGTGTGAATTGAACGTTAATGATATAACGTAATAAAGAATGAAACGGTATCTTTGTCACTCGACCTCAGTAATCGTGGCTGTGTGCCATGAAGAGGGTAAAGTTTGACAGGATCCAGATAGAAGTAAAAGATAATGAATGATGAAGATAATAATGAGATTATTTATGTGTACGTATGATGCATGATCGCATGAAAGTAAAGAGACGGTTTTAGATGAAAGTAAAGTATTTTATTTTTAAAACTAGAACTCACTCAGCAACGCTAACTTTTTATGTGTTTCCAGTTGGCAGGTAAAGTTGCTGAGGATGGCACGAGCGGCTACTCAGCTCTTTTTGGATGGCATTCTTTTGTTTAACGCTTTTGTATTGTAATGCGAACAAACGATGTTTTGTAATGAATGTTGTATTACTTTGTAAAAGTGTTTATTAAAGGAAATGAAATGTTTGATTTAAAAGTTTCAGCTTCATGATTTTATTAAAGTTAATACAATTATATGTTTTATGTACGATGATCGACCAACTGTGAGGTGCCCGGGAACGGGGCCTTACAAGTTGGTATCAGAGCCAAAGTTTAAGTGAAACGGGTAAATTTTCAAAATAAACCTTAACTTAAAATGAGAATGGGACTGAAAGGGATGGGATGCCAATCTGAGTAACTGCGTGCCATCAGGTATTTCTTAATGATAACCGGTATTATGTGCGCATGTTATCAAAATATAAATAATTATTCAATAAGTTTAATACTTATTGATAATTATTTATTAATACAAATAGAAATCTATAAAAACATTGTAACATATTGCGTGTGTGACACGTGTTAAACCAAATCAAACCAAATCAACTCAAACCTTACCAAATATAATCATTCGTATTAAAGACTAAATTACAATCAATAATAGGTATTGAACGTGTTTGATCGTGCAATTCTTTGAAGTTCTTGTTCATATATACTGATGTAGTCAGGACAGGTAATACTAGGGGTACGAAGAGTAAAGTAAGTGGCTAATCACAACTGGCCACTGTAATTAGGGACTTACTATATTTGACATAAACTGAGCTATTCCCTTGAATGACCGTGTTGGTGTTTGAATCTTTCAGTGTGTTAGAGGATGGCCGGTGGTAGATCTTCCAAAGCTTCAAGGGGTGGAGGTCATGGTGGGCCTGGTGCTGAACCACGACCCAAAAGAGGAAGACCTAGGGTGGAAAAGGTGGTTCCTAAGGAACCCGAGACCCCTCATCCAGAGGGTGTAGATGAGAGCGCCAATCTGAGAGCCTCGGTAAAGGAGGCTGTTGTTGAGGAAGTTCATCAGGTCATGCAGACAATCTTACCGTCTGTGGTGACCGAAGTTATTAAGGCTGTAAGGGAAGGAGAAAGAAGGGAGAGGAATAGGTCCTTGAGAGAACGGGAGCAATCGGAGCCGGAAACAGTTCTCTCCGATGATGAAGAGGAGGAAGAAGAAGAGCCTGCGCCGGAGGTGGCACGAGGCTGTAACTATAGGGTGTTTCAATGATGCAAGCCCCTACTTTTAATGGTAATGGCACTGCTACTACTGCTCACCGGGGGTGACAGAAATGGAAGCTGTTCTGAACATTAGCGAGTGCCGGGAGGATCAGAAAGTAAAGTTTACTGCCCACTCATTTGTGGACTCGGCTCTGTGCTGCTTGGACAATATAGTTCAAGCCGGGGGTAGTAGGGCAATCGGGAGGATGAGATGGTCTAAACTGAAGAAGTTGGTGATTGAGGAGTTTTGCCCTCACCGGGAAATAGATAAGGTTGAAAGAGAATTCCTGTAGCTGGAGGAGGGAACCATAACACACCAACAGTACACAACAAACTTCAACGAGATGGCACGTCTGGTGCCGGATCAGGTAACGCCTCTATCACAGAAGATGAAGAGATACATTCAGGGTTTGCCAGCGGATATTCGCAGGCACATGATCGCTGCCTGACCGCGCATGTTTAGGTCGGTAATGGACTTGGCAGGGAGGTTATATGATGAGAGGGCTGTAGTGGTGGTGGCTAAAGGTAGTAGAAAGAGTGGAGGTGATCAAAACTGGAATAGGAAGAGGTTTGGTCGGGGTGATACCTCGACGGGTAACAAGAAGGCACGGGTGGATGACCGTCGTGTGGCCACACCGGGTACGGGATCGAGAAAGTGTGCTAAATGTGGGAAGGAGCACAGTGGCGAGTGTTGATGGGGGTTGAACGTTTGTTTTAAGTGTGGTAAGCCTGGTCATATGGCTAGAGATTGCAGGGGTACGAGGTGCTTCAACTGTGGGGAAAGTGGTCACATGAGTAAAGATTGTAAGAAGCCGAGAGCCGAGGGTTTCGGAGTGAAGAAGGCGGGGAGTGAAGTACCGAGGGCGAGCGCCAGGGCATTCACCATGACACAATAGGAAGCTAGGACGGACCCTGATGTCATGTCCAGTACGTTTCTGGTGAACCCAACTTTAGCTTCGGTGTTGTTCGATTCGGGTGCCGGTAAAAGTTTTATTTCTGCTGCTTTCTATGCTAAACTGCCTGTTATTAGTAGACGTGTTGACACGCCCTTTGATGTAGAAACTACCATAGGTAAGTCTACCAGAATTTCTGAGATGATAGAGGACTGTGATGTGGAACTAGAAGGTCATAAGTTTCCTGTTAGACCGTTCGTGATGACCTTAGGTGGTTTCGATTTGGTTCTTGGGATGGATTGGTTGGCGGACTTCAGGCAAACATCGTGTGTCACAAGAAAATGATTCGTTTGACAGCGATGACGGGAGTTTGGTAACTGTTTATGGGGACCGAGTCATGACGATCCCGAAAGTAATCTCAATGGCGGTGGCGGGAAAGTGTATGAGGCGTGGATGCAGCGCCTACTTGGCTTATGTGAAGGATGCGGATACGCCGACACCATAATTGTCTGATGTACTGGTTGTGTGTGACTTTCCAGATGTGTTTCTCGAAGACTTATCAGGATTGCCACCTGACCGAGAGATCGAGTTTCAGATTGATCTGATACCGGGTGCCCAACCTGTTGCCAAGGCATCGTATCGGTTGGCTCCGACTGAGATGAAAGAGTTGATGGAGAAATTGCAAGAGCTGCTCGATAAGGGGTTCATTAGGCCGAGTATCTCTCTACGGTCTTATTCGTAAGAAGAAAGACGATAGCATGAGGATGTGTATAGACTACCGTGAGCTGAACAAGTTGACGGTGAAGAATCGGTACCCGTTACCGAGGATTGATGATTTGTTTGATCAGCTTCAAGGCGTTAGTGGTTTTCAAGGATATACCTTCTATCCGGCTATCATCAGTTGAAGGTGAAGGAGCAGGATATCCCTAAAACTACTTTTTGCACGCGTTATGGTCACTACGAGTTTCTTGTCATGTCCTTTGGTTTGACCAATGCGCCAGCTGCTTTTATGGATCTGATGAACCGAGTGTGTCAGCCGATGTTGGATAAATCAGTGATTGTGTTTATTGATGATATTCTAATTTATTCGAAGAGCGAAACAGAGCATGCCGGTCACATTCGAGAAGTGTTGGAGATGTTGAGTAGGGAGAAGTTGTATGCCAAGTTCTCCAAATGCACGTTTTGGTTACACGAGGTTCAATTCTTGGGTCACGTGGTGAATACGGAGGGGATTATGGTGGATTCGGCAAAGGTGGAAGCGGTGATGCAATGGAAGTCTCCAAAGACGCCATCCGAGATTTGCAGTTTCTTGGGTTTGGCAGGCTACTACAGAAGATTCATTCAAGACTTCTCTAAGATCGCTTCTCCACTGACCAAGTTGACCCGGAAGGATGTAAAGTTTGTATGGGGTCAAGCTCAAGAGAATGCGTTCGAAGAATTAAAGACGAGAATGACACAAGCTCCTGTTCTATCATTACCCGATGGAAGTGAAGATCTGGTGGTTTATTCTGATGCTTCCTACTCGGGGTGGGGGTGTGTGTTAATGCAGAGAGGAAAGGTTATAGCCTATGCATCCCAACAGTTGACGGTTCATGAGGTTAACTATCCTACTCATGAATTGGAGCTAGCAGTTGTGGTCTTTGCGCTAAAGATTTGGAGGCACTATCTCTACGGGACGAAGTGCACCATTTTCACTGACGACAAGAGCTTGAAGTATTTCTTCAGGCAGAAAGACTTGAACATGAGGCAGAGGAGATGGTTGGAGCTCATAAAAGATTATGATTATGAGATCCATTATCATCCGGGAAAAGCCAACGTGGTGGCGGATGCCCTTAGCCGAAAGGAAAGACCCGAGCCGATTCGGGTGAAGGCGTACCAGCTGATTATGACCTCCGATGTGATGAAGCAAGTCAAAGAGTTTCAAGCTGAGGCTTTGAAGGAAGATCATCTTAACTCTGAAAGAATGAGAGGTCTGGTCGTAGAGTTGGGTGAAAACACATTCGGTGTTAGAACCCGGTTTGGATGAAAATGGATTCCTCGTCTTGGGGATCTACGGGTGAAGATTATGGATGAAGCTCATCAGACTTGATACTCTATTCATCCCGGTGCTACAAAGATGTACCAAGACATGAAGAAAGATTATTGGTGGGCGGGTATGAAGCGTGATGTAGTGGGGTATGTGAGTAAGTGTCTTACTTGCTTGCAAGTGAAGGCCGAGCATCAAAAGTCGTATGGGAAGATCCAACCTTTGGATATACCACAATGGAAGTGGGAGCACCTCACTATGGATTTCATTACAAAGTTGCCACGTACTCCGAAAGGGTATGATGCTATATGGGTGATTGTCGACCGCTTGATGAAGAGTGCTCATTCCTACCGATCCGTGAGACATATTCATCTGAGAGGTTGGCTGGTCTGTTCATCAAGGAAATTGTAACTCGTCATGGTGTGCCGGTGTCTATTGTGTCTGATCGTGACACCTGGTTTACATCTAAATTTTGGAAGAAATTCCACGATGCGATGGGAACGAGGTTACATATTAGCACGACTTATCATCCTCAAACTGATGGTCAGTCAGAAAGGACCATTCAGACATTGGAGGACATGCTTCGGGCATGTGTGATTGATTTTGGGGGAAGTTGGGATGACCACTTACCATTAGCTGAATTCTCATACAACAGCAGCTATCATGCTAGCATTGGTATGCCACCATATGAGATGCTATATGGTAGGAGATGCAGGACACCCGTTTGTTGGGATGATATTGGTCAGAAAGAGTTAGGGAACGTTGAGGTGATCGAGGCTACGACTGAGAAGCTTGAAAGGATCAAAGCTTTCATGAAGGCAGCCAAAGATAGACAAAAGTCGTATGCTGATAAACGACGTAGCCCGATTGAGTTCCAGGTGGGTGACCGGGTTATGTTAAAGGTCTCACCTTGGAAGGGTATCATTCGGTTCAGAAAATGGGGCAAGTTGAGCCCAAGATACATAGGCCCTTTCCAAATCATTTCGCGAGTGGGAGAGGTGGCCTATAGATTGGAGTTACCAGATGAGTTAAATGGAATTCACCCGATATTCCACGTATCTCATCTAAGGAAGTGCTTAGCAGATAAAGATATGATTGTTCCACTGAAGGATATCAAAGTAGACAAACGGCTCAATTATGTTGAGCAACAAGTGGCAATTATCGATCGAAAAGAGAAGAGGCTGAGAAATAAAGTGGTTCCTCTTGTGCGTGTACAGTGGAAGTACAGGAAGGGATCCGAGTCAACGTGGGAGACCAAAAAAATGAGACAGCATTACCCACGATTGTTCGAGGAATAACAGGTTTCGGGGACGAAACCTATATAAGAGGGGTGGACTTGTAACACCCGGATATTTTCTTTGAAGCCGATGAAAGAAGAAGAAGAAATAAAGTCCAAAGTCGGGGGACCAAACTTGCCAAAATGCGAGAAAGTTTGAAAGAGAAGGAGAATAAAAGGGGAGGGCAGGTCACACCCTCCCCACATCTCCAAAAATTTAGCAAAGAAAGAGGGGAGAAGAAGAAAAGGAGAAAAAGAGAGAAAAGGGTTGGTTCGAGTGGATCTGAGCGTGCAAAATCATCGTGTAGCAGGTCTAGACGAAGATCTTCTTCTTGTAGTTGTGTGAGTTCTAGGACCCTATTTTACTCATTTTCAACTGATTTAGGGCTGGATGTGACACCCCCAATCCTAAATAATATAATAGAGAGGGTGATACGAGTTGGGTTATTAAGGACAATTCAGAGATTTTAAATACAGAGGAATTGTATATATATATATATATATATATATATATATATATATATTGTTATTAAAACTGTTTATACAACCAGATTTATTACAAAACATTAACCGACATATTAAAAGTTTTATCAAACTTCATCTAACTCCCAAAACCCAACACTATTGCCAGTATCATACATCAGAGCCGGATTTCAACCCCGTGGAACACTTCCACGAACACCTCTACTATTACCTGGCATACATAAAAAAGAAATACTAAGTCAGATAAACTGGTGAGTTCTAACATATATCACATTTTGACAATAAAGTTATCAACTGTTCCAAATCAAATATTTCACAAAATATCAGTTGATCCATTTGTTTGTCCTGGCGTTCAATCCAAGGACAAACCTATGCGATATGCATACCGAATACCCGCAAGGTGGTTATGGACTTTTATCAAATTAATTGGGGGTCAAAACTCCACCTGGCGTTGATGGGTCAAAACTCCATCTGTAATTGGTGGGTCAAAACTCCACCTGGATTGATGGGTCAAAACTCTATCTATAATTGGTGGGTCAAAACTCCACCTGGCGTTGATGGGTCAAAACTCCATCTATAATTGGTGGGTCAAAAATCCACCTTGCCAACCATCACAAATTACCAATTTCAAACTCTTACCCACATTTTTATTTATACGCATGCCAGTGCTCGATTTTGTCAAAACAACATTAACACATTAAAAAGGGGCATTCAGAACTCACCTTAATGATTTCAGCAAATGTCCACTAATCCAAATATATTAGGGCAGTTAAAACTCTCTTCTTCAGGTCAAATCTAAAGCAATAAACCTTAACTAAGTCAAATCAATTCCTAACAGATCACTTTATGTGACTGGGGCTATACGAATGGACTCATTCGTACGACTGAACACGCGACTGAGCTTAATCGTATGAATGAACCATACGACAGAGGTGTGAATGAGCTCTAACAAGGGTTCATGCGAATGACCTTCATTCGTGTGATCGGATCATGCGACTGAGCTTCAGTCGCAGGATTGAGCCATGCAACTGGCTCATTCGCACGAATGGGTCATGCGACTGGGCTCATTCGCCTGCAACGGATCAGCAGCTGTGTTCTTGACGTTTTTCATCCAAAAGCTTGAGTTTTAACCATTTAGATCATGCCATATTGAAAACAGAACATGTACACATTGTTTACAATAGCTTCAGATCATTATTTTATCAAAACTTCACAAAAACTCGGATCCGAATTCCCGGTTTTCGACTTAACGAAAGATTGAATCAAAACTTAGATTTAAACATGTTTTTGGATCAATTTCAACCACATACACAGCTTAATGCTTTCAAGGATCGATCCGTGCCAAGCGAAACTTACCGAAACGGAGCCAAAATCGTCGATTAATCGAAGGTTCGAATGTTGTTAAGGTGTACGGGAGATGTGTGTGTTTGGTATGTGTGTGTTCTTATCTCTTCTGCACACATATACCAACACATTACGTATATACATATTTTAAACATTAACCTCCCTTGCGACTAGAGGAGGTGCGAATGAAGGCCAGGCGACTGAGGGTTGTGCGACTGGAGCCCATACGCCTGTGATTCGTGCGATTGAGTCTCATACGCACGTATGGGGTGCGACTGAGGTTCATTCGCAGGCGAGTTATGCGACTAAATACCAATCTTAACAAATAAACAAATATTAAAATTTACGGATGTTACAAGTTTACCCACCTTATTTAGGGTTTCGTTCTCGAAACCTGATTAAAACAAATAGGGGTAGTTTTGCCTCATATCTTCTTCTGGCTCCCAGGTTGACTCAGATCCTTGGCGATGTGCCCACTGCACCCTGACTAAACTAATGCTCTTATTTCTAAGTTTCTTCTTTTTACGATCTAAAATGGCCACGGGCTGTTCAACGTAATTGAGCCTCTCATCAATTTCAATATCATCTAAGGGTACATACTGAGTTTCATTAGATAGACACTTCCGTAACTGAGAGACGTGAAAGGTTGGATGAATAGCATTTAATTCTTCTGGTAAGTCCAATTTATATGCTACATATCCTACTTTTTCTATTATTCGGAAAGGTCCAATAAAACGTGGACTTAGTTTGCCCCTCTTTCTAAATCGAATAATGCCCTTCCATGGGGGAACTTTTAACAAAACAAAATCACCAACCTTAAACTCTAATTATTTTCTTCTACGATCTGCATACGATTTCTGTCTGCTTTTCGCCTCTCTAATACGATTTCTAACTATTTCAAACTTTGACATTGTTTCCTCAACTATTTCTCTATTCCCTAATTCATATTGCCCCATATCTCCCCAATAAAGTGGAGTTCTACACTTTCTTCCATAAAACATCTCAAACGGAGACATCTTAAGGGTAGCTTGATAACTGTTGTTGTAGGCAAATTCAGCTAAAGGAAGATGACTATCCCAGATACCTCCAAAATCAATACTGCATGCCCGTAGCATATCCTCTAATGTCTGAATAGTTCTTAAATTTTGGCCATCTGTCTGAGGGTGATAGGCTGTACTAAAGTAAAGTTTAGTCCCCATTGCTTCATGAAATTTTCTCCAATACCTAGAGGTAAACCTGGCATCTCTATCAGACGTGATACTTTTTAGAACTCCATGCAATCTAACTATCTCTTTGGTGAAGATATCAGCTAGCCTTTCCACCGAATAGGTTTCCCTTATAGGTAAAAATAAAGCACTCTTAGTTAGTTGATCTACCACTACCCAAATAGTATCATAACCTTTTGGTGTACGAGGTAACTTTGTTATAAAATCCATGGTCAGATCGTCCCACTTTCAAGCTGGAATAGCTAAGAGTTGCAATAATCCATAAGGTTCCTGATGTTCAGCTTTCACTTGGGCACACGTTAGACATCTATTTACATACTGCATCACGTTAAATTTCATTCCTGGCCACCAATAATCGTGCTTCAAATCCTGATACATCTTAGTCATGCCTGGGTGAATGGAATATCTGGATTTGTGAGCTTCATCAAGTACCATATCACGTAATGCCAATGGAACCCACATCCGACCAAACCTGATTTTAACACCATAACTATTTTCTTCTAAATAACTTTCTTGACCAACCATTCTTTCTTTCTTAATGTTTTCTTCCTTTAACGCTTCCAATTGGGATTCTCTCAGTTGTTGCATAAAGTCAGGAGTAATTACAAGTTTATACGCTTTGACCTTGATCGGCTCATACTTCTCCTTTCTGCTTAATGCATCAGCGACCATATTTGCTTTTCCGGGGTGATACAGAATTTCACAATCATAATCTTTAATTAATTCTAACCATCGCCTTTGTCTCATATTCAGATCTTTTTGCTCAAAGAAATTCTTTAGGCTCTTATGATCGGTGAAGATGGTACATTTTGCTCCATAAAGTAATGTCTCCATATCTTAAGAGCAAAAACTACAGCGGCTAATTCTAAATCATGGGTTGGGAAATTAGCTTCATGGGTCTTCAACTGTCTAGAAGCATAAGCAATAACTCTCCCACATTGCATCAAAACACACCCCAATCCCTGATATGATGCATCAGAATATATTACTAAATCATCTGTACCTTCTGGTATTGCCAATACTGGGGCTTGTGTCAATCGGTTCTTTAGTTCCTGAAAAGCAACTTCCTGTTCTTCATCCCATTCATACTTAACATTCTTTCGAGTTAATTTTGTCAATGGGGAAGCGATCTGTGCAAAATCTTGAATGAATCTTTTATAGTATCCTGCTAATCCTAAGAAACTACGAATTTCTGAAGGACTTTTAGGAATTTCCCAATTCAGTACAGCTTCAATCTTTGCAGGGTCTACCAATATTCCATCTGCATTCACCACATGGCCTAAAAATTGCACTTTCCTTAACCAAAAATCACACTTCGAGAATTTTGCATACAACTTGTTCTTTCTTAAAGTTTCTAACACTTCTCGAATGTGACAGGCATGATCTCCTTCATTCTTAGAATAGATCAGAATATCATCTATAAACACAATCAGTGATTTATCCAGCATCGGTCTACATACTCTATTCATCAAATCCATGAATGCAGTAGGAGCATTCGTTAATCCGAACGACATCACCAAGAATTCATAATGCCCATATCGCGTACGAAAAGTTGTCTTTGTTACGTCCTCCTCTTTCACCTTTAACTGATGGTATCCGGATCTAAGATCTATCGTTGAGAACCAACTAGTGCCTTGAAGTTGATCAAACAAATCGTCTATACGGGGTAATGGATACTTATTCTTGATGGTTAGTTTATTTAACTCTCTATAATCTATACACATCCTCAAACTGCCATCTCTCTTTTTTTACAAACAAAACTGGAGCACCCCACAGCGAAGTGCTTGGTCGGATAAAGCCCTTGTCTAATAATTCCTGCAATTGTTTTAGAAGTTCCTTCAGCTCAGCTGGTGCAAGTCTATAAGGGGTTTTAGCGATAGGTTTTGCCTCAAGTACTAAGTCAATTCTAAACTCAATTTCACTATTAGGAGGTATACCTGATAGATCCTCAGGAAATACATCGGGAAAGTCACAAACTACTGGGACATTTTCTAATTTCCTCGTCTCTTTAGTAGTATCAACTACATATGCGAAAAACGATTCACAACCCCTACTCAATAATTTCTCGGCCTTAATCATAGATATAACTCTCACTACACTATCATGATCATCACCAAAAAGTGTCACCGAATTACCTTCTGGCGCTCGCAACACAATCATCTTTCTTTTGCATATTATCTGAGCCTCAAACATAGATAACCAGCCCATTCCTAATACTACATCAAAACCTCCTAACTTCATCATATGTAATCTAGCAGAAATTTTACACCTTCTAATTCAACAAAGCAATCATCTATTACCTCACTAACAACTATGAACTCATTAGAGGCAGTTTCTACTGAAAAAGCAACATCTAGCTTTGATGGCCTAACTTTTATTAAGGCATGGGATTTTATCGATATAAAACTTCTATTAGCTCCCGAGTCAAATAAAATTCTAGCAGGCACATCATTAACAAGAAACGTACCCGACACAACATCCGGTAATGCCTTAGCCTCATCTGTAATCATTGTAAAAGCTCTCCCCGTAGTACCACTACTACCACTCGCACTGATTTTACTCTATCCTCCCGCGAAACGAATAGGAAATGGTCCAGGTCTAAGCTTTAGACACTCAGATCTCATATGCCCTATCTCACCACATTCATGACACCGAATTTCTGGACACCTAGAAACAAAATGTCCAGCTTTTTTGCATTTATGGCATGCTGGGTGATTCAATCTACATTCTCCCCTATGAAATTTCCCACATTATTACATCGAGGAGGGGACCTACAAAACCCCTAGCATTAAACTTTCTTTTCTGCAGACCACTCTGCCCATACGTAGGCCTAGAACTCAGTGAAGTTTCCTGACGAATAACCACTTCCAGCCAAATTCACAGTGGCTTGGTAAGTAGAAGGAGAATTGGACTTTACCAGCATCCTAACTTTAGGTGGTAATCCCTGGATATACCTATTAATCCTCTTCGCCTTAGGAGTTACTAAATGAGGTACCAAACGAGCCATCTTTTCAAATCTGGAGGTATACTCTTTATGAATTAAGCTACCAGCCTAAAATTGTAAAAACTTAATCTCAACCCTATCCATCTCGCCTTTTGGATAGAACTTTTCTATCACCAGTGCTTTAAAAACTTCCCACGTCATCTGACTTACGGCGGCCTCACCCATGGCCTGTTCTACTGTATCCCACCAATACAAAGCTTCTGCTTGAAATGAATGCACTACAAAGCCTACTTTCTGGTCCTCCTTACATCTACTAAGTTTAAACGCTGCTTCCATCTCTCGTAGCCACTTATAAGTTACTACTACATCTTTTTGGCCTTCAAACTTAGGCGGGTCACATTCTTTAAAATGCTTATATGATACTGGTTTCTCCACTACAGGCTCATTAACAACAGGTGGAGGAGTTGGTTGGGAAGATGATTCACCACCTTTCCTCAGATGACTTGACATCTCAGGTAAGGTAGTACGTAACACTCGGGTGATTTCATCACCTATAGCAGCCTTAAGTTCATCACCTGAGATTCTAGCTTCAGGTCTAGGGTTTGCATTACCAGATTCCTCCATCTACGATAAGAAATAACCATAATCAAATAATGAGCGATATCAGGATGCTGCATATAATGTAAATTGCTCATAACATTGGCCAAGTGTTATTAATTATTTACTTATTCACACCATCCTGCCTCTTCTCATTATTCCTTCACAGTTTATTTCTGATTCTATTTAAATCACAGAATCATGTATACACATACTACTAATTTCAAATTATGCAAACTACTATCATTTAACAACTAACAGAATTACCACTAACAATTAAATACTTAACTGCACAATATTTCACCCCACTTCCGGCTATAGATACTGGCACTTCCCACATGTTCAGTTAAAGTTTGAAAAAATCAAGTGTTCAAATCTCTTTAACTATGGCTCTGATACCAACTTGTGACACCCCCAATCCTAATAATATGATAGAGAGGGTGATATGAGTTGGGTTATTAAGAACAATTCAGAGATTTTAAATACAGCGGAATTTGTATATATATATATATTGTTATTAAAACTGTTTATACAACCAGATTTATTACCAAACATTAACCGACATATTAAAAGTTTTATCAAACTTCATCTAACTCCCAAGACCCAACACTATTGCCAGTATCATACATCAGAACCGGATTTCAACCCCGTGGAACACTTCCACGAACACCTCTATTATTACTTGGCATACATAAAAAAATACTAAGTCAGATAAACTGGTGAGTTCTAACATATATCATATTTTGACAATAAATTTATCAACTGTTCCAAATCAAATATTTCACAAAATATCAGTTGATCTATTTGTTTGTCCTGGTATTCAATCCAAGGACAAACCTATACGATATGCATACCGAATACCCATAAGGTGGTTATGGACTTTTATCAATTAATTGGTGGGTCAAAACTCCACCTGGAGTTGATGGGTCAAAACTCAATCCATAATTGGTGGGTCAAAACTCCACCTGGCGTTGATGGGTCAAAACTCCATCTATAATTGGTGGGTCAAAACTCCAACTGGCGTTGATGAGTCAAAACTCCATCTATAATTGGTGGGTCAAAACTCCACCTCTCCAACCATCACAAATTACCAATTTCAAACTCTTACCCACATTTTTATATATACGCATGCCAGTGCTCGATTTTGTCAAAACAACATTAACACATTAAAAGGGGGAATTTAGAAGTCACTGTAATGATTTCAGCAAATGTCCACTAATCCAAATATACTAGGGCAGTTAAAACTCTCTTCTTCAGGTCAAATTAAAGAAATAAACCTTAACTAAGTCAAATCAATTCCTAACAGATCACTTTATGTGACTGGGGCTATACAATGGACTCATTCGTACGACTGAACATGCGACTGAGCTTAATCGTACGAATGAACCATACGACAGAGGTGAGAATGAGCTCTAACAAGGGTTCATGCGAATGACCTTCATTCGTGTGATCGGCTCATGCGACTAAGCTTCGGTCGCACGATTGAGCCATGCAACTGGCTCATTCGCACGAATGGGTCATGCGACTGGGCTCATTCGCCTGCAACGGATCAGCAACTGTGTTCTTGATGTTTTTGATCAAAAAGCTCGAGTTTTAACCATTTAGATCATGTTATATTCAAAACAGAACATGTAAACATTGTTTACAACAACTTCGGATCATTATTTTATCAAACTTCACAAAAACTCGGATCCGAATTCCCGGTTTTCGACTTAACGAAAGATTGAATCAAAACATAGATTTAAACATGTTTTGGATCAATTTCAACCACATACACAACTTAATGCTTTCAAGGATCGATCCGTGCCAAGCGAAACTTACCGAAACGGAGCCGAAATCGTCGATTAATCGAAGGTTCGAATGTTGTTAAGGTGTACGGGATGTGTGTATGTTTGGTATGTGTGTGTGTTCTTATCTCTTCTGCACATATACCAACACATTACATATATATATATATATATATATATATATTTAACATTAACCGCCCTATGCGACTAGAGGAGGTACGAATGAAGGCCAGGCGAGTTAGGGGTGCGACTGGAGCCCATACGCCTGTGATTCGTGCAATTGAGTCTTATACACACGTATGGGGTGCGACTGAGGTTTATTCGCAGGCGAGTTATGCGACTAAATACCAATCTTAACAAATAAACGAATATTAAAATTTACGGATGTTACACTGGAACACATAGTAAACCCGTTTTTGTATGTGTGTGTGTTTGACCCATTTAGGTGTGTTTGCGTGTGATGCGTTTGGAGTATGTTTTCAGGCTTGGGTGTGCTTGAATGGTGTTGTAGTATGCATTCCTAAGGTTTAGGATGGTTAATTTGGGCTTAGAATGGGTTTGGATGAGCTTGGAGGTCGAAAATGGCAGATTGGTTTTGGGATGAACTGCATTCTGCATCAGTTAGGGCTAGGCGACCGACTGGAGGCCATTCGGCCAATTGAAGTGCGATTGGAGTCCATTCGCATGACTAAGGTTCAGTCGCACGACTAGAGGGCCGGTCGCATGGGGAGTCATGCGACTGAGGATCCATTCGCGTAAGTGCTCATTCGCATTAAGTCCATCCGCATGAGGTCCATTTGCATAAGTTCCATTCTCGTAGTGTTCAACCGTATAAGGTCCATTCGCATGATTGGGTGTTCATCCACATTGGTGTTCATCCGTATTGGTCCATTCGCACGACGTAATGAAAGAATACATGCATTAACGAATGAATGAATGAACGTAAGAAAGGCTTGCAAGCAAATGTATTAAGGTTCACACCCAATGAAGGGTGTTAGCTCAACCGTGTACGGGTTAGCTACCCAGAAGGATGCATACTGGGGGTCCAATCCTTGTGATTGACTAAATGTATGGGATCCCTGCCGCTTGCCCTAGGTACTAGAGTCAGCTTGGTGCGCAATGTTCGAGGTCTATGAAAGACCTCAGGCCCAGTAACCAGCTCGTGCACAATGTTCAGGGTATAGCACATGGCATTGATCCGTAATGAAAAGAGAAAAGATAAGTGGTGAATGTACTTACCCTAGGTACTGGAGTCAGCTTCATGAACAATGTTTGAGGTCTACGAAAGACCTCAGGCCTAGTAACCAGCTTTGTGCACAATGTTCGGGGTATTGTACATGTCATCGAAAGTAATGAACGTACGAATGAAAGAATGTATGAATTGAACGTTAACGATATAACGTAATAAAGAACGAAACAGGATCTTTGTCACTTGACCTCAGTAATCGTGGCTGTGTGCCATGAAGAGGGTAAAGTTTGACAGGATCCAGATAGAAGTAAAAGATAATGAATGATGAAGATAATAATGAGATTATCTATGTGTACGTATGATGCATTATTGCATGAAAGTAAAGAGACGGTTTTAGATGAAAGTAAAGTATTTTATTTTTAAAACTAGAACTCACTCAGCAACGCTGACTTTTTATGTGTTTCCAGTTGGCAGGTAAGGTTGCTGAGGATGGCACGAGGCGGCTACTCAGCTCTTTTTGGATGGCATTTTGTTGTTTATCGCTTTTGTATTGTAATGCGAACAAACGATGTTTTGTAATGAATTATTAAAAGTGTTTATTATAGGAAATGAAATGTTTGATTTAAAAGTTTCTGCTGCATGATTTTATTAAAGTTAATACAATTATATGTTTTATGTGCGATGATCGACCAACTGTGAGGTGCCCGGGAACGGGGTATTACAGAACACAATAAACACATACTAGCCCACCAATGTGAGTGTTCATCCCTGAATGATAACATCAGTCGGTACTCGATCCATGCATGTACGGTCTTGGTTAAGCACGCATAAGAATCATGAGGGAACTCGGGTGAATTCGAAACCATACTTCGGAACTTTAATACCGCAAGGAGAAACTTGCCACGATCAGCGGAAGAGCATAGGTTGATTGGAGTTCTGAATAATTTTCACCGGAGGTGAGGAGCCGAGAGAAGGAAATTCTCGACGAACACTTGAGTTTAGGGTTTCTGTAACTGACAAGAGAGGAAAAGCTTTATGGTGAAGATGAGATCAAGTGACGGTAGTTAGTTATGATTTAGATAATTTATTTAAATTTGATTATCATTTAATATATATATATATATGTATATTGTCAGGACCGTATACGTACGGAGTACTAACTGATTCAACGTGTAACCTAATCAAATAGTGTGGAATCCTATTTGATTGGCGATACAATCAGTGAGAACGAAACCCAGATCAAGCTAACGATAGACTGACTTTAAGAATTGATTAGAAAACGATTCGAGATGAACTATGAACTTGGATGGATGTGATAGAACTCTCTGGATGGCTAGGGAAAGGAATAATTCAAAGTGTTATATTTTTCTATGAATTAAGTGGTATTTATAGGTTGCAATATCCAGTCGTACGACTGAGCATGGTTCAGTCATGCAACTGAGCCTTGCGATTCATTCATACTCACGACTGAACTATAAGATTGATTCAATCATGCAACTGAGCCAGTCTCACGACTCAGTCGCGTGACTGAGCCAATAGTTCAATCATGCGACTGTCCATAAGCATGGTCCATTAGCATGTATAACCATAAGACTAAGTCAAACACATTCCTGAATCACTATTAAACTACTACAAACCCATATATAATATTCATTTAAGCGTATATTCATAAACACTATAAGAACACTACACATTTAATAGTAAATAGACATTCAAACGCATATCATTTCATTCCAAAACTATTGTATTACACATATGTAAGAATGAAAGACATAAACATTAAAGTACAATGAACTAGGGACATCATGTATCAACAAACTCCCCCTTGGACCTAGTTCTCTCTAATGTCTAACATTCTTCACACACTCAGCAAACTTCTTTAGTTTTTCTTCTTTTATGACCCCAACATGTATTTCGAACACGAAGCACAATCTGATGACATGCTGGAATTAAAGAGCTTGCACTATGTCCAGAGTGTCATAGAACAGTGGCCACTTGTATGATGTGTATACATCATCCTTAGACAAGTTGGTAATCCATATTGGGTCAAACACCCTGGTAGTCTCAATCTTTCCATCTCTATCCAGTACAATCATGGCTTCACCTGTCCTCCAGTCATAATATCACCAAATGAAGTGAGACGTGAAGTTCTGTGGCATTTTCCTCCAAGGAATCTTTGTCATTGTCCTGGGTGGTCTTCATTTTAGAACCACTTTTGGTTTATTTGAAATGGGATCTATATCCGTTTTGCTCAGGAACCTCCTTGGCTGTTGAGATTTGAAGTTCACCCATTTAGTAAGATATTCTCTCTTTAAAGCTTTTTCAAACCATCCTGACATCTTTCTCAGGTCAGCATACAGAAGGTTCAAACCTGCCAGTCTGTTCAGCTCAAAACAAGGTAGAGTCTTCAGATCATGAGGATGTCTGAAGTACTCTATCCTCTTCTCTCTTTTCACAGCAGAAACATTCAAGTCTTCAAAGTAAGCCCAGCTGATTATCTTCCCTGATACCTTCTGATGCCTTTTGACTTTATATAGCTTCATATAGGCATTTTCCTTTGATGGTGCACGCTGGTTCCTCATTTCAGCTAGACACTCAGCCCATTAACCTTTTCTTTGTTCGAAATCAGCATCCTCAGCTTAAGCGGTATTTTCTATAGATTCTTTCTCAATGACCTTCTCATTTATCTTGTCAAAGCTGTCACTGTCAAACATTTCACCTAAGTTCAGTACGACATCACCATCGTCATTTATGTACTAAGAAAATAATCAGACGTGACATCCTTAATCTCCACCTCATCTACACCGTGTAGTCTTCATCACTGATAATGTCTACCTCTGGTGCGTCTCTGACAATCTCATCGGGGTTTGAGCCTGAACATTTCTATTATCTGCTCATCTGATAAGTCATGAATGATCTCCACTTCTTCTGGCGCATAACTCACCGATCGTCTAACAATCCCCTACAAGTCAAGAATCATAGTGAACTGGGTCTTGATTTTCTGAAAGGGTGCAACATCGTGTTCATCGATCTGGTGAGATTTATCTTCTAGATAAAATAAACAAACACAGCAAAGTTTAATAAACATCATCGTATTTCATATAAGTTGACATTCAATTTCACTAATTCAAAACATGTCAATACACATAAGTTCAAATTACATAATCATGTCAATCATTACATTGATCCGTTTCTTGACGATCTTTATCTTGAGGTGCAGAGGATGAAGCTCCCTGATCTTGATTTCTTTTAGTTCTTCTCTCCCTATCAGATTGTTGTGAAGTTGGAACTTTACCTTCACTTTGAGGTTGATCTTCATCATCATTGTTATCCTTCTTTTTCTCCTCATTAGTTTCCTTCACATCAACCTCATCATCATCATCATCAGACTCATCATCACTCGAGTCGTCATCATCATCATCTCCATCACCTTTTATCGTCAAGGGATCATCCTTCCTCCCTTTCAATCTCAGCATAATCTTCTTATTCTTCTTCTCTAGATCCTCAATCTTCTTGGTGGATGCCAGCACCAGCTCATTCTGAGCTTGAAGGGCCTTATGAGCTTGAACTAAAGCACGCTCATGGGCTTCGTTCTTCTCAGTCAGTTTGGAAATTTGTTAGCCTTGTATTGCATTCACTTATAACAGCTGGTTAATCTAGGAAGTCTTCAGATCATCAGCTGCCACAGCTTGAGCACCAACCTGTTAAAGCTGGTAAGCTGTGCCTCCAGACCCACTGTGGTAGAGGGGAACTCTAAGAAGGGGAAGGTTGCTGGGTTGAGGTGCCAGCTTGAGAGGTGGATGGGTTGGTTGTGGAGCTTGTATATACAGGTGTGGGAATGGGTAAGGTTTGGGGAGTAGTGATTGTTATTCTTTTTGGTGAGGCTGGTATAGGTATCTGTGTAGTGGGAAGTGAGATGGTGGTAGTAGGTGGGACTGTGGTAGTGGCACTAGGTGCAGCAGTAGAGGTTTGGGAGGGTAAAGATGAGCTCTGAAGAACTAGCTCGAGTGCTTACCCTTTTTATAGGAAGGCCTGGCCATCCTCTTCTTCCTTGAGCTAGAAGGAGACGCGACATCCTTTCCTTTGAAGTAGGCTGATCAGGAGTGTAGGAAGGATCAGCCTCCTTTGTATCCGCTCCAACTATCTTAGTCTGTCGTACACCAACAGTCTCCTTGCCTTTGTCAGTAGCCACCCATTTCCCTTCAACCTGCCTGACCAGAGGTTCCCCCTCAGAATCAGCTTCTTCCTCTTCTAATTCAAAATTCTAAATGTTTTCCATGATAGGGACATCTGGGTTAATGGCATCCTTCTCAGAATCCCCAGCAGCAGAGGAGCCATTACCACCACCTTGACCATCATTATGGTCATAATCATCATCATTTTGATCTTCATCAGGAACCACAACATCTTTAACCTTAGAATCATTGCCAACATGGCGCCACCTCCTTCCTTTAGGTGCAACATAATCTGCTTTAGCCAGATGCCCAAATAGACATCGAACTGGGGGCTTCTGTGGCTTTCCCCGGTAGACCTTCATCCTACCCAGTGTTGTATCATCAATCACCTCTAGAATGACCTCGTCAACCTTGTTCTTGGGCAGAATTGGAAGCTTCTAGTTGATAGTCATCTGGAGGAGTCTTGGGTACATACAGAAGCTTTCTTTCCCTTTCACCTTAATGTTCTTCCTCATGTAGTTGAAGAACATTTTGGAGAAGCTGAACGGATGGTTTAGGACTAGAGCCATGTAAGCATTCTGCATCAGATCGCTTAGCTCATCAATTCACCTTGACGTGATGCAATACATCTGAGAATCACGTGAGCCAAGTACTTGAAAGGTGGGCACATGTTACTCTTGTTAAGCACACCGGCATTGATGTCATCAGCGTACTTAATCTTCAAGAAGCAGCCTCTTACAATTAGGGGATGTAATTTGTTCGGATGATCCCCATCTTCTCCCATACCCAGTACCCTTCTCAGATCATCTTCTCCACCATCTATCTGCTCACCGAAAATCAAGCTCCTGATTTGGTAAGGCTCAGTAGAACAGTCAACTACAACATTTTCCCAAAATGCTTGCTGCAGTGATCTATATGGAGTGCAAGCAGTGGAGATAGCTCGGTGAATCCTGGATCTGTTTAGGAATTCTATGATTCCTACGAACTCGGCAGCGCTCCTTGAAGTCAGGTTCAGGTAAGCACAGATGTTGTGCTTGGTGGTCATTGGCCACCGATCAACCATTTTACTGTAAAACACAAAACAAACACCCATTCATCATGTTAGATTAGTTTAACACATAAAATAACTTGACTTTGAAACTGATCACATGTAATTGGTTCACTCGTACGATTGAACACATACGAATGAACTCAGTCATACGATTGAGCATACGACTGAGCTTAGTCGCATATTTCGACATCCGAATGACCTAGTCATGCGACTGAATTACCGATTGGTTCAATCGTGCGATTGAATCATGCGAATGGTTCAATCATACGACTAAAGTTCTTTCGGATTTTCCAGTCGCATATCGACGGTTCGAGTCCAAAAAATGTCGATTTAGGTCAATTAGTTATCGAAACTGTGTGTTTTACGTGTCCTTGGATGCGTTAGGATTAGTTAAACGCATTTTGTGGTTTAATTTTACTTTTAAGTTCATTTAAGGTTCACTTTTAAGATTTCTTTCTTGATGTTTATGAGTTACTCTTAAATGTGGGTTAGTGACCGATTAAAGACCCAATGTATCATGATTTCATCATCAACCTACCAATAATCCAATTTTGAATCGTGTATAAACGAGCTCTGGTCTTAAATCTTGGAAGAATTTTGAAAAAGGTCTCACAACTTTGCCGGTATTTCTTAGAGAATTTGAAAAGGTGAGGTAGTCACGACCGACTGACCCTCTATTTATACCCTCGGGATTTCAGGCATGCGACTAGACCTATACGCATGGTTTATTCATGCGACTGGACCTAAACAAATGACCTAGACGCCTTATTAGTCTTGCGATTGGTTCATATTGATCTTGCCAATTATGCGATTGGGCCATGCTGATGGTCCAATCGTGTATCAGGTCAGTGCCCATGGTCCAGTCGTGTGATTGATCGGACGATTAGGCCATACTCATGGTCCAGTCATGCGATTGGGTCATACAATTTGGGCCATGCTCATGGTTTAAACTTTATAGCCTACCGATCATCTCAGACATGATCCTTTTATCTATCGATCATCTCAAACGTGATCCTTTATTATTGACAACCATTGATAACCTCTGACGTGATCCTTTTATTTATTGAAAGCCATTGATCACCTCAGATGTGATCCTTTTATTTATTGAAAGTCATTGATCACCTCAGACGTGATCCTTTTATCTTTCAAAAACAACTTTTCATATTTAAGATTGGGTTCAATTTTGTAACTTTCACAGAGTTAAATCTTGTTACATTGTCCGACACTGACACATTGTACACAAGAATAAAACTAGAAAAACTTTAAATAAAACCAAAATAAGACATACTTTTGTAATTTTCGTTTGAGGAGAGTTGAAATCACTTTAACATCATTTAAATGATATCTCTCCCTGAGCAGAACAAATTAAGGCATTCACTTCAATTCAAGAAAGATTCATATGAAATCATACAGACAAAACGCAATTATTTGGAACTTTTAGTAGCTATAACAATGGCAGAGGACATTATAAGTACAATTCATAGAATCTCTTTCATATCATGCTGGAATAGTTATGTAGCACACTTTAATTATGACCATCAAGAGTTGCAGCCACTATGATTGTCAGTATGTTTGTCAATTTAAATTCACACACAGAATTTTGACATACATCAGTGATTGTTTTAGGTGAATTAGATCAACTAGTGTTTGTGGATCCCACTGGTATATGGTAATCAATCTTACTCAGGAGATTTTTTAGGGGTCCGTGGTCAAGAAGAGATTGTTCTAAGAGCTTTCAAAGAGAAGCCATGCCTCAGGTCAGTACCACCGTACAACAAAGAAGGGCAAACAACAATGATTTCTTAGAACATGTAGGTTATGTCAGGACCCAGGTCAGTGCCATCGCACAGCAGAGAGTTGCAAGGCCTATCTTCTTATTTGAGCAATACAATTTGATATTTAATACAGCAATGACATTTGTCATCAACTTAATTGCATTTAGCACTTATTTTGATGCTTTATGACATCTGTCATCTACATTGCTCTATTTTGGGTCGTTTACACACATTTGTGGCTTTCATTTGCTCCTCACCCCTTATTGGAACTTAATTGATTGTGTAGACCAAGGATACAATGGGAACCACAACTTGTTTATTGATTTAGTTTATGTGTATCACCAATGATGTCTACTAGTCTATTATGTTGAACCTACCGACATATCGTATAGTGGACTCGCAACTCCCTAGATCTACTTTCTCTATGTAACCATAATAGCAGAACAAATTACTATCATTTTTCAACTTGTTAGGTATTGATATCTCAGATTTAAAATATTCTGTGATTTTAAATTTATTAGAAAAATGTAGAAAGGAAAATCATTTTGGTGTCCCAATTAATTCAATGTCTGTGTACAATCATTTTCCATATCATTGAACTGCTTTCTCAGAATTGTTGTTTTTGCCTATCAGCTTACCTGCCCTACCCCCTCCCTTTTTTTGAAATTCTCCCCTTAAAACTTTAAAACAGAAAATCTTTTTATGATTTTAAAGTTTTCAAAGACAAGAAAAATATTAGACTAGACGAAATAGCAAATACATGAAAAGAAAATAAAAGGAAAATAAAGAACTGAAGACACTTTGCCGGACTATTAAATCGATTCCTCAGGAATCACAACTTCTTTCTTTTTGACGTCGTTAACCTCTAATAGATAAAAAATTGTGGTTTGTCAAATGTTTTGTATATAGGTCGGCATGCTGAAAATCCGTGTTAATTTTAATCACATCGATTATTTTTTTTTCAAAACAGTCACGTATGAAGTGATACTTTATGCCGATGTGTTTAGTTTTAGGATATTGTACCGGATTTTTAGTGATAGCTATAGCAGCAGAATTATCAACAAAAATGGGAGTGTTAGAAAATTGCAAACCGTAGTCCCGTATGTGCTGTTGAATCCAAATGATTTGAGAACAGCATCTTGCAGCAGCAACGTATTCAGCCTCATATATTGATAGAGCAACCGAAGTCTGCTTCTTGCATTACCATGTGACTAACTGCCTTCCAAAGAACTGACACACCGCAGATGTTGACTTATATTCATCTTACAACCTCCATAATCCGAGTCACTATATGCAGTAAGTTTAAAGTTATCATCATGAGGATACGAGACCCTAGTGTTGGTGTACCCTTCAGATAACAAAAAATCCGTTTCACCCTAATGAGATGTTTATTTTTGGTTTTGACTGATATCTGAGCAGAGACATGTGACGTACATGATATCAGGACGAGAGGCCGTGAGATACATGAAAGATCTGATCATCCCACGATACATGGTGGCATCCACTAAATCCCCATTTTCATCAGGTGCCACATCGTGATTCGTGGCAAGAGGTGTACCAGTAACAGTGACATTCTCCACGTCAAACCGACTTAGAATTTCTCCAACGTACTTAGTCTGATGTAGAAAGATGCCAGTAGGGGTTTGATCCACACCTGTAATCCCAGAAAGAACTTCATTTCTCCAATTACACTCATTTCAAATTCGGCTTTCATCACTGCTTCAAATTCTTTACATAAGTCCTCGTTTTTTAGAACCGAAGATTATGTCATCCACATATATCTGAACCATAAGTAGATCACCATCCTTTTCTTTTATGAAAAACGTGCAGTCAATTACTCCCCTTCGAAAACCGTGTTTCAACAGATGTGTGGAGAATTTCTCATACCAGGCTCGCGAGGCTTTATGTAAACCATACAAAGCTTTGTCTAATTTATATACTCTATCCCGATGATAAGAATCTTCAAATCCCTTGGGTTGACTGACGTATACTGTTTCACGGATGTCACCATGAAGGAAAGCACTTTTACATCCAACTGGTAGAGCTTGATCTTCATGTAGGATGCATAATCTAGGAAAATCCCGATTGCTTCCATCCTAGCCACTGGTGCAAAAACTTCATTGTAGTCCACGCCTTCGACTTGTCTGAACCCTTGAACCAGTAATCATGCTTTGTTTCTAATAATGACTCCTTGATAATCTTTCTTGCAGCAAAGAACCCATTTCGTTCCAATAACCTTGGCACCATTCGGCCTGTCCACTAGTGTCCAAACACCTAGCTTTTTGAACTGTAGAAGTTCTTCTTGCATTGTATTAACTCATGCCGCATCTTTCAAGGCATCACTTACATACTTGGGCTCAACTTAAGAAACAGAACATTTGAATACCCCATCATGCACATATCCTTTTTCCATGACAGCTGCGTAGTCAACAGTGTACAGTTGATTTCTTGTCTGTAACCCAGAGAGAAGATCTCCGATGATATTTTCCTTGGGATGATATACATTTATCCTGGTCGTAGGAGTTGCGAGAACAACCACTTCATTTTCCAAATTTGTGATCATCGGTTCATCATCTGTGACTGTTTGTTGTCTTACCCCAGAGGATTCAGCTATATCATTTTCAACTTCTGTGGTACTATCACTCGGGACGACGTGCTCCTCATTTCTCGCATCTACATTTGTAGTTTCTTCCTCAAATGAGGAGTGATCACTTACTTCTAGATCTATCCCTGAAGACCCAGAAGTTCTATTAACTTGAGATGTAATGCTGGAGTCCCGATTAGGAATGTTCAGAATGTCATACATCATTTGAGCAACAATCTTATCATCAGAATATTCAGACGGAAGATTGAATGATTTAAAAAATCCATCATCTCCTTGAGCAATCATAGCTTTGGAATCTTGACTGTTGAAGTCATATTCTTTTCCTTGTCTTGACGGTGGTTTGATTTGAAAGTGTTACCATTTCCAGTCTTCTTTGGTTTCACACACTCTCTTTTGAAGTGTCCCTTTTCACCACAGTTAACGCATGTGACTTTTGTTTTATCAAACCCAGAGGTTGTGTCTTTAGTAGCTATCAGGTTTTGGCTAGTCTTTTTCACAAATTTCTTCCCTCTTCTAACTGCACTAGTTAGAGCCCATATTATATACATTCTCTCCAATTCAGCATCGTCAACCTGTTCATAGTCTTCATCAGCCAGATGACAATTTCTAATTTTTCTATCAACTAATCCATCATAAGAGTGCATAATAGCAGCAAGTAGATCCATGTGTTCCTTGGCTACTTCAACCGTAACATTTCCCAGATTGTCAGTCTTCAGCTTTGTTTGATTAGCTTATGTGTTATTATATTAAACACCAGATGATCCTGACATTTCACTTCCAGAAGACCCACTCTGAGAATTTCCATAGGTGTTTATGTTAGGACCGTGGTACGAAGTACTAACTGATTCAACATGAAACCAGATCAAATAGTGCGGAATCCTATTTGATTGGCGATCCAATCAGGGAAAACGTTAATCCGATCAAAACCAACGATTAGAATACATTAAGAACTTATTTGAATTGATCAGAAACGTTCTGTGAAGTTGGAAGGGACTCTCTGGACGAACTGGGACGGCTAGGGTTAAGAATTCTCGAAGTGTTACCTTTTTCCACGAATCAAGTGGTATTTATAGGTTACAGTTTTCATTCGTACGACTGAGCCATGCGTATGGCTTAGTCGTGCGATTGAGACGTACGATTGATTCATTCGTACGACTGAGTTAGTCTTATGACTCAATCGTGTGTATGGCTCAATCACCTGGTTCAGTCGTGTGACTGGCCCATTCGTATGGTCCAATCGTGCGACTGAATCATGAGACTTAGTTAAACCTATTCCTGAACCGTTAACGATACAGAACTATGTCTAACAACTATAAACCTATATAACATGTTCACATAAGCGTGTAATAATCAAACATATGAATAGATATAACATTTAATAACCAATACACATTTAACTGATCATTTAAACAAACGCACATATACACCGCTTCCGATGTGTGTATACTAAGAAAAGTTTGCCTGGTGTGTGTATACAGGAAAAGATCAAATGCAATCGTACGATTACATTATTTGCCATGATTTAGATTTACCCAATGAGTGATGACGCAAAGGTACGATTCGAGTAAATTATGTGTAGCCGGCCAAACGTCATTAGTTAAGTTTACACCGGTATTTAAATTTTCAAATAATACAATTTAAACATTTTTTGTTTGTTTCCATAATTTTAAACAATAACGTCTAGGTGTAGTATGACTTACGTGGGTGTAACGAGGTTGAAGCGTCTCTCGAATCAAGTTGGTCAACCAAGGATTGTTGAAGTGAATAAAAGGCAAAGCTTCTTGAATCAGAACTTCGCCATTCAATCTCGAAACTAATTAATGTCATAATTAAATATTCCACCGTCTCCACCAATTGTGTTTGTTGCAAATTTGGATTAATTTTTAACAACTTACAAAACTTTTTGTTAATGTGTTTGCTTAAAGTCATGTTTGAATTTTTAGCAAGCAAAACTCCGCAAAACTTGCAACGTGCCTTTACAGATCCATCACTCAACTCAACCATATCCCAATTGCACCAAACATTCATGATACGATTGTGTGAAAGAATACGAATGACGGTTGGAACGGTGGATGGACCTTGAGCAACAGAAGATTATGAGTGAGCCAAATCAAGAGAGTGAAAGTGTAAAACGAGAGCAAACGAGAGTGTTTTTTGCGTATGTTTTTACATTTGAGACTTGGGTACTTAACCAATGAACCTACACATATTTATACTAACTTATGGGGCTAAAAAACAAAAAATGGTCAAAAAAATCACAAAACGGCTACATAGCCATTAAAAACAGTTAGCTTTTTTAGAAGGCAAAAAAAAAAAACGTTTGAAACCGGGTACAATCGGATTGGGTAAGTTAAAAAATCATATATCTATAATCGGTTTCAACTCTACAGGTACAATCGGGTTGAAACCGGGTCACCCCTCCTTCCCGTACCCGGGTTCGGGTCAAGTCCACCGGGTCTGGTTCAAATCCGGTTTATTTGCTCATCTCTAACCAAAACTCACCAATTAAATTGGGCCAGTGACATAACAGGCCACACAATTATTCCATCCAGGCCCATTCTCGATAGAATACACTCCTTTGTCACTCTACAAAACCCTAATTTCCACTACAGCTTGAGGTGAACGATCGCATAACATCATCATCATCATCATCATCATCATCAGGTATTTGCCTTTATACTACAAATCATACATTCTTATTGTTTCATTCATTTATACTTATTTTGCTTCAAACACTGATTTTTAATCGTTGCTCCTTTTATGCCACTGTAGATCGGTATCAAAAGGCGATCTTTTGATCCTTAAGCAATGGCTTTGGTAAGTTTTTCGTCTTCGTTCTGTGATTATTTTGTTTCATTCATGTGTTTTGTTTGAGGTTGTGATCGATCTTTCTGTTTTTATTGAAATTAAGCGGATTTAGGGTTTTAAGGTGCATCTATAGTGTATCGATTGTGTTTAGTTTTTGTTTGATGAATCAAGTTACATAGTCAACTTTGGACATCACTGCGGGTCACCCTCAATCCCTCAAACCATCGGACCACCATCCTCATAATTTCTCAAAACCCTAAAAATGCTTGCATCCCCCAAGTTGGCAGATATCCGGCGAGTTTCGAAACCCTATCCCCCAAATTAGAGACAAACACTCGCTGTCAAGAATAAGATATTAAGATTACAGAGACAAACAAACAGTCGCAGACGCCAAAGCTCATTGTAGCTAGGTGGTTGGCTAATTTTTTTCAAACCCTCCTCTTTATTTTGATTTGCTATAAAAAATCAATGAATATGCCCATTCTTTAGGTTTCAGATGAAGTATTTCTATATGATTCATTTTATCAGCTTAGTTGTTTATTCAGCAATAAACACCAATATCATTTGGACTAAGCTCCACTTGAAAGGTTTTCTCAAATTTAAATTACAATAACTCCCAAGTTTCAGATTACTGATTCACTTGCATACTCTTATTCTTGAAGTATTTTATTTGTGTATTGTGTTCTGTTAGTGTTGAACTTAATTGATTTGTTACAATTGATGTAGATGGCATCTTCACTCATTCACAAAGCTACCTTTGAAGCTGATAACTCATTTGATTTGTCTCTAAGAGAAGCTTTCCAACTTCTGGAACCCCAGTTGAGGGCCCCGTTTCCATTAACAATCCCAGCGGAACCTGAATACTTGGATCTCAACCGTGCTATTCTATATGGTATCTTATCTGAAACCCATTTGGCAAAAGTTCATCTTAAGCACTTACATGGCATCATCGTCGATGGATACTGTTTCTTCACAAATTTACTGTGTAGGCTAGTTGATGAACTCTATTCAAAGCTTGTTGAGAATGTGAAAGTTCAATTATTCTATGTTACTTCAGAAATGATTGATGTATCGGCTCTTGGAATTGATAATTTGTTGGTGGCTTTATTGAGGCAAATTCTTGGTGGCGATTTCAGCGAAGCGAATTTGTGGTTGTGTTCAGAGATGATCAATCTTTTTAGGGGAAAATGGGATTGTTTGCTGGAAGAACATCCATTGATTTTATCGAGTGCTCTGTATGTGTTTCTTAGGGTTTTGTCTGATCATTGTAGAGTGTCTTTGAACTCAAAATTAATAGTTTTAAAGCAAAAGGAAATTGAATTTTGCATCCGGGTTTTTAGGGAACAGTTCCATTTGTGTTTGAAAATAGGTAGGGATTTGATTAGGCTTCTACAGGATTTAGTTCATGTTCCTGAATTTCAAGATGTATGGAAAGATCTCCTATTGCTACCTGCTAGATTTAAAACATCTGGTTTTTCAGATGTTTCTCAGCTGTACCAATCCAGAACTTATAGTCGGTACTTTTTACTTCGTATTACACCCGAGATGGAAGCTCATTTGCGTTTTTTGCTCACACAAGTGAAATTCGGAACTCAACCTCGATACCAAATATGGTTTGGAAGAAAATTTCTTAATGTTCCAGAGAAGGAAACTATTGTGATTGATATTGTTCGGTTTATCTGCTGTGCACATCACCCGTTTAACAATACAATTCATTCAAATGTGATTCCCAGATGGGCTGTCATTGGTTGGTTACTCAAATGCTGTACCAAGAATTATGTAGAAGCTAATGTGAAGCTGGCTTTGTTCTATGACTGGCTTTTCTTTAAAGAAGACGTTGATAATATAATGAACATTGAGCCTGCTATCTTACTGATGCTAAACTCCATCCCTAAATATATACACATGACACATAACCTTTTGGAGTTTTTGTTCCTTGTGGTGGATCATTATGATATTGACCGGAAAGATTTGATTTTGAGGGGTGTATCGTCAACTCTTGATGTACTTGAAAGAAAGGTGTTGTAGGATCGTTTGATGTTTTTACTTCTTGTGATATGCTTTCTCCTTTTCTTAAAGAGAAACTTGTGAAGATATTGTCATGCAAGAATGTGAGCGGGTTTAACCACTTTCAGCCTGTTTTTCACCTGTGATCAGTGCTGGATCTGTTGCTATCAGCCTGTTTTTCACCTGTGATCAGTGCTGGATCTGTTGTTATCATCCGGGTTTGTACTAATACGGATCCTCTTGCCAGGTTTGCATCTACATGCCTTGATATTTTCGATTCATGTATTAATAGTTTTTTTTCCTTCAAAATTCTTGGCTTTTCGAACTATTACTAGCCATGCTTCTCAAGTATACTAGAGGCTAAAAGGATACTCGAATATAGAGATAGATACCACCATGTTGTTTTGGAAAGCAGAGGAGACATATGGTCCTATATTTTGGACTTTAACATGGGGCTGTAAATGAGTAGAGTTGTGGTCCAGCTCATCCTGGCTTGAGAAATGAGAACTTTAGGATGAGCTGAGGCCTTGGCTCGATAGCTTCGAGGAGCAGATGGTAAGTGCATCTTTTGAAATATTATTAGAATGAAGGGATTAAAAAGCTTACAAGTTATGTTCTAATCTTTGTTAAAGTGGCTACTTCAAAATCAACTTTGAAGCTAATGTGAGTTAAATTGCTTACTTTATATCACCTAGAGAGTCCCCAAGTAAAACAATCCCAAAAAATGGACGAGAGAGTCAGCTTGGGTTGACCCGAAAAGACTTTCAGCCCAGTTTTCCGATATCCTTACAAAATAGTTGGTGTGTAAGATAAGAGTAATAAAAATTATATAACAAAATTGATTTTTGAGGTAATATAATCTAAAATTAGCATTGGACTAACAACTTGTCCCATTTGACCTGTTTCTGTTCTACCTATTTTTAGAATTTTGCTCAGCTATATCTCATCTTCATGAGCAATTATTGGTTTTGGAAGAGCTATTAAAACTGCTACAAAGTCAGTCATTGTCATGCGATCCTCAAATCGCCTCTAATCCACTAAAAGATTGAATAAACAAAGGGTTGGCATCAAATTAAAGCATAAAGGAAAATTGTTTCTTGATTGCAGAAGTGCAAGCCCAGTAAATATCAATATAGAAAAACTAGCATTGTTAGCACAAACCAAGTTAGAATCCATTTTATATGTTTCAAACAATTTTTAGAAAACATGGATGATTCATGATATCAAAGAGTTGGGTTGTAGATATGATGGGTGGAGATGTTGTTAGTGAAACAAATGTAACTGACATGAGTAACTTGAGAGTTTGCCCTCAAACGAACAAGTAAGAATCATTAATTCAATCATCTTATATCGTCTGATAACAGATGGAGGCAGAAGTAAATTCAAAGAAAAGAAAACCACCGGCTAACAAATCGACCAATGGAACGAAACGCTTACAAAAGTTCATCAGTAAAAAGGGAAGGACGCAAAAGACAGGTAAACCACATTCACGCATTTGATTTCAGACTTCTCTTCCCGTACACTTCGGAAAAGTCTCTTAGAGGCTAAATTTGGTATGTTACGATTTTGATGATTAAGAAATGTTTTGAAAGCTACTAATATTATCTATAGGCCCCTTGAAATGAAATTTGTTTAGTAAATACATACATCTTTATAAAAGTTAAGTTGAGAAGCTTGTAAACTATCAAAAACTATCTTTGAATGTTAAAAATCACAACATCATTTATGGTAAGCATTGTAAATGTAGTGGGTCACATGTCTTATTAGCCATACTAAATAGTTTTCTATGAGTGAAGAAACTTGCTTAAAATAAATGTTGAACATGTGATAATGAACGAGGGAGCATGAGTTTGGTGTTGTTCGTTGTGGGATGATTTCGATCATTGAGCCACCCGGTAGCTAATGGTGGTAATAATAAAAATATACATTTTAATTTTTTATATATTCATCTATAATACAAACAATCTACTCTATTTTCCTACATTCTCATTTTTCAACGTTTTCCTCATACATTCTCATCTTTCAAGCTTATTATTGTTTCTTCTCCGTCTTTTGTATTTTGACCATTTAAGATGTGAATAAAAAATTAAGATAGATCAAGGGCATAACAAATCATTGTTAGATTTAACATAAATGTTTGACTTTTTATTGGGCCTTGCTTACGTTACAGGTTCAAATTGACGTCATTGACCGACAATTTCATAGAGTGCATTGCCACATCTGAAAGTTAACCACCCCTATCGTTTCATGAGATCAACAATTTACATTTGGTTGCAAGTTAATAGCTTTGTGAATGTTAAAATAAGATTCATTCTATTTGATATAGACTCCCTCCCGAAACGAAGACAAATTAAATAAAAGAATTAGTATACACACATGTGCAATGATGACTTGCATTCTATAGCTATCTATTTTGTTGTTTATACTCCGACAAAGTTACTAAAAGGAAATTTATTGTACTTGTATCGATGGAGTAGAAAGTGATCAACCTGGAATTAAATTAAAGCTAAGGCTTTATCTTTTGAGTTCAGTTGATAGAAATCTTATATGATGTTTATGATAGATAAATCAACGAACCATCTTTGGATAGTTGCTTTTTATCCACTTTGAGTTTTTTTTACTTCTAAACTAATATGTTGTTGTAATTCTCTCTCTTATGTTGAAGAGAGCTATGATGTCATAACTCATTTCAAGTCTAAGTGTTATTATTATGTTCAACATGTATTTCATGATAACAAAAAATGTATGTAAATATTCTCTCCTTTACTAATTAATTTTTTCTTTCCAAGCTTCTTTGATTTCACCTTTGTAACTTTATTTGAGCAAGGTTCATACATGTGGCGTTGATTTTATGCATAACCAAATGAGTTTTGTTACAAAATTAGTTTTACTAATACCGTTTAGGTACTACTTAAATGATGAACAAATCAATTAAGATATGAACAAATCAATTAGATATATGATTGTTGTATGTTGTGAATGGAACTAATTGACGTAATAAAGAAAATTTAAAATTTCAACATATTAAATTTATGATCAACATGGTTTTACATCTTCTGTTTATTTATTGTGATAACTTTTCTTACTTGCTTTTTATGCAATAGATTATGAGTTTGTATGGACATTTGATTTAAAATGTTAAACCACAAGAGTTATTTGTAACTGGGTTTGTTTATTAAACTCTAATAACGAGTAACTTAAAGGTCACGTGATATAATTTTTTGAATCCATTGAATATTTTTCTACCCAAACCAACTACTCACGTAATTAATTTTGTTATTTATATGATTACCAAAAAATCGAATTCGATCTGATATATTTGCTTTAACTAAGACTTAACAAAGAAAATTAATAAACTATCATAACCATAACTATACCTAGCATTTTCCGTTCATAGCAAATCTACTAAAGGAATCTGAGAATGGTGAGGTGTAGGCAAACCTTACCCCTATCACAGATGATAGAAATGCTACTTCCAATAAGACCTTCAACTCCATTGTACACACTACCACTAGTAATTTACCACTTTGTATTCTTACATGTCATGAAGCCACACACAACCTATCTTCCCTTCCATTTTCCTTCCTTGCATCCCGCTCCTCGGACACAATCTCAAGAGATTGCCATGATTTCTGCCGCCTATGATTACAAAAGACCACTCAAATAATCAAAATGAATACTAAAAAACATGAGTATCAATACACAATGATCAACAAGAAGCACATTTTAACAATAAACAATCCAATCACTATATATTAAAACTAGTAACATGTAATGAGCAACAATTTTTAATGGTTAACACTAAGCAGACATATCAATAATATACACTGAGCAAAGAAAATCTTACATTGCCAACAAAAACGAAGTATCAATAATATGTATCGTACAATGAGCAATAAAATACACACAATGAGCACATATATGATAATTCGTCACAGGATACACATGTATCACACCATTAGACCGTGTAATATACAACATTTACTAAACAAGTAGGAGCATACCATGACAATAAAAAAAAGAAACACATAATATTTGTATATTAAATACGTATATTAATTAGAAATTTGTTATCGATACTGTTACTACTGTTACTGTTATTGTTATTTCACAGAGCATTCCTAAGATTTGAAGTGGGAGCTAGTTTATTACCAAAGGCAAAACTTAAACTAGACGTATACCTCAGTTTCACTCCAATCTAACCCTAATTGATCCGTACGCATGTTTCCTTTATATCTCATTATCACGCAAATTTCATACGCTTTCTCTAACGTATCTGCTATCAAAGTTTGATGTTGAATCCAGCCCCCTTGGATTCAGATTGTCAATTATGAAGACTGCTATGTCATAGGAACTGATGATTATAGGTCGTCTTTAGCTTCAAATTTTTTATTATCTATTTGTAATTGTAATATGACTACAGGAAGGAATATTTAGAGATTCCATGGGCAAGCTTAAGAGGAATGGTGGAACCAAGTTTTGCAGAGAGATCTTTGATCAAGCATAAAGACTATCTAACCGGCTCGCGTCTCATTGTCTCAGATGCTGTGGACATACGTGATTCTGAAGTCCTAACTTCGGAGGGATGGTTGGTCCCCTATGATTATCTTGTTATTGCTACAGGTCATGGGGACCCCCTGCCCTAAACTAGAGCTGAAAGACTTAAACAATATCAAGCAGGTAAGCCAGCCAGTTTCAATTTCGAATATCAAGCATTGTTTGCAGTAGAAGAATATGAAAGTTAACAAATGAAAACTGCAGTTAGAATCCTAAACATCAAGCAATATTATATTACACAAATGAAGCGATTCTTTTCACCAATGCAACACCAAAAGTTTTTCAAATTTTGATTTGCAAATGTTGATACTAAGTGGGTGTTTGGATAACAATCAAAATCAGATGATTGGGTACAGTAAAACAGGTTGTAGAAGATAGTGTTTGGATGTCTTAAGTGTATTCATAACCAATGTTGTTAGGACCGGACCGGATCGGACCGGTCCGACCGGTCGGACCGCGATTCGGGGCCTGGTCCGGTCCGGTCCGGGGTGGATCGTTTTTGTGCAGTTGAACCGGCCGGTTCGAACCGAGTCGCCGTTGGACCGGCGAACCGGGCCGGTTCCAACCGGTTTTTCGCATTTTTTTTTTTTTTTTTGATTTTAGTGGGTAAAAACGGGGTGTTAAACCATAAATTAGTACTTCGGATATACAAATATAGTTAAGTTTTATATATAACTATAAAATATATGTATAAATCATATATAAATTACTTATATTTAATTACATATATAAATATAATTAAAATATAGTTAAATCCAGTCCGTCCGGTCCGACCGGTCCGACCGGTCCGACCACCAAACCAGTAAGGCGTCCGGTTCGACGTCCGATCCGGTTCTGAGAACATTGTTCATAACTCTCATTATTATTTTATAAAATATAGAAAATGACCAAATATGACCATGCTGTGAAAGGGGAGTTGTTTAGTTGAAAGGGGTGAATTGGTATGTTAATCAGTTCTGTTGTAGCTGGTATGAAACTGATTATTTGCCATAAATAATCAGATTTCCAGAAGCTTTAAGTCATAATGATCAAACAATAAGTTCCAAAACACAAATCCAAACACCCACTAATTGCATCTGGCAGGCTTTTTCTAAAACCAAAAGGAGGATGTGATTTTACACTTAAATTTGTTTATGCCAATGTAAAGCACAAGATTGGTTATGTTTCTTCCATATTCATTTCATTTATATATGCTTGAAACTGATTTATGCCCTGTTATAATGGCAGAAAATGAAAAAAATTAACGCTGCTCAATCAATATTAATTGTTGGAGGTGGGCCTACTGGAGTGGAGCTTGCAGGAGAAATAGCAGTTGATTTTCCAGAGAAGAAGATAACATTAGTGCATAACGGGTATCGGTTGCTTGAATTCATTGGACCAAAAGCTTCTAAGAAGACATTAGATTGGCTAAGATCGAAACACGTCGAAGTGAAACTGGAGCAAACTGTAAATTTGGAGGATGTTGCAGAAGGAAGCAAAGTGTATAAAACTTCAGCTGGTCAAATAATCAGAGCAGATTGCCATTTCTTGTGCACAGGGAAACCATTGGCCTGAGGGCGGACCTTGGAGCAACTGGTAAGGTTGCTGCTTTGTGACCTTGTGGTCATGGGTTCTAGCCGTGGAAACAGCCTCTTGCACAAAATTGTGCAAGGAAAGGTTGCGTACATCAGATCGCTTCGCGATCCGGCCCCTCCCCGGACCTGCGCAAAGTGGGAGCTTCATGCACCGGGTACGCCCTTTTTTTTTTTTAGGGAAACCATTGGCCTCATCATGGCTAAAGAACACCATTTTAAGAGATAACTTGGATGATAATGGGAGTTTAGTTGTTGATGGAAATTTACGAGTTAAGGGCCGCAGGAATATCTTTGCCATTGGAGCTATTACAAACATCAAGGTAAGTTGTTAGACATGGACAATATGTCGGTTGGGTAACAAGTCAAAATGGGTAATTTGTGGTGTGGGTTGGGTACGGTTGACTTGAACAACTTTCTCCAAGTTTTTTGAGTATTTTATTTATAAATAATTTGTGCTAATAAGGATTATAGAAATATATTATTACTACAATAATCTGATTTTTTAAACTAAGCAATTTAGTATGTTATAGACACTATACATACACTTTAGTATTTCAACAACCCATTTCTTTTATAGCCAAGCTTGTAAATTGTACTTATTAAAGACAGTCGATTTCACTCATGTGTTTTCCTATTAGGTTACAAGGGTAAAACGGTAATACAAAGTTAGCTAAAAAGGAAATTGGCCAAACATATTGAAAGTATCCAAAGTGTGTTTTAAAAACCATTTTGTCTAAAAATATTGTATGATTATGAAAATGCTAGACAAAAAGATTGTTTTGGGTTTAACCCAACTTGACCATATTCACATGTTTGAGCCGATCCACCCAACTAAGATTGTTTTGGGTTTAACCCAACTTGACCATATTCACATGTTTGAGCCGATCCACCCAACTGACCTATTTTGACACCTCTGCTCATTAGGAACATGTGCATGATGTAATATAAACTCAAAGGATTGTTTTGTAACATAACAGGAAATGAAGCAAGGTTATTTGGCCAAAAAGCAAGCATTAACTGCTGCCAAAAACTTGAAATTGTTGATGAATGGAGGAAATGAAAGCAAGATGTCAACTTACAAGGTGAGTCCCGCAAGAAAAGCAATTGTTTCCCTGGGAAGGCATGATGCGGTGGCTCAATTACATCATACCACAATGATTGGATTAATCCCTGGATTAATTAAATCAAGAGACCTATTTGTTGGGAAAACAAGAAACGAATTGGACGTTGATTCTTCTGTTCTTCATTAACAAGAATGGTCTTCATGTTGTCTCTCTTTCTTTGTGGCTTTGAAGATGGTATGGTGGTTGATTGTGCATCAATTTTTTGATGGGGTGTGTAATTACACGGTCATTTGTTATATTTATTGTTCAAATCCATGTATTTTGTTTTTGTCCAAATTTGAAGTTTCAGAGCATCGATAATGGTACGGATGAAATAGTGGAGTTTTTTTTTTTTTTTTTGCTAATATGGTGGTTCTGGAAAACTATTTACCATATTGGTGTCTTTTTTAATATATTTACCAAAAAGGTTAAAATATTTACCATATTGTTGTTTTTTTAATATATTTACCAAAAGTGTTAAAATATGTATTTTATTTTTAGAAAACAATAAATCAGGATTTGATTACCAAATCTCGGACTTACACTAGCCATATCAATTCCCCATATCACCTATTAAATTATCATATACTACATTAAAAAGAAACCCTACATCCATCATAGAATTCTCCATCAATGTGTCAGAGAATTAGTTCTAGTAGCCACAGACGTTTAAGAAGACGCCAACGAATTTTATTTCGATTTCAATCCCTTTAAGGACTCTTTCTTCTATTGCAGCCTATTTTTCTATTTTCCCATGTTAGTTCTATTCTATTCTTGTTTATGATTACAACATTTTTCATCGGTTTAATAACCTATTCTTTTCTTGCCACTTTCATTTGCTATTGTCGAAAACGTATCTTTTGTTAGTTGGCATTGGTTTCTTGCCTATGTTAAGAAGCATGTGGTGAAAGACTAAGAAGGGACATCATTTTGGAATTCTAAAGACAGTTACTGAGGAAGGATATGTTTGGTTGGAGCCACTTCCACATATATTGTTTGTAAATTTTTGTTCGCATAAAATTGATCATGTTGATTTTTCAGTTCATAGTAGAAGCTTTTTTAATTTTCATAGGTATTGCTTAAGGCATTTCATCGACGACTTTCATGATAAGTTTCATGGAAAGTGGATATTAGCAAATTCATCTTAGACCTAGTGATGAATGGAAAATTTCCTTCAAAACTCGTGAAGTATTGTATGAATGGTTGGTAATGCTTTTTGGTTTATCAAACGCACTTAGCACTTTTATGCGTGAGATGAATCAGTTGCTTAGGTCTTTTACTGGGAAGTTTGTGGTTGTGTATTATGATAACATTCTTATTTATAGTGCTTCTTACAGTGACCATCTCATGCATGTCAGACAAGTTTTGACCTTACTTTGCAAGGATAGTTTCTATGCAGCAACAAAGAAATGTGTGTTTATAACTCCTAAGGTTCTGTTTATGAAGTAGGTTGTTTTTGGTGAGGAAATACAAGTGGATGAATCTAAAATAGCAGCTGTTCAAAACTGGCCAACTTCTATTACCATTATTAAAGTTCGTAGTTTTCATGGACTTGCTTCTTTTATAGGGTGTTTATTCCATATTTTAGTTTATTGTGGCTCAAGTGACAGATTGCATGAAGTAAGACATTTGTATGGAGAGAAGGTAGAGTTGGCTTTTCAAATTATAAAAGGCAAGCTCATTACAACACCTGTTCTGGTGTTGCATGACTTTTCCAAAGTATTTGAACTTCATACTGATGCCTTAAAGGTTGGAATTGGCGGGGTGCTTAGTCAAGGAGGCCAACTTGTTGCTTATTTTAGTGAGAAGTTGACATGTCTAAAGTTGAGGTAGAGTACCTATGATCTAGAGTTTTATGCAATGGTCTAAGCATTAAAGCATTGGCTTCACTATCTGTTTCATAAGGTGTTTGTTTTGTTAACTTATCATGATTCTTTATGGCATATCCGTATGCAAGACAAGGTATCTTATAAGCATGAGTGTTGGTCAGCATTTCTTAAAATGTTTACTTTTGTGGTCAAACATAAAAAAGGAGTTTCAAAACGCGTTGTTGATGCCTTAAGTAGGAGGTGTAATCTACTCGTGTCCAGGAGGGTTGATGTGTTGAGTCTAAATTCATTTGTGAGCAGTTAGCCATTGATCTATATTTTTTAGTTATTATGTAGGACGTGCAAACTGGGTAGACATTTAGATTTCTTCTACAAGATGGTTTCATGTTGAAGGGAAATCAACAATGTATTTTTGATTCAAGTCTACATTTGCAAAATATTAAGGAGGCACATGGTGAAGGGCAAGTTGGTCGTGATTGTACTTTATAGTTGGTGCAAGGTTCTTATTTCTAGCCTACTATAAGGAAAGAAGTGGATCTTTATGATAAGAGGTGTCGTATTTGTCAAGTTTCAAAGAGCTTAACTACTAACGCATGTCTCTATATGCCTTTGTCTATCCCTTCGCAACCATGGGTTGATATTAGCATGGATTTTGTGTTGGGGTTGCCATGAACACAAATTAGTAATGATTCTTTCTTTGTTGTTGTTGATCGATTTTCTAAGATGGTTCATTTTATTCCCTACAAGAATACAAGTGTAAGGTTATATTACAAAGGCTGATGCAACCAAAGCAACCAAAGAGCTTCCACCATGCATGCACTGATGTACAAGGCAGAAGTTACTTCGAAAGTTTTACACTCTTCATAGAATATAATCTAAGTGTAAAATCTTCCGAAGCCAAAGGCCAAATCTTCCAAATCCAAAGATGAAGTTTTCTGAAGCTTCAAAGACAAAGTCTTCCGAAGCCAATAAAGTGAAGACTGATTTCTTCCAAAGACAAAGAAGACATGCTTTCTCTGATCAACTTTTGCATAAAGCTGACCTACTTCCGTTGCAACTCTGAAGACTCACCAACTTGTATAAGTACGTGAAAATATAAGGCCCCATTCCCGGGACGCTTACAGTTGGATATTCATCACACATAATATTTAAAACATACACATTTCAGAAATTAAGCAGCGCAATAAAGTTAACAAAAATCATTCATTTCATTATAATTACTGTTGTTAAGCAGTACAACATTGTTAAATTGCAAAAGCATCGTTTATTTGCATTACAAAACAACAATAATATTATGCGTGAATGGATGCCAGTCTTGCTCTGCGGAGTAGTCTCCCCGTGTGTCATCCTCAGCAAAATTACATGCCAACTGAAAATGCATAAAAGTCAGTGTTGCTGAGTGAGTTCTAGTTTTTAAGTGTTAAAATGCCTTATACAGTTCATATATGAAAATACTCTTTCTAATAAAAATACTTTCTTTACTTTCGTATGTGAGCATTCATCGTACATACAACAATGTATAACCTTATTCATCATTCATTATCGCACGTATTCATTCGTTTCGTACTTTATCATTATTTTTCACTGATTGTAGATCTTGTCGAAACTTTAACCCCATCATGGCTCGCAGCCACCATTCTAGGCATAAAGCCACTTCATTTCCTGGCCAAAGCCACATCATATCCAGGCACAAAGCCTCATCATTCCGGGGTAAAGTGACAAGGATCTCGTTTCGTACTATGGATCAGTCACCAAGATCGATCCCCCTCTGTGTGAACCCTCATGGGTTAGCCAAAATCGCACGCTATAATACACACAGTTGAGCTAACAACTCTTAATGAGTTGTGATCCTCCTTTCGTTCTGCTTGCAAGCCTTTTCTTTCATTCGTTCTTTATGTTCCACTTTCATTATCATTAATCTTTTCACTTTCTTTAATGATGATACTTTACGTTTACGATCATAAACACACCAGGTAAAGTCACATATCATATATATATAAAGATCATAAAAACAAAGCATAACCATGCATAAAATAAGCACATTTAAGCCTTATGTCAAACTAGGGTCAAAACCCTAAAATTCTGATTTTCCAAAATTTCAGAAAATTTTTCTAAGTATTTAGAACGCTTTAACACTATGCGGGCGCATGAGGCCTGTTTAGGCGTTTCAACACTATTTGGGCGCATGGACCTTATACTTAGCACTCTCTGCCTCACTTTAGATGCTTTTACTGTTCAGGCACATGAGTCTATACTTAGGCGCCTGAGTAAAAAGTTGGGCGCCTGAGCAAAAGTTGGGCGCCTGAGCAAAAAGTTGGGCGCCTGAGCAAAAAGTTGGGCGCCTGAGCACTATTAGGGCGCCTGAGCACACACTTAGGCATCTGGCCAAGTTTCCTAGGCGCATGAACCACTGTACGGGTCATGGGATATACTTAGCCATTCTAAGGAAATATTTTGGGCGCATGAGTTACTGTTTGGGTGCATCAACCCTACTTAGGCTTCTTAAGTCAATTTTTCAGGCCCATGAGCCCTATTTGGGCGCATGACCTTAAAGTTTTTCTAAGGAAATTTCTTAGGCGCATGGGCCCTATTTGCGCACATGACCACCTACAAAACACATTTCTAAGTCGTTTTCAGTCCTAAACATTATCTTAGCCTGTTCTAAGCTTGTTACTATCATTCTAAACATCAAAAAAGCATTAACAACCATAAAACATTAAACACAAACACAAACACATATACATACGGATACATACATATCATTTGTAAAAATGTTTTACATGCATTTTCAGCCTCAAAACGTTTAAAAACATATAACACTGGGGTCTAGAAACTCACATTTTTTTCTTCCAAACACCTCTCCTTCAATTTTAAACTTTCAAAGATTTCTAACACCTAAACATATCAAAAACACCCAACCGAACACATATACACACATAAGAACATATAGAACTCAGTTACATGGTCAAAATCCCTCAAAACCAAACCAAATTTTCAAGAATTACTTACCTTAGGCCAAAAACAGCTATTTTCTCTCTCTAAAACCGAAGAAATCTGCTCTCTAAAACAGTGGATGCAGTGCTCCTAGACGTGCCATATCAACGACCTGAGAGAAAACATGCTAAGATCAGTACAAAGACTGGTGAGTTCACAGGTTTATCGGAAAACAGTAATCAATAGTTATGAAATTCCAGATTTAGTAATCAAAACATATAAGTAGGTAGCTAGCCTACAGCAAGTCACTATGTGTATGAAGTCGCGACCGAGCTGACAGCAATAATAATAATAATGTATGCCCCGGCTGTGGAATCCCGACTATAACACTGTAAAACAGGCTAACCATTCACCCGTTTGACCTCCAGTCAAGCTAGCGCGACTAGCCCGGGCGGGGTTTGTCAAACCTAGTAGATCTACTAACAATCACCTCGCTAGTAACATATTAACGGTCCGAAGAGGCGTAGTATAACACCATAGTATCAGATATATGCAGTATTACGAAATCTAAAGTATTGTATCGTATTTGAAAAACCACATGTTTCTCTTCCCCAAAAAGAGTAAATATATGAAAATGGGGCTGTAAACTCACCTTGAAAGCACAACAAAGAGTAAAAGCTAGCACCAAGATTAGGGTCCTGATTAACCTGTATTTTCATTTAATATTTAATTGAGATTAATTATTGGTATAGAAATTAATTATTAGGAAAAGAATGGTACGGTTCGCGATCACGGTTCGGTTACGGTGTCGGTTATCGTCGTCACTCCCCATCGTCAAGCATACACACACTCACACAAGCATGAACCTAATAATTCATGCCTAGACCAGACTATTCATGAAAGTGCTCTTCATATAATTAAATCATATTTTTATACTAAAACTCAATCGGTTGTTTATACATATCCTACACCGCTCAAAGCATAACGGTCCACGTGACACAATTTGGGTAACATGCATTAGTAAGAATCTATACATTCCAAATATCCACTTTATAATTAACACACATATATTACATAATAATTATTAGTACACATATGTATTTTATTTTATATGTAGTATGCAATTCACACCCCTTCATGGATATTTTATCCTATACAAGACAACACACATAAGCATTTTATTAAGGTTATTGCATACACATGCATCACATACATTATACACACATATATATATATATATATATATATATATATATATATATATATATATATATATATATATATATATATATATATTAAGTTCACAGGAGCACACACCTTCATATACACATACATTACACATGCATTACACATGCATACAACATTCATACACATGCATTACATACTTGCACCGCACAAAAATAAACGACGGAGCACACCAAATATATTTGCATCATGGGACATATTTTATATATTAACAAAGGAGCACACACACACACCCATATATATATATATATCTACATCGCAGCAACATTATTTTTATGCAAAAGAAGCACCCGTACACTATTGCATGTGAAAGAATACACACACTGAAACACGCACAGAAAGCACAACTCACGGCACAACAACATAACAGCCCCCCCTTTATAAAACATACATGCAGAAAATATACATACGTACGCAGAACATATACGCACTTATATATGCAGAAACATACACGCAGAAAACATACATACATACGCACTTGAATACACGATCGCAGAACACACACGCGCATCAGATACATATACACACAGAATACATGTATATATATATATAAAGCAGCAAACACACAGTTATATATATATGTATATATATACGCAGAATACGTACATATATACATACGTAATGTAGCACATGCATACACGCACACCAGTCACGTACGAAACCGAACGCCAAAGCGCAACAAACGTTCAATATCAAACGGCCGAACCGAAATCAAAGTCGTACAAGTGAGACGACCGAAAGAACATACCGCACGGTTGGGTCTCGTAGTTGCCGGAGGGATACCGGTGGCTAGAGATCGTGGTTACAACGAAGGGAATCACCGATCGTCGGTTGAATTAGTCGGGGAAGGGGCGTCGAGGAACTACCAGTGACGGAGAGGGCTTGAGCGATGGTAGGAAGGAGATTGTATTAGGGTTTCGGTGGTGATTAAAGTAGTTTCGAATGAGGGGACGATGGGTGGGGCGTTGGTTATTTAGATGAATTAGTTATTAATAATGTTACATCTTTAGTCCCTCATCTTTGAGGGTGTTTCTCATAATATATATAAATATATATAAGTATTTTTGTTACTTGATGTTAAGTTAAAGTTAATTAATAATAATAATAATAATAATAACCTTTATCCTTAATTAGTAATAACATTGACTAATTATAATTTACGGGAAGGTTAGATAAAGGAAAACAGTGTTAACCTGGAATTTCGGGTTGTCACATCATCCCCTTGTTGAAGAAACTTTCGTCCCAAAAATTAGAACATGAACGTCAACAAGTGACTAGTGAGCAAGCTAATCTGTTATCCGGAACATAATCGGGGTAGGTGTAACACCCGTATTTTATCAAGGAATAAAAGAAAAAGGAAGAAAAGAACAGAAAAGAAAAACAACTAAAGAGGAGGGACTAAAAGTGACAAATGGGCAAAATTATCATTTATTTTGTACAAAAGGAAAAGCATGGCCGTCCATGTTGCCTGCATTTCCTATCAGCGATCTTTTTAGAGAGAGAAAAACAGCAGAAATTTCGATTCTAGAGAGGGAAAGAAGAAGAAGTCAGGTTCAAGGTAAGGTTCAATGTTTTTGTTAGTTGTTTTTGGCTAAATCAGCCTCGGTTATGTGCTTATGTGTGTGTATATGTGTTTGAATGCGTGTTTAAAGGATTTCTAGGGTGTTAGAACCGTTTGAACAGCTCGGGTGAAGGGTGTAAGCTCGAAGAAGACAGCTAAGGTGAGTTCTAGACCCCGTTTTACTGTTTTTAAATGTTTTGGGGCTGGAAATGCATGTAAATATGTTTTTATAATATTGTGGGTTAATACCCGTATGAAATAATTGTATGTATGTTTATGTTGATGTTAGATTTATGCCTAGAATTATGTGCATATATTTAGAACTAGGCATTTTGATGTTCTGGACTTGAAATATGAATTAGACATATGAGTAGGATGCTAATGTGTCCGAAAATGGGACTTAGAATAAATAAGCAAAAGTTGGTAAGTCCACTAGTGGTCATACGACCAACAGTGTGGTCGTATAACCAGAATATTTTTCTAAGTGTTGAGCCCAATAGGACTCATACGACCAACAGTGGTCGTATGATCAGGATTTTTGACTAAGTACTGAAAAGTCCCACAGGACTCATACGACCAACAGTGGTCGTATGACAGAGTAAAATTTTCTAAGTGTGGACTCATACGACCAACAGTGGTCGTATGATCAGAACATGTTTCTAGGTCCAGGGGTGGTACGACCAGCAGTGGTCATACGACCAACAGTGTGGTCGTATGACCAGTTGATAATTCTAAGTGTTAAGTGAAAAGTCCAGCAGTGCTCATACGACTAATAGTGCTCATACGCCCAGAGGCTTATACGCCCAACAGGGCTAAAACGACTAGAACACTTAGCAATTTTCAGGAATTTTCAGTAAAGTTCGAAGTTCGAGGTTTGACCAGGGTTGACTAGGGTTAATAAATGATGACGTCTCATGCATATAATGATGAGTATGATTAACCCTAATTGTTACTAATATTATTATTAGTATATTATTGTTAACAATATTATTAAAATATTGTTAAGTAAGGTATGATGCTATGCATGATGATATACGTATGATGATGAATGTATGATGATGAATGTATGATGAATATGTATGAGGTGTATATGTTCCTTGTGATTGTGTATGCTTATCTTTCTGAAACTTTACGATTAACGAGAAATGAATTAATGAAGTATTATGTATCGTAAAGTGAAAGATAATGAAAGAGGAACATGATGACGAATGCATGTATTAATGAATGAACGAAAAGAAGAATGATGATGAATACATGCATTAATGAACGAATGAGTTATGTCTTGCAAGCATTGAATAACGCGATTGGTCCTTCTATGTGATTGACCATGGTCATGGTACCTCTACCGCTTACCTCTAGTACCGTGGCACCATGTTTAGCTGTCCCTCCATAGACTTCGGCCCAGTACCGTGGCATATGTTTGTTGTTCATTTGTTGACCTCGGCCCGTACTGTGGCACTACGTTTTGCTGTCTATGGATTGACTTCGGCCCGGTAGCTAATAACGTTCGGGGTGTAGCATATGGTATTGGTACAACTAACCTTTCAATGCGTGCAAGTAAGTATCTATATGTATGGAACCCCTACCGCTTACCTCTAGTACCGGGCATACGTTTTGCTGTTCATTTAATGACTTCGGCCCGGTAGCTATTAACGTTCGGGGTATAGCAGATGGTAGTGGTACAGGAGATATCCAAGGTGCAAATAAGTATGAACGGGATTCTTGTCATTCGACCACAGTAATCATAGCCGAGTGCTATGAAGTGGGTAAAGTCTGACAGAATCCATACGAGAAGTTAAAGATAATGATGAATAACGAATGATGAAGATAATAATGAATATTATCTATGTGTATGTATGATGTATGAACGCATGAACGAAAGGATACTTTTAAATAAGTAAAAGTATGTTTTAATACAAAACTAGAACTCACTCAGCAACGCTGACTTTTATGTATTTTCCAGTTGGCAGGTAGTGTTGCTGAGGATGGCACAAGGCGGCTACTCAGCTCTTTTGGGATGGCATTCTTTTGATAATGTTTTTGAATTGTAATGCAAACAAATGATATTTTGTAACAGGGGTTGTATTACTTTACAAAAGCATTTATAGTAAAATTTAAAGTTTCCGCTGCATGGTTTTTATCAAATTATATTAAATGTATGTTTTATGGGTGATGACGACCAACTGTGAGGTGTCCGGGATCGGGGCCTTACAAGTTGGTATCAGAGCCAAAGTTTAAGTGAAATGGGTAAAATTTTTAGAATAAACCTAAGACTTAAACTGAGAATGGGACAAGGGGGAAATGGGAATGCCATCTGAGTAGCTGCGTGCCATCAGGTATTTTCTTGAAAGTTAACCAGTGTTAAGTGTGCATGTTATGTGGTTATGTGTACTGTTAGACTTAGATACTAATGTAGTCAGGACAGGTAATGCTCGGGGTGTGAAGAGTAGAGTAAGTGGCTAATCACAACTGGCCACTGTAATTAGGGACTTACTGTACTTGACATAAACTGAGCTATTTCCTTGAATGACCGTTTTGGTGTTTAAATCTTTCAGTGTGATAGAAGATGGTCGGTGGTAGATCATCTAAAGCCCCAATTGGTGGAGGCAGTGGCGGAAGTGGTGTGGAACCACGAGCCACAAGAGGTAGGCCTAGACAAGAGAAGAAGGTTCCCGAAGGACCTAATACTACTCCCTCGGGGGGAGTGGATGAGAGCGATAATGTGAGAGCCTCGGTGAAAGAGACGGTGATCGAGGAGGTGCACCAAGTCATGCAGACGATCTTACCGTCTGTAGTGACTGAAGTGATAAAGGCAGTACGTGAAGATGATAGACGAGGGAGGAATCGGTCCTCAGGTAGACAACAACAGGAGGAAACAGAAACGGTACTATCTGATGATGAAGAGGAAGAAGAACAGTTACAGGAGACCGCCCGGGGTTGTAACTACGGGGCATTCATGAGGTGCAAACCCCCAACTTTCGATGGGTCTGGTACTGCTACTGATGCTCACCAATGGGTGATGGAAATGGAAGCTGTCCTCGATATTAGTGATTGCCAGGAGGACAAGAAAGTGAAGTTTGCTACCCACTCTTTTACAGGGTCGGCATTATGCTGGTGGAAGAATATAGTCCAAGCCGAGGGTAGCAGGGCTATAGGGAAGATGAAGTGGGCTGAGTTGAAAAGGCTGGTGATCGAGGAATTCAGTCCTCGTCGGGAAATGGATAGAATAGAGAGAGAGTTCCTGCAGCTGGAGGCGGGGACGATGACCCACCAACATATACCACCAAGTTCAACGAGTTGGCGCTGTTGGTGCCGGAGCAGGTGACGCCGGTGTCTCGAAAGATCAACCGGTATATTCAGGGGCTGCCAGCTGAAATTCGTTGGCACTTGATTTCTGCCCGACCAAGCACTTTCAGGTCGGCAGTGGATTTGGCGGGAAGGTTATTCGATGAACGGGCTGCGTTGGTAAAGGCTGAGGGAAGCAAGAAAGGAAGTGGAGAGAAGAACTGGCAGGGGAAGAGATTTGGTCGGGGTGACACTTCGACAAACAACAAGAAAGCAAGGGTGGATGACCGCCGAGTGGTCGTGTCTGGAGCTGGGGTGAAGAAGTGTGGTAAGTGTGGAAAGGAGCACTCAGGGGAGTGCAAGTGGGGATACAACATCTGCTTCAAGTGTGGGAGGACTGGACATAAGGCCAAGGATTGTCGGATGGGCAAGTGCTTTAACTGTGGAGAAAGTGGCCATATGAGCAAAGATTGCAAGAAGCCGAGGGCTGAGGGCTCGGGAGAGAAGAAGACGGGAGGAGAAGCACCAAGGGCAAAGGCTAGGGCGTTCACGATGACGCAGGAAGAGGCTAGGACGGACCCCGATGTGGTGTCAGGTACGTTTCTAGTAAACCAAACTCTTGCTTCTGTGTTATTTGACTCTGGTGCTAGTAGGAGTTTCATTTCTGCTACTTTCTGTGCTAAGTTGCCTGTTAGTAGCAAAGGCATTAGTGAGCCTTTTTATGTAGAAACCGCTATTGGTAAATCCAATAGGGTTACGGATGTGATAGAGGGCTGTATCATAGAATTAGAGGGCCATAGGTTTGCTGCCATGTTACATGTAATGCCTCTAGGAGGATTTGATGTAGTGTTAGGGATGGACTGGTTAGCAACCTACGAAGCGAATATCGTGTGCCGAAAGAAGATGATTAGACTGACGGCGACCGACGGAAGTCCGGTGACGATTTATGGCGATCGAGTTACGACGATTCCGAAGGTGATCTCGATGGCGGTGGCGGGAAAGGGTATGAGGCGCGGATGTAGCGCCTACTTATGTTATGTAAAGAATGTAGAGACGCCAACACCACAGTTATGCGATGTGCCAGTGGTGTGTGACTTTCCAGACGTGTTTCCCGAGGACTTATCGGGATTGCCACCTGACCGAGAGATCGAATTCCAGATCGACCTGATACCGGGTGCCCAACCTGTCGCAAAAGCACCGTATCGCTTGGCTCCGACGGAAATGAAAGAGTTGATGGAGCAGTTACAAGAGCTGCTGGATAAGGGGTTTATCCGACCGAGTATCTCACCTTGGGGTGCTCCGGTTCTGTTCGTAAAGAAGAAGGATGGTAGTATGAGGATGTGCATCGACTACCGCGAGCTGAATAAGCTGACGGTGAAGAACAGATACCCCTTACCAAGGATCGATGACTTGTTTGATCAACTTCAGGGTGCTAGTTGGTTCTCAAGGATAGATCTTCGATCGGGTTACCATCAACTAAAGGTGAAGGAACAAGATATCCCTAAAACAGCCTTTCGTACGCGCTATGGTCACTACGAGTTTCTTGTCATGTCTTTTGGGTTGACCAATGCGCCGGCTGCTTTTATGGATTTGATGAACCGAGTGTGCCGACCAATGTTGGATAAATCAGTAATTGTATTCATCGATGATATTCTGATTTATTCAAGAAGTGAAGAAGAGCATGCCGGGCATATTCGGGAAGTGTTGGAAACGTTGAGAAGGGAGAAATTGTACGCCAAGTTCTCCAAGTGCGCCTTTTGGTTACGCGAGGTGCAATTTCTGGGTCACGTAGTGAATGCAGAAGGAATAATGGTGGACCCAGCAAAGGTTGAGGCTGTGATGCAATGGAAATCACCAAAGACGCCATCCGAGATTCGTAGCTTCTTGGGATTGGCGGGCTATTATAGAAGATTTATTCAAGACTTTTCAAAGATCGCCTCACCTTTGACAAAATTGACTCGTAAGGACGTGAAATTCGTGTGGGGTCGAGAGCAGGAGATGGCTTTTGAGGAGTTGAAGGCAAGACTAACACAAGCTCCTGTCTTGACTTTGCCTGAGGGAAGTGAAGACTTAGTGGTCTACTCGGATGCATCTTATTCTGGGCTAGGTTGTGTGTTGATGCAACGTGGAAAGGTGATAGCCTACGCATCTCGACAGCTGAAGACCCACGAAGTCAACTATCCCACACACGATCTAGAACTAGCTGCGGTGGTTTTTTGCGTTGAAGATTTGGCGGCACTATCTATACGGGACGAAGTGCACAATCTTCACAGACCACAAAAGCTTGAAGTACTTCTTCGAGCAGAAGGATCTAAACATGAGGCAGAGGCGGTGGTTGGAGCTGATAAAAGATTATGATTGTGAGATCCATTACCACCCGGGCAAAGCCAATGTGGTGGCTGATGCCCTTAGCCGAAAAGAAAGGCCTGAGCCGATTCGGGTGAAGGCTTATCAATTGATCATGACCCCCGATGTGATGACACAGGTTAAGGAGTTTCAAGACGAGGCTTTGAAAGAAGATCGTCTCAACTCTGAAAGGATGAGAGGTCTAGTTACAGAACTGGGTGAGAACACTCTAGGTGTTAAGACCCGATTTGGGCGAATGTGGATTCCTCGATACGGGGATCTACGTAGTAGAATTATGGACGAGGCCCATAAGACCCGATACTCCATTCACCCCGGTGCTACCAAAATGTACCACGATATGAAGAAGGACTATTGGTGGCCGGGTATGAAACGCGACGTAGTGGAGTACGTAAGTAAGTGCTTAACTTACTTACAAGTGAAGGCGGAACACCAGAAGCCCTACGGGAAGATCCAACCGTTGGATATACCCGAGTGGAAGTGGGAACACATCACCATGGATTTCATCACGAAGTTACCACGTACCCCTAAAGGGTATGATGCCATATGGGTGATTGTGGACCGCTTGACAAAGAGTGCCCACTTCCTACCGATCCGTGAGACGTACTCATCTGAAAGATTGGCGGATCTGTTCATCAAAGAAATTGTAGCTCGTCATGGTGTGCCGGCGTCTATTGTGTCTGATCGTGACACCCGGTTTACCTCCAAGTTTTGGAAGAGATTTCATGATGCGATGGGGACGAGACTCCACATTAGTACAGCATATCACCCTCAGACAGACGGTCAGTCTGAGAGGACGATCCAAACACTCGAAGACATGCTTCGGGCGTGCGTGATCGATTTTGGAGGAAGTTGGGATGATCACTTGCCGTTAGCAGAATTCTCGTACAACAATAGCTATCATGCCAGTATTGGCATGCCGCCCTACGAAATGCTATACGGTAGGAGATGTAGGACGCCCGTGTGCTGGGGAGACATTGGGCAGAAAGAGTTGGGAGGTGTTGAGGTAATTGAAGCAACGACTGAGAAGTTAGAAAAGATCAAAGCCTTCATGAAGGCGGCGAAAGATAGGCAAAAGTCGTATGCTGACAAGAGGCGTAGACCGATAGAGTTCAAGGTTGGTGACCGAGTTATGTTGAAAGTCTCACCTTGGAAAGGAATCATTAGATTCAGGAAAGAGGTAAGCTAAGCCCGAGGTACATAGGACCTTTCCGAATTATCGCACGAGTAGGAGAGGTGGCCTATCGACTTGAATTGCCAGATGAGTTAAGTGGAATTCATCCCACATTCCATGTATCTCATCTGAGGAAGTGCTTAGCTGATGAAGACATGGTTGTACCACTGGAAGATATTGAAGTAGACAAACGGCTCAACTACGTGGAGCAACCAGTGGCAATCATTGATCGTAAGGAGAAGAGGTTAAGGAATAAAGTGGTTCCTCTTGTGCGTGTACAGTGGAAGCACAGGAAGGGATCCGAGTCTACGTGGGAGACTGAAGAAGAGATGAGACAACACTACCCACGTCTGTTTGAGGAATAACAGGTTTCGGGGACGAAACCTATATAAGGGGGGTGGACTTGTAACACCCGTATTTTATCAAGGAATAAAAGAAAAAGGAAGAAAAGAACAGAAAAGAAAAACAACTAAAGAGGAGGGACTAAAAGTGCCAAATGGGCAAAATTATCATTTATTTTGTACAAAAGGAAAAGCATGGCCGCCCATGTTGCCTGCATTTCCTATCAGCGATCTTTTTAGAGAGAGAAAAACAGCAGAAATTTCGATTCTAGAGAGGGAAAGAAGAAGAAGTCAGGTTCAAGGTAAGGTTCAATGTTTTTGTTAGTTGTTTTTGGCTAAATCAGCCTCGGTTATGTGCTTATGTGTGTGTATATGTGTTTGAATGCGTGTTTAAAGGATTTCTAGGGTGTTAGAACCGTTTGAACAGCTCGGGTGAAGGGTGTAAGCTCGAAGAAGACAGCTAAGGTGAGTTCTAGACCCCGTTTTACTGTTTTTAAATGTTTTGGGGCTGGAAATGCATGTAAATATGTTTTTATAATATTGTGGGTTAATACCCGTATGAAATAATTGTATGTATGTTTATGTTGATGTTAGATTTATGCCTAGAATTATGTGCATATATTTAGAACTAGGCATTTTGATGTTCTGGACTTGAAATATGAATTAGACATATGAGTAGGATGCTAATGTGTCTGAAAATGGGACTTAGAATAAATAAGCAAAAGTTGGTAAGTCCACTAGTGGTCATACGACCAACAGTGTGGTCGTATAACCAGAATATTTTTCTAAGTGTTGAGCCCAATAGGACTCATACGACCAACAGTGGTCGTATGATCAGGATTTTGACTAAGTACTGAAAAGTCCCACAGGACTCATACGACCAACAGTGGTCGTATGACAGAGTAAAATTTTCTAAGTGTGGACTCATACGACCAACAGTGGTCGTATGATCAGAACATGTTTCTAGGTCCAGGGGTGGTACGACCAGCAGTGGTCATACGACCAACAGTGTGGTCGTATGACCAGTTGATAATTCTAAGTGTTAAGTGAAAAGTCCAGCAGTGCTCATACGACTAATAGTGCTCATACGCCCAGAGGCTTATACGCCCAACAGGGCTAAAACGACTAGAACACTTAGCAATTTTCAGGAATTTTCAGTAAAGTTCGAAGTTCGAGGTTTGACCAGGGTTGACTAGGGTTAATAAATGATGACGTCTCATGCATATAATGATGAGTATGATTAACCCTAATTGTTACTAATATTATTATTAGTATATTATTGTTAACAATATTATTAAAATATTGTTAAGTAAGGTATGATGCTATGCATGATGATATACGTATGATGATGAATGTATGATGATGAATGTATGATGAATATGTATGAGGTGTATATGTTCCTTGTGATTGTGTATGCTTATCTTTCTGAAACTTTACGATTAACGAGAAATGAATTAATGAAGTATTATGTATCGTAAAGTGAAAGATAATGAAAGAGGAACATGATGACGAATGCATGTATTAATGAATGAACGAAAAGAAGAATGATGATGAATACATGCATTAATGAACGAATGAGTTATGTCTTGCAAGCATTGAATAACGCGATTGGTCCTTCTATGTGATTGACCATGGTCATGGTACCTCTACCGCTTACCTCTAGTACCGTGGCACCATGTTTAGCTGTCCCTCCATAGACTTCGGCCCAGTACCGTGGCATATGTTTGTTGTTCATTTGTTGACCTCGGCCCGTACTGTGGCACTACGTTTTGCTGTCTATGGATTGACTTCGGCCCGGTAGCTAATAACGTTCGGGGTGTAGCATATGGTATTGGTACAACTAACCTTTCAATGCGTGCAAGTAAGTATCTATATGTATGGAACCCCTACCGCTTACCTCTAGTACCGGGCATACGTTTTGCTGTTCATTTAATGACTTCGGCCCGGTAGCTATTAACGTTCGGGGTATAGCAGATGGTAGTGGTACAGGAGATATCCAAGGTGCAAATAAGTATGAACGGGATTCTTGTCATTCGACCACAGTAATCATAGCCGAGTGCTATGAAGTGGGTAAAGTCTGACAGAATCCATACGAGAAGTTAAAGATAATGATGAATAACGAATGATGAAGATAATAATGAATATTATCTATGTGTATGTATGATGTATGAACGCATGAACGAAAGGATACTTTTAAATAAGTAAAAGTATGTTTTAATACAAAACTAGAACTCACTCAGCAACGCTGACTTTTATGTATTTTCCAGTTGGCAGGTAGTGTTGCTGAGGATGGCACAAGGCGGCTACTCAGCTCTTTTGGGATGGCATTCTTTTGATAATGTTTTTGAATTGTAATGCAAACAAATGATATTTTGTAACAGGGGTTGTATTACTTTACAAAAGCATTTATAGTAAAATTTAAAGTTTCCGCTGCATGGTTTTTATCAAATTATATTAAATGTATGTTTTATGGGTGATGACGACCAACTGTGAGGTGTCCGGGATCGGGGCCTTACAGTAGGATTTCCGAGGGTTTCTGAAACGAATCCCAAACACAGAACGTCAGGTTTTGCTTGAGTTGTGACAAATCGTCACTGGACTTCCATCGGGCGCAACTAATCGAATCATCTTCTTGTGACACACGATGTTTGCCTCAAAAGTTGCTAACCAATCCATCTCTAGTACTACATCGAATCCGCCTAGGGGCATCACATGTAATTTAGAAGAAAACCTATGACCTTCTAGTTCTATGGCACAGTCCTCTATCATATCAATAATTCTAGTAGACTTACCAATAGCAGTTTCTACATCGAATAGCTTATTAATACTTTTACTACTAACAGACAATTTAGTACAGAAGGCAGTAGAAATAAAACTCTTACTAGCACCCGAATCAAATAACACAGAGGCACAAGTTTGATTTACTAGAAACATACCTGACACGACATTGGGGTCTACTCTGGCCGTCTCTAGCACCCACTCCAGTTCCTGTCACTACCACCTTCTTCACCTCAAATACCACTACTCTCTCTCATCGTATAACCTCCCAGCCAGATCCACTGCCGACCTGAAAGTGCTTGGTCGGCCAGCAATCAAATTCCAGTGAATATCAGCCGTCAATCCCTATACATACTTCTTAATCTTCCTCGACACCGGCATCACCTGATTCGGCACCAGCCTTGCCATTTCGTTGAACTTGGTGGTGTATTGCTGGTGGGTCATGGTTCCCGCCTCAAGCTGTAGAAACTCTCTCTTTATCTTGTCGAGTTCCTGGTGAGGACAAAATTCCTAAAATATCAGCTTCTTTGACTCTCCCTATTTCATCCTCCTAATGGCTCTGCTGCCCTCAGCTTGGACAATATTGTACCATTAACATAGAGCCGAGTCAATAAATGAGTGAGCGGCAAACTACACCTTCTGATCCTCCCTGCACTCACTAGTCTCCAATACTACCTCCATCTCTCTCACCCAGCGGTGTGCAACAGTAGCATTACCATTTCCATCAAACATTGGGGGCTTGCATCTTTGAAATTCACCATAATTACAGCCCCGTGCAGTTTCCTGCACTGCTTCTTCCTCCTCCTCCTCACTCGAGACAGCCGTCTTGGTCTCCGATCATTCTCTTTCCTCTCTCCCTGTGGTCCTACTCCTTTCTTTCTTCTCATCCTCCCTTACAGCCTTAATAACTTCAGTCACCACAGATAGCAGAATCATCTGCATGACTTGGTGCACTTCCTCTACTACTGCCTCTTTCATCGAGGCCCTTAAGTTCACACTATCATCACCACCTTCCTGGTGATGCATCTTGGCTCTTCACTCTTAGCCCTATTCCTTGTAACACGCGGTTCAGCACCACGTCCACCATGTACTACACCCCTAGAGGCCTTAGATGATCTACCTCTAGCCATTCTCTAATCACTGTAAGATTTAAACACTAACACGGTCATTCAAGGTAATAGCCCAGTTTATGTTGAGTATAGTAAGTCCCTAATTACAGTGGCCAGTTGTGATTAGTCACTTACTTTACTCTTCACACCCCAAGCATTTCCTATCCTGACTACATCAGTATCTAAATCTAGTAATATCACATAATCAAATAGCACACGCACATAACTCCAATTAACGTTGGAAAAAGAAATACCTGATGGCACGTAGTTACTCGGACTGGCATCCCTTTCCTTTAGTCCCATTCTCAGTTTAAGATTAGGTTTTTGAAAATATTTTACCCAATTACTTAAACTTTAGCTCTGATACCAACTTGTAAGGCCCCGTTCCTGAGACGCTTATAGTTAGATATTCATCGCACATAATATTTAAAACATACACATTTCACAAATTAAGTAGCGGAATTAAGTTAACAAAAACCATTCCATTCATTTGTAATTACTGTTGTTAAGTAATACAACATTGTTAAATTACAAAAGCATCGTTCATTTGCATTACAAAACAACAATAATATTATGCGAGAATGGATGCCAGTCTTGCCCTGCCGAGTAGCCTCCCCGTGTGCCATCCTCAACAACATTACCTGCCAACTGAAAATGCATAAAGTCAGCGTTGCTGAGTGAGTTTTAGTTTTAAAGTATTGAAATACTTTTACCATTTTATATACGATAATACTTTTTCTTAACAAAATACTTTCTTTACTTTCGTACATGAGCATTCATCGTGCATACAACACGGTATAACCATATTCATCATTCATTGTCTCACGTATTGTTCGTTTCATACTTTATCATTATCTCACGTATTCGTTCGTTTTGTACTTTATATTGCATGTATTCGTTTGTTTCGTACTTTATCATTATCTTTCACTGTTTCTAGATCCCGACAAAACTTTACCCCTATCATGGCCCGCAACCACCATTCCAGGCACAAAGCCACTTCATTTCTTGGCACAAAACCACATCATATCCAAGCACAAAGCCTCATCATTCTGGGGTAAAGTGACAAGGATCCCGTTTCGTACTATGGATCAGTCACCAAGACTGATCCCCCTATGTGTGAACCCTCATGGGTTAGCCAAAATCGCACGCTATAATACACCCAGTTGAGCTAACAACTCTCAATGAGTTGTGATCCTCCTTTCATTATGCTTGCAAGCCTTTTCTTTCATTCTTTCTTTATGTTCCGCTTTCATTATCATTATTCTTTTCACTTTCTTTAATGATAATACTTTACGTTTATGATCATAAACACACCACGTAAAGTCACACATGAATATATATAAGGAACATAAGAACAGAGCATAACCATGCATAAAAAAAGCATATTTAAGCCTTAAATCAAACTAGGGTCAAAACCCTAAATTCTGATTTTCCAAAATTTCAGAAAAAGTTTCTAAGTATTTGGGGGCGCTTTAACACTATGCAGGCGCATGAGGCCTGTTTAGGTGTTTCAACTCTATTTGGGCGCATGGACCTTATACTTAGACATTTTCTGCTTAACTTTAGGCGCTTTTATTGTTCAGGCGCATGAGCCTGTACTAAGGCGTCTGAGTAAAAAGTTGGGCGCATGAGTACTATTGGGGCGCCTAACCCTACACTTAGGCATCTGGCCAAATTTCCTAGGCGCATGAACCACTGTTCAGGCGCATGGGATATACTTAGCCATTCTAAGGCAATATTTTAGGCGCATGAGGTACTGTTTGGGCGCATCAACCCTACTTAGGCTTCTTAAGTCAATTTTCCAGGCGCATGAGCCCTATTTGGGCGCATGACCTCACTTAAAGTTTTTCTAAGGAAATTTCTTAGGCGCATGGGCCCTGTTTGGGCGCATGACCACTTACATAACACATTTCTTAGTCGTTTTCAGTCCCAAACATTATCTTATCCTGTTTTAAGCTTGTTACTAACATTCTAAACATCAACAAAGCATTAATAACCATAAACATCAAACACATACACATATATATACGGTTACATACACATCATTTGTAAAAATGTTTTACATGCATTTTCAGCCCCAAAAACGTTTAAAAACATATAAAACCAGCGTATAGAAGCTCACTTTTTCTGCTTTCAAACACCTCTACTTCAATTTTGATCTAATTGATTTTCAACTTTTATGATGAATTCTTTTAATAATTCAGCCGTTTCAGATTTAGCATTCAAAAAGAAAACCCATGAAAATCTTGTATAGTCATCAATGATAACTAAACAATAAGATTTTCTTCCAATAATCTTGAAGTTGGTTGGTCCAAAAAGGTCCATGTGCAACATCTGGATTGGTTTGGAATTTGAGTTTATCGGCTTGGTCTTATATGACGTATTATGTTGCTTTCCCTTCAAACATGCTGAGCAGTGATCAGTAGTTGCAAACTTCTTGAATGGAAGTCCAATAACATGATTTCCTGCTACAAACTTGTTCATGTTCTTGAAATTGGAATGCCCAAGACATCTATGCCAAAGCTGACTTTCATCATTTGATGCTTTAGCAATGAGGCAAGTTGTTTCTGTAGATGGATCAACTTGAGACATATCCAGTTTGTATACATCTTGATCCCTAATAGCTTTAACAATCACCTAATCCTTGCTAATCTAAATCCTGGCTTTAAAAGATAATAAAAAGAATCATCAAATATAACAGAATATGATTTATCACAGATTTAGGATTCGCTTAAAAGATTAAAGTTCAACTGAGAACAGAAGTTGACTTTATCAAAGCTTATTATCCCATTGGATACTGTTCTTTCACCTGTTATCTTTCCACCTGCATCACCACCAAAGGCGACATGCGTACTGTCCTTTAACTCAAAGTCATGCAATAGGGCATGATTGCCTCTCATGTGCTGGCTACACCTGCTATCCACATACCAAGTGTTGAGTGGTCTTCTCGGGTGAACTTGCACAACAAAGAAATTAAGTTGAGGTATCTACCCAAGCCAAGACGGTCATGGGTTTTCCAAATTTATCAACAATAGTAAATTGCTTGAAATGAAAAGTATTCAAATCTGGCTTGTTTTTAATGAATTTACCAATTTTGTTATGCACATATTGTTGATCATTTTTGTAAACTTTCATACCAGTTGATTGATCAACTTTTGAAAATATTGATTACCAACATTTTTATTATTCATTCTTACAGATTTTGGTATGAATTGATCGTTCAGAACTAGTTTTGGTCTCACGTAATTATTCCTTTGCAAAGACCTCAGACCTAATAAAGGTTGGTTAGTTAATCTTTGAAATAGATCAGTTTGATTTCTCTAATACTGAGTATTAACATAACCTTTGCTCAATTGTGAATTGGCAAATCCTTTCTTAGGTGAACTCTCTTGAAAGTAACAATTTTCATTGTTGTGAGTTCTTTCATCACAGTAGGTACAATATTTGTTGAAATAACAATCTGCTGTGGAATGATTCCTCATGTCACAGATATGACAATACTTATTGAAAAAGCACTCAGCAGTATTGTGATTGTACATATCACAAATTTCATAATACCTCTGCGGAGTTTTAAACAACAACTTATCAACTTGTGATGTTGACGCAATATTTGATTCTTGCTTACATTTTGGCGTCAAAAAGTTAACTTGTTTTTTTGATTTGTCAAATTTGCTTTTGATTTGACATTTTGTTCTTTGACATATTACTTTTCAGCTTTTGCACATGAACTTCCTTCTTTGATTCCTTAGGAATAAATCTTTTAACAATAGCGGAAGACTTAGAATTTGAACAGTTTTCAAATCAGAATGTGATTTGTTCTAGGACTTAGATTAACTTCTTGAAGCGAGTTCATGTTTAACAAACCAGCAGACACAAATTTTACTAGTTTGAGTTTATTTGCTTGATTTATTGTTCTTATCTGATTTTCTTGACTTTTGTTTTGATCATTTTTGGCTTTAGATGACTTCCTTCTTCTTCTTTGATTCTTTGATTTTGATGAACTTGGTTTAATTTGAGATTGAACATCTTCAGGTGAAGATTCTTTTTTATAATCTTTCTTTTTCAGATCAACAGAGTTTGAATCTTCTGATGTTCCTCTTCTAATTTCGCTTTTTCTTTATTTTTGATTAAAACTTCTTCCAACACTGATTTTGTTGGAACACTAGATTTCTAACTTTTCTGTCACACCCCGGTCTCAGGGCACCCCGGGAGTGTGATCGACTGGTACGCATCATTGTTCACTTTTTATTTGTTTGTTTTGAAAGATGTTTACGCAGCGGTAAAACTTTTCAAAATTTATTTCATAAAATAAAATATTCTGATGATTTATAAAAGAAAACAAACTTTCATATATTCCTTGGGAATTAAATACCAATAATTTTACATAACATTGTCCAACATAATGTTTACAAAATTTTCTGTCTACTGACAGATATTCAAAACTTGCCACAAGGTTTATGTCTAGGAAACTTTAGTCCTTCCAGCACTATTCTTGCTAATATGTTTATCACAGTGTTTCCATGCCTAGGATTCATAGTCCATCCAGCACTAACACCTGACTAAACATATTTAATCATGTTTATCTGAAAAGGTTTGAAAATAATACATCAGCAAAAAACTGGTGAATACATTTAATTTGACACAAAAATATTTCGGCATGAATAACGATAAACAGTTAATCATAAATTAATGGTAAACCACATATTTAGCAGTCTATTTCAACTGAAAGTCCCCCTCCATATATACTGGTATTGGTGCTCAGGCAGTCTTACTAAGGGACTCTCCATAGCTGCACTGAGTCTGAACCAGCCCTAGTATGGGATTTTCACCCATCCTCAGGATATAATTTGATCAAACATACATATACTTCTGGTCTAAATGTTTTATCAGAATACCTCTATGCGTTAACATGGTTAACATACTAATGCCTTTTTGTAAAAGAAAATCATTTGAATGTTTTGAAAGTATTAAACATATTCACCTGGTAAGTTGAACAGAGCCTCTAAACTTGATAAGCTTTTGTTTCTGAACCTCGAAGTAACTTAAGGATTAAGTCACGAGCTTCTAACACCTTGATTAATTCAGAACTCCTATACTTGTTGTCTAGAGCATATACATCGGCTTCCTAATCTCGGGTTATCTTTATGGTGTTTAAAAGGTAGTAGAGAGTTTCGTGTGTGAAAGTAGGGAAGACGATCAAAAGTTATGAAATGAAATGAAGCTAGAAGCATCTATTTTTATATGGATATTTCTTACTCATTAAGTATTTCTTACTTATTAAGTTTTATCCAAACTTAATTATTAAGTCCATAACTTAGCAATTAAGTTTTATATTTTATTCAAACATTAGCCATTAAGTTTTATATTATATTCAAAACTTAACTAATAAGTTTTATATTTTATTCATGACTTAGCTATTAAGTTTTATATTTTATTCAAGACTTAGCTATTAAGCTTTATCCAAACTTAGCCTTTAAGTTTTATCCTTTTTTATTTAAACTTAGGCACTAAGTTTTATCTAATACTTAATTGTTAAGTTTTATCCATAACTTAACTATTAAGTTGCATCTGAAGGCTTAGCCATTAAGTATTTATCTAAAAACTTAGTCATGAAGTCACGCTTGCAACATAACTATGATTATTTATTAACAAATATAATATGAAACTTCGCAAGTGTTACATCCTCCCCACCTTTATTTAATCTCGTCCTCAAAATTTATTGGAATAAGTGTGGATATTTCTTTTTCATTTCTGACTCTAGTTCCCACGTATATTCAGGACCTCGTCTTGAGTTCCATTTTACCTTTACCAATACTAGCTTTCTTCTCTTTAGATGTTTTTCTTGACGGTCTTCAATTTGAAGAGGTTGTTTGATAAATTTCAACTTTTCGTTAACCTCTACATCTTCTAATGGCATTGCTAGCGATTCATCAGCCAAACATTTACATAAGTTGGACACATGAAATACATCATTTGGCAATTCTAGTTGATAGGCTACTAGTCCGATTCGTTTTAGGATTTTAAAGGGTCCAACAAATCGAGGACTTAACTTTCCATTCTTTCCAAATCGTATAATACCTTTCCATGGTGATACCTTTAGTAACACCTTGTCATCGATGTTAAATTCTAGTGGCTTACGTCTTTTGTTGGCATAACTCTTCTGATGATCGCGAGCTGTCTTCAATCTTTCTCTGATCTGTAGTACTTTATCAATTGTCTCTTGGACTATTTCTGGTCCAGACACTTGATTCTCTCCAACTTCAAACCAACACATAGGTGTTCTACATTTTCTACCGTATAAGGCTTCAAATGGCTCTGCATGGATGCTTGAGTGATCACTATTATTATAGGAGAATTCCATTAGAGGTAGATGATTAACCCAACTGCCTCTAAAGTCTATCACACATGCTCGAAGTATATCTTCAAGCGTTTGGATTGTTCTTTCACTTTGCCCATCCGTTTGCGGATGATAAGCAGTGCTTAGGTTTAATCGAGTTCCTAACGCTTTCTGAAAACTTTGCCAGAACCGAGACATAAAACGACTATCTCTATCTGACACGATCGATAGTGGCACACCATGTAAAGTTACTATTTCATTGATGTATAATTATGCTAACTTATCCATGCTAAATGTTTCTTTCATTGGAATGAAATGGGTGGACTTAGTTAATCGATAAATAATAATCCAGATAGTATCATTCCCCCGACTTGTTCGAGGAATTTTAGTAATAAAATCCATGGTTATCATTTCCTATTTCCAGACAGGTAGTTCAAGTTGTTGCAGTAAACCCGAAGGTTTCTGGTGTTCTGCCTTAACTTGAGAGCATGTAAGCCATTTTGCAACATATAGTGCGATGCTCTTTTTCATACCTATCCACCAGTAGTTAGTTTTCAAATTTTTATACATTTTGTTGCTTCCTGAGTGCATTGTATATCTAGACTTATGAGCTTCTTCAAGTATTCTTTCTCTCTAGTTATAAGCAATTAGCACCCAAATTCTCTTATTTAATCTAATCAGTTTATCATCTCCTTTGACCAAGTGATCAAGCATTCCCTTCATTCCTTCTTCTTTTTCTATCTCTTGTAGGTCTATTTTCTGAGCATTCTTCAATTGACTAAGTAAATCAATTTGAAGATCAAGCCTTAAGGCACGAACCCTTTTTGGCTTTTCTATTTCTTTTCTACTCAAGGCATCAGCCACAACATTGGCTTTACCTTCATGATAACAGATTTCACAATCGTAATCGCTTAGGATTTGTATCCATCTCCTCTATCTCATGTTTAGTTCCTTCTGACCAAAGATATATTTTAGACTCTTATGGTCAGTAAATAGTAAATTTGACTCCATAAAGATAGTGTCTCCATATCTTTAGCGCAAAGATTATGGCACCCAACTCCAAATCGTGAGTCGTATAAATCTTCTCGTGTGTTTTTAGTTGACGTGATGCATAAGCGATAACTTTATTTCTTTGCATTAACACATATCCAAGACCAATGTGTGAAGCATCATAATAAATGACAAAATCTCCAGTACCCTCTAGCAAAGTTAGGATGGGTGCATTTGTTAACTTTTCTTTAATGGTCATGAATGCTTCATCCTGTTTTGGTCCCCATTCATATTTTGCGGATTTTCGAGTCAAAGATGCAAGAGGGGCAGCGATTCAAGAAAAGTTTTGAATGAATCGGCGATAGTATCAAGCCAATCCAAGGAAACTACGAACTTCAGATGGGGATGTAAGGATTTCCCATTTAGAAATAGTCTCAATCTTGGAAGCATCTACTTGAATGCCTTTAGCGTTAATAACATGGCCAAGAAATTGTACTTCCGTAAGCCAAAATTCACATTTGAGAATTAAACATACAATCTCTCATTTCTGAGTACCTCAAGTAGTATTTTAAGATGGTTCGCGTGTTAATCTCGAGTTTTGGAATAGATAAGAATATCATCTATAAACACGATTACGAACTTATCTAAATTGGGTTTACAAATTCGATTCATCATATCCATAAAAGTTGCAGGGCATTAGTGAGTCCAAAGGGCATAACTGTGAACTCATAATGTCTGTATCTAGTTTGGAATGCAGTTTTAGGAATATCTTCTTCTTGAACTTTGAGCTGGTGATAGCCTGATCTTAGATCAATTTTAGAAAAGTAACACGCTCCCTGAAGTTGATCAAATAGATCATCGATTCGAGGAAGTGGATACCGATTTTTGATGGTTACCTTGTTCAGCTCACGATAATCAATACACATACGCATTGATCCGTCCTTTTCTTAACAAATAGAATTGGAGCTCCCCAAGGAGAAGAACTCGGTCGGATAAATCCCTTCTCTAACAGTTCATCTAACTATTACTTTAATTCTTTCACTTTAGTTGGAGCTAACCTGTACGGGGCTTTAGCTATTGATGATGTACCCGATACAAGATCAATTATAAATTCAACTTCTCGATCAGGTGGGATCCCCAACAATTCATATGGAAAGACGTCGGTAAATTCGGCTACAACTGGCATGTCTTCAATCGTTTTCTTAGTTTTGTCATCTGATACAGTGATCAGATATGCCAAACATCCTTTCCTTAAGCATTTGGTTGCTTTAACATTGAGATTATTCCAACATGATTTGTTGGTTGGTCACCTTTGATAATAATCTCTTCTCCAGTAGGCACATAGATTTTAATAAGCTTTTGATTACAAATGATATGTGTTTGGTTCGAGTCCAACCAGTCCATACCAAGTACCACGTCAAATCCCGCTAATGTCATAGGCAAAAGATTCACAGGGATGACATGATTAGAAAGAGTAATCCTACCATTATCTAAGGATTCTGAGATTTTAACTAGATCTCCGTTTGCGATTTCAACTTCATAGGATATGTCTAACCTTACTAGAGGTTCATTTAACAAACTACAGGACTTATAGTCTATGAAGCTTTGGTTGGAACCAGAATCAAATAAAATTCTAGCATAGACATTATTGATAAGATGTGTACTGGTAATGACGTCTAGCAAGTTAGCAGCCTCACGAGTATTTATCACAAATGCTCGTGCTGTCTTCTTCACACTAGGATCTGTCTCCAGATCCTCCAGTACCACCTTCTTTATTAAGCCTTGGGCATTCAAACTTGTAGTGCCCTTGTTCATTGCAGTTAAAACAAGTTATCACCCTTTTCCTGTAGCAAGCCTCAGAAGTATGTCCTGAAGTCTTGCATTAGTTGCAGAATAGAGCGGATCTGCATCTTCCCGTGTGTTTCTTCCCGCACGTTTTGCATCTGGGGAGAGAGTATGAATCTTCTTTCTTTCCTTGTCCTTTATCAAGTTTCTATTTCTCTATATTTAGTTCATGGACCACCTCTTTCTTCTTATTCTCTTCCTGGGTTCTAACCATTTGTAACACCTGAAACTTTGTCAAAATAAAAGGGGAATAAAAGTATCTTTCATAAAAGGAGAAGAAGTTAAAGTAGAAGGGGTTAAAGTGTAAAATAGTACAGCAACCCATTATTTTAATATATATGGGGATATGACCGCCGATATTGTACATCCCATCTGCTTTCTTTCGAACAAAAGAAGAAAAGAGAAAAACTGAAGAACTTTCTCTTGGTTTCAAGAAGAACAAGAGGCTATTCTTGACTTAGGTAAGCATTTGTTGCATAATTGGTTTGATTTTAGTTGTGTTTTGACTAAGAAACCGAAGGTATATGTTCTTATGTGTTTGTGTGTGTGTTCGGGTGTGTGTTTATTGGGTTTTTAGGTGTTTGAATTCTTTGGAAAGTTCAATACTTGGAGTTTGAGGCTTGAGAGTAGCAAAGGTGAGTTCTAGACCCTGTATTTTACTTGTTTTAATTCTTTGGGGCTGAAAACATACGTAAAATAATTTTTACAAAGTTTATTTGAATACCCGTATGTATCTATGTGTGTATGATGGTGTTTTTATGGTTGTTATGTGTTAGTTATACTTAGGATGGTGTTATTAAGCTTAAAACATGTAAGAAAAATGATTAGGACTGATAATATGTTAAGAATTTGCTAAATAGGTTACTCAACCGCCTGAACAGTGCCCCAACCACCTAAAATTTGCCTTAGAAAGTTCTAAGTAAGCCCTTACGTCTAAACAGGGCCCAACCGCCCAAACAGTGCCCCAAACGTCTAGAAAATGCCTTAGAAATTCTAAGTGTAAGCCTATGCATCTGAACAGTAGCCCATGCATCTAGGATTTTGATTCAGACGCCTAAGTATGGACCAAACGTCCAAATAGTGCCCATGCGTCTGAGATGTCCCAAACGCCTAAGTGTTAAACCGCCCAAATAGTGCCCATGCGCCTAAGCAGGCCTTATGTGCCTGGATAGTGCTCATGCGCCTAGGACACTTAGAATATTTTCTAAAATTTTGAGTAAAACAGAATCATTAAAGTTTGACCCAAGTTTGACTTAGGGTTTTTAATTGCTATTATATTTGCATTATTATAAGTTGTGCCTATGGTCATAGTGATTATTATTATGTAACTTATGTGGTGTGCCTATGATCATAAATTCAAGTATTACCCTTAACATAGTGAAAGAGTAATGATAAAGAGAATTGGAACTTAATTAAAATGTTAACAAGTCTTGCAAGCATATAGGACGTGCACGACCATGTTGTCGTTAGCTCAACTGTGATGCGGGTTAGCTACCCCAAAGGATGCACATAGGGCCAATCAATTGAGATTGGCGCACCTTTGCAGCATACCCTAGGTGATTGGGCCAGCCTTGTGTACTGTAATCAGAGCCTATTGAGAGACCAGAGGCCCAGCACCAGTTTCCCCACGCATATAGTTTAGGGTATTGCTCATTGGTCCATATAGACAGTGAAAGATAAAGTTAAAAGATTATGAAATAAACAAGGCATACAATAAAGAAAGAAAGCATTACCTTGTTGTATAGTTAATGCGTGCTCACGTACAAGAGTAAGAGATGTACCTTTACAAAAGGAGTATTTTCATATATATACACTACATAAGGTATTTTAATACTTCTAAAACTAGAACTCACTCAGCAACACTGACTTTTATACATTTTCAGTTGGCAGATAGTCATTGCTGAGGATGGCACGAGGGTGAAGCTACTCGGCGGAGAAAGACTGACATCCATTCCTATGTTATGATATTGTTGTTTTGTAATTAAATTCAAATCTTTTGTGACTTAACACTATTGTATTGCTTAACAACAGTATCTTTTAATAATAGAGAATGGTTTTTGCTAACGTAATTTCACTGTTTATTTAATGAAATGTATATTAATATGTTTTATGTGCAATGAATGGCCAACTGTGAGGTGCCCGGGAACGGGGTCTTATAAGTTGGTATCAGAGCCAAAGTTTAAGTTAATTAGGTAAATTATTTTCACAAACCTAAACTTAAACTGAAAATGGGAAAGATAGAGGGATGTCAGCCCGAGTAGCTACGTGCCATTAGGTATTTCTTTCCTTAAAGTTAATCAGTATTATGTGCATGTGCTATTTGACTTATGTGTTCTTAGTAGATTTAGATACTGACGTAGTTAGGATAGGAAATGCATGGGGTGTGAAGAGTAAAGTAAGTGGCTAATCACAACTAGCCACTATAATTAGAGACTTACTATACTTGACATAAACTGAGCTATTCCCTTGAATGACTGTGTTAGTGTTTGAATCTTATAGCATTTAGGAAATGGCTGGACGAAAATCTTCCAAGGCTTCTAGAGGCAGAGGTCGTCCACGTGTGACTAGAAGTAGTGCTAAGGATCCTGAGATGACTCATGAGAACCCTGAGATTCATGATCGGAGTGTAGAGAGTGAGAATGCTAGCCTGAATGCCTCAGCTAGGGAGGTGATTGCTGACGAGGTGCACCAGGTCATGCAGACAGTCTTACCGTCTGTAGTGACCGAAGTCATCAGGGCTGTAAGGAATAAGGAGAGGAAGGAGAAGGAAGATAAGAAAGGGTCAATGGGCAAGGGAAGCAAGGGGGAGGAGGAACGACCAGAGCCTGAGACCGTGTTGTCCGACGAATAGGATGATGATTTAGTGGGGGCGACGACCAAGGGGTGCAGTTATAGGGCATTCCGAAGATGAAAGCCCCAGACCTTCGATGGAAATAGCAATGTTGCTGCCGGTTTTGGAGATCAGTGAGTGTTATGAAGACCAGAAGGTGAAGTTCACGACTCACTCTTTCGTTGACTCAGCGTTATGTTGGTGGGACAACATTGTCCAAGCTGAGGGTGCAAGAGCCATCAGGAAGATGCGATAGAAGGAACTAAAGCAGCTAGTGATCGAGGAATTTTGTCCTCACAGGGAACTTGACAGGATTGAGAGGGAGTTCCTACAGCTGGAAGCAGGAACCATGACCCACCCGCAGTACATCACCAAATTTAACGAAATGGCGAGCCTGGTGCCGGAACAGGTGACGCTGGTGTCAAGGAATATCAAGATGTACATCCAGGGACTGCCGGCTGATATTCGCAGGCATCTGATTACTGCTCAGCTAGGTACCTTTCGATCAGTGGTGGATTTGGTGAGTAGGTTGTATGATGAGCGAGAGGAGACTGTGGTGGAGGTGAAGAAAAGAAGTGGCGGCGATAAAAGCTGGAACGAGAAGAGGTTTGGATGTGGTGGTTTCGCCCCAAACAACAAGAAGGTGGAGGTGGATGATCGTAGGGTGTCGTCAAGCTCGGGTTGAAGAAGTGTGGCAAATGCGGAAGGGAGCATACCAGCGAGTGTAGGTTGGGCTTGAACGTATGCTTCAGGTGTGGCAGGCCTGGCCACATCGCTAAAGACTGTAGGGTGCTGAAGTGTTACAACTGTGGTGAGGAGGGCCACGCGAGCAAGGATTGCAAGAAGCCTAGGGCGGAGAGCTCTGGAGTGAAGAAGATGCCGGAGGAGGGAGGACAGAGGGCAAGTGCTAAAGCTTACACCATGACCCGGGAGGAAGCCAGAGTGGATCCCGATGTCTTGTCAGGTATGTTTCTAGTAAATCATGCTTGTGCCTCTGTATTATTTGCTTCTGGTGCTAGTAGGAGTTTTATTTCTACTACTTTCTGTGCTAAGTTGTTTGCTAGTAGTAGAGGTATTAGTGAGCCATTCGATGTAGAAACTGCTATTGGTAAGTCCACTAGAATTACCAACCTGATAAAGGACTGTGCCATAGAACTAGAAGGTCATAGGTTTGCTGCTAAGTTACATGTGATGCCCCTAGGGGGATTTGATGTAGTACTAGGGATGAACTGGTTAGCAACCTATGAAGTAAACATCATCTGTCGTAAAAAGATGATTCGACTAGTTGCGCCCGATGGAAGTTTGGTGACGATTTATGGAGATTACGTTACTACGATCCCAAAGGTGATTTCGATGGCGGTGGCGGGGAAATACATGCAACGTGGATGTAGCGCCTATTTGGCCTACGTAAAGGATGTTGACCCATCAATACCGCAACTGTCCGAAGTACCAATGGTGTATGACTTTCCGGACGTATTCCCAGAAGACTTACCCGGCGTGCCACCGGATCACGAAATTGAGTTCCAAATTGCCAAAGCACCATATCGATTAGCTCTGACTGAGATGAAGGAACTCATGGACCAATTGCAGGAGTTAATGGATAAGGGATTCATTCGACCGAGTATCTCTCCATGGGGTGCTCTGATCTTGTTCGTGAAGAAAAAGGATGGTAGTATGCGGATATGCATCGACTGCCGAGAGCTGAACAAGTTGGCGGTGAAGAATTGGTATCCGTTACCGAGGATTAATGACTTGTTCGATCAGCTCCAAGGTGCCAGTTGGTTCTTGAGGATAGATCTTCGATCTGGCTACCATCAATTGAAGGTGAAGGAGCAGGACATTCCTAAGACAGCTTTTCGCATGCGTTATAGACACTATGAGTTTCTCGTTATGTCTTTCGGTCTAACTAAGGCGCCAGCTGCCTTTATGGATTTGATGAACCGAGTATGTCGGCCGACGTTAGATAAATCAATGATAGTGTTTATTGATGATATCCTGATTTATTCTAAGAGCGAGAAAGGCCGGCCACATACGCGAGGTATTGGAGACACTTAGGAGAGAGAAATTGTATGCCAAATTCTCCAAGTGTGCTTTTTGGTTGCGCGAGGTTCAATTTTTGGGTCATGTCGTTAGTGCTGATGGAATCATGGTGGACCCAGCGAAGGTTGAGGCGGTGATGCAATGGAAGTCTCCAAGGACGCCATCCGAGATCCGTAGTTTCTTGGGTTTGGCGGGCTACTATAGGAGGTTCACTCAAGAATTCTCTAAGATAGCCTCACCTTTGACCAAATTAACTCGCAAGGATGTGAAGTTCATGTGGGGCCAAGAACAGGAGTGTACTTTTGAGGAGTTGAAGATGAGATTAACACAAGCTCTTGTCTTGACATTGCCGGAGGGAAGTGAAGACTTAGTGGTGTATTCGGATGCATCTTATTCTGGGTTAGGTTGCGTGTTAATGCAACGTGGAAGGGTGATAGCCTACGCATCTCGACAGTTGAAGACCCATAAAGTCGACTACCCTACACATGATTTGGAGTTAGCGGCTGTGGTTTTCACATTGAAGATTTAGAGGCACTACTTATACGGTAGGAAGTGCACCATCTTCACCGACCACAAGAGCTTAAAGTACTTCTTGGAGCAGAAGGATCTTAACATGAGACAGAGAAGGTGGTTAGAGCTCATCAAAGATTATGACTACGAGATCCACTACCATCCGGGCAAGGCCAACATGGTGGCCGATGCCTTGAGCCGAAAAGAGTGACCCGAGCCAATTTGGGTGAAGGCGTATCAGTTAGTGATAACCTCGAACGTGATGACTCAAGTGAAAGAATTTTAGAATGAGGCGTTGAAAGAAGATCGCCTCAACTCCGAACGAATGAGAGGTCTAGTCGCAGAACTGGGAGAAAACACCCACGGGGTTAGAACCTGCTTTGGACGAATATGGATCCCTCGTTATGGGGATTTGTGAGGGCGAATCATGGATGAAGCTCATAAAACTCGATACTCCATTCATCCCGGTGCCACCAAGATGTAACAAGACATGAAGAAAGACTACTGGTGGCCGGGTATGAAACAAGACGTGGTGGAGTATGTGAATAAGTGACTTACTTGCTTGTAAGTGAAGGCAGAGCATCAGAAACCTTACGGGAAAATCCAACCTTTGGATATACCCGAGTGGAAGTGGGAGCATATCACCATGGACTTAATTACAAAGTTATCCCGCACGACGAGGGGGTACGATGTCATCTGGGTGATTGTTGATCGTCTAACCAAGAGTGCTCACTTCCTACCAATCGGCGAGACGTATTCATTCACGAGACTGGCGGATCTGTTCATCAAGGAGATCGTAGCTCGTCATGGCCTGCCGGTGTCTATCGTATCGGATCGTGACACCCGATTCACATCGAAATTCTGGAAGAGATTCCATGATGCGATGGGAACGAGGCTACATATTAGCACGGCTTATCATCCTCAGACAGATGGTCAGTCTGAGAGGATGATTTAGACGCTCGAGGACATGCTTCGAGCGTGTGTGATCGATTTTGGAGGGAGTTGGGACGATCACCTACGGTTAGCAGAATTCTCATACAACAACAGTTATCATGCTAGTAATGGCATGCCACCATATGAGATGCTATACGGTAGAAGATGTAGGATGCCCGTATGTTGGGGAGACATTGGGCAGAAAGAGCTGGGAGGTGTCGAGGTGATCAAGGCTACGACTAAGAAGTTAGAAAAGATCAAAGCCTTCATGAAAGCGGCAAAAGATAAGCGAAATTCGTATGCTGACAAAAGGCGTAGACCGATAGAATTTAAGGTTGGCGACCGAGTTATGTTGAAGGTCTCACCTTGGAAGGGGATCATCCGATTCAGAAAAGGAGGTAAGCTAAGCCCGAGATATATAGGGCCTTTCCGAATAATCGCACGAGTATGAGAGGTGGCCTATCAACTTGAATTGTTGGATCAGTTAAGTGGAATTCATCCCACATTCCATGTATCCCATCTGAGAAAGTGCTTAGTTGATGAAGACATGGTTGTACCACTAGAAGATATTGAGGTTGATGAATGGCTTAATTATGTAGAACAACCAGTGGCAATCGTCGATCGCAAGGAGTAGAGGCTAAGGAATAAAGTGGTTCCACTTGTACGAGTGCAGTGGAAGCACTGGAAGGGTCCTGAGTCTACGTGGGAGACTGAAGAGGAAAGGAGGCAACTGTGCACACAATTATTTAAAGAGTAACAGGTTTCGGGGACTAAAACCTCTTTAAGGGGGGTAGACTTGTAACACCCGAAACTTTATCAAAATAAAAGGGGAATAAAAGTATCTTTCATAAAAGGAGAAGACGTTAAAGTAGAAGGGGTTAAAGTGAAAAATAGTACAACAACCCATTATTTAATATATATGGGGATGTGGCCGCCCATATTGCACATCCCATCTGCTTTCTTTCGAAAAAAAGAAGAAAAGAGAAAATGCTGAAGAACTTACTCTCGGTTTCAAGAAGAACAAGAGGCTATTCTTGACTTAGGTAAGCATTTGTTGCATAATTGGTTTGGTTTTAGTTGTGTTTTGACTAAAAACCAAAGGTATATGTTCTTATGTGTGTGTGTGTGTCAGGTGTGTGTTTATTGGGTTTTTAGGTGTTTGAATTCTTTGAAAGTTCAAGACTTGGAGTTTGAGCCTTGAGTGTAGCAAAGGTGCGTTCTAGACCCTGTATTTACTTGTTTTAATTCTTTGGGGCTGGAAATGTATGTAAAATAATGTTTACAAAGTTTATTTGAATACCTATATGTATCTATGTGTGTATGATGGTGTTTTTATGGTTGTTATGTGTTAGTTATACTTAGGATGGTGTTATTAAGCTTAAACATGTAAGAAAAATGATTGGGATTGATAATATGTTAAGAATTTGCTAAACAGGTTACTCAACCACCTGAACAGTACCCAACCGCCTAAAATTTGCCTTAGAAAGTTCTAAGTAAGCCCACACATCTAAACAGGGCCTAACCGCCTAAACAGTGCCCCAAACGTCTAGAAAATGCCTTAGAAATTCTAAGTGTAAGCCCATACGTCTGAACAGTAGCCCATGCGTCTAGGATTTTGATTCAGACGCCTATGTATGGATCAAACGTCCAAATAGTGCCCATGCGTCTGAGATGTCCTAAACACCTAAGTGTTAAACCGCCCAAATAGTGCCCATGCGCCTAAGCAGGCCTATGCGCCTGCATAGTGCTCATGCGCCTAGGACACATAGATTCAGACGCCTATGTATGGATCAAACGTCCAAATAGTGCCCATGCGTCTGAGATGTCCTAAACACCTAAGTGTTAAACCGCCCAATAGTGCCCATGCGCCTAAGCAGGCCTATGCGCCTGCATAGTGCTCATGCGCCTAGGACACATAGAATATTTTTTGAAATTTTGAGTAAAATAGAATCATTAGAGTTTGACCCAAGTTTGACTTAGGGTTTTTAATTACTAATATATTTACATTATTATAAGTTGTGCCTATGGTCATAGTGATTACTATTATGTGACTTATGTGGTGTGCCTATGATCATAAATGCAAGTATTACCCTTAACATAGTGAAAGAGTAATGATAAAGAGAAGTGGAACTTAATTAAAATGTTAACAAGTCTTGCAAGCATATAGGAGGTGTATGACCATGTTGTCGTTAGCTCAACTGTGATGCGGGTTAGCTACCCCAAAGGATACACACAGGGCCAATCAATTGAGATTGGCGGACCTTTGCAGCATACCCTAGGTGACTAGACCAGCCTTGTGTATAGTAATCAGAGCCTATTGAGAGACCAGAGGCCTAGCACCAATTTCCCCACGCATATAGTTTAGGATATTGCTCATTAGTTCACATAGACAGTGAAAGATAAAGTTAAATGAGTATGAAATAAACAAGGCATATAGTAAAGGAAGAAAGCATTACCTTGTTGTATAGTTAATGCGTGCTCACGTACAAGAGTAAGAGATGTACTTTTACAAAAAGAGGATTTTCATATATATACACTACATAAGATATTTTAATAATTCTAAAACTAGAACTCACTCAGCAACACTGACTTTTATACATTTTCAGTTGGCAGGTAGTCGTTGCTGAGGATGGCATGAGGGTGAAGCTAGTCGGCGAAGAAAGACTGACATCCATTTCTATGTTATCATATTGTTGTTTTGTAATGCAATTCAAATCTTTTGTAACTTGAACACTATTGTATTACTTAACAACAGTATCTTTTAATAATAGAGAATGGATTTTGCTAACATAAGTCTACTGTTTATTTAATGAAATGTATATTAATAAGTTTTATGTGTAATGAATGACCAACTGTGAGGTGCCCGGGAACGGGGCCTTACACCATTCCATCTGTCAAAAGTCCAGCTAACTCTACCGCAGACTCTATTGTCTGACGCATGACCGCCTTCACCATATCATGAATTTTTTGACCAGTCCCCAAATATAGCGACTGATCATGTTGCATTCGGGTGTCACAAGATGTGGCACGAGTCGGGCATATGCAAAGAATTTGGTATTATACCCCTTGTTATCTGAATCAACCATTCGAAGATTCAGAAATTAATTGGTGATTTTCTCCTTTTCGTTCATTGGGCAGAACTTTCGAGTTACCAATGCATGAAATTCATCCCAAGTCAATGCATAAGTCTTATCTCGTCCCTTTGACTGAATAATAGAGTTCCACCATTTCAATGCCTCATCTTTGAAACAATGTGAGGCGAACAGAACCATGTCCTCATTAGCACACTTCCTAATGGCTAAGACTACTTCGATCTTTTCTAGCCACCGGATGGCTGCAATTACACCTTCGTTGCCTGAAAATTCAGTAGGTTTACACGCTTGAAATGTTCGATATGAACATCCATCCTGTTTCTTCCTTTTTTTAGGCATTTTATCTTCAAAATTTTCACCACTTGAGCTATGACGATCATCATCTTTCTTTCTAGATCTTGAAACTTCTTTAGTTTGACTGGGAGGTTCTTTTTCTTTTAATGCCGCGATTATGGTAGGAATCGCGTCTTTAATTCCCTCGGCGATCATCCTTCGTATTTCAGCTTTTTGGGTCGCACGATCTTCATCTTCGTTAACTATCTTACGGTTCCCTCTGGTATACACTGCGGGTCTACTATCATTGTTGTTTGACATTCTACAACAAGAATAAGAGGGAGTATCTTAATACTAAGATTCAAAATTTTCGGAAATAGTATTATTGGATACTTCGATAGGTATTTCAATTGGTTACAAGAAATAAGGTTCGTTAATTATGTCAGTATAATACTTTTTCCGATATCTTGCATATCAATATAACAAGGCATCTAGCTACTTTTTCTTACTAGGCAATATTTCTAATATTGGTTAAAGCCTAGATACTAAGGCAAGTATCTAATTCGCTAAAACCTGTGGCTCTGATACCAACCTGTCACACCCCGGTCTCAGGGCACCCTGGGAGTGTGACCGATTGGTACGCGTCATTGTTCACTTTTTATTTGTTTGTTTTGAAAGATGTTTACGCAGAGGAAAAACATTTCACAATTTATTTGATAAAATAAAATATTTTGATGATTTATAAAAGAAAGCAAACTTTCATATATTCCTTGGGAATTAAATAACCATAATTTTACATAACATTGTTCAACGCAATGTTTATAAAATTTTCTGTCTACTGACAGATATTCAAAACTTGTCACAAGGTCTATGCCTAGGAAACTTTAGTCCTTCCAGCACTATTCTTACTAATATGTTCATCACAGGGTTTCCATGCCTAGGATTCATAGTCCATCCAGCACTAACACCTGACTAAACATATTTAATCATGTACCTGAAAATGTTTGAAAATAATACATCAGCGAAAAGCTGGTGAATACATTTAATTTGACACAAAAATATTTCGACATGAATAACGATAAACAGTTAATCATAAATTAACAATAAACCACACATTTAGCAGTCTATTTCAACTGGAAGTCCCCCTCCATATATACTGGTATTGGTGCTCAGACAGTCTTACTACGGGACTCTCTGGATCTATACTGAGTCTGAACCAGCCCCAGTATGGAATTTTCACCCATACCCAGGATATAATTTGATCGAACACACATATACTTCTAGTCTAAATGTTTTAGCAGAATACCTCTATGCATTAACATGGTTAATGTACTAATACCATTTTTGTAAAAGAAAATCATTTGAATGTTTTGAAAGTATTAAACGTATTCACTTGGTAAGTTGAACAAAGCCTCTAAACTTGATAAGCTTTTGTTTCTGAACCTCGAAGTAACTTAAGAATTAAGTCACGAGCTTCTAACACCTTGATTAATTCAGAACTCCTATACTTGTTGTCTAGAGCATATACACCGGCTTCGTAATCTCGGGTTATCTTTATGCTGTTTAAAAGGTAGTAGAGAGTATTGTGTGTGAAAGTAGGGAAGACGACAAAAGTTATGAAATGAAATGAAGCTAGAAGCATCTATTTTTATATGGATATTTCTAACTCATTAAGTATTTCTTACTTATTAAGTTTTATCCAAATTTAATTATTAAGTCCAAAACTTAGCAATTACGTTTTATTTTATTCAAATCTTAGCCATTAAGTTTTATATTATATTTAAAACTTAGCTATTAAGTTTTATATTTTATTCAAGACTTAGCTATTAAGTTTTATTTATTCAAGACGTAGGTATTAAGCTTTATCCAAAACTTAGCCGTTAAGTTTTATCCTATTTTTTATCTAAACTTAGCCACTTAGTTATGTTTTATCCATAGCTTAACTATTAAGTTGCATCTGAAGGCTTAGCCATTTAGTATTTATCTAAAAACTTAGTCATGAAGTCACGTTTGCAACATAACTATGATTATTTGTTGACAAGTATAATATGAAAATACGCAAGTGTTACATTTCTGCTTAGGATCATATGATTTGACTTTCATGGGATGACCATTTTTGATCTTTTCATCATCCTTTTCTTTAAAGATTTTTATATTAGTTTTCTCTTCTTCATTGTCAAAATTCTTGTTTTTGTTCTGAAAAGCTTTAAGTTTAGCTTTATTTTCAGGAGGACGATTATGCGTGTTAAAGTTTTCTGGCAGAGTGTTGGTTCTAGATTCAGGCATTGGTTCATGAATGAAGCCTAATCCTGCTTTTTGCTTGTCTTTTCTTTCACTTACCAGTTTTTCCACAATCATTTTGGAACTTTTAACCTTAGCAAGATTAACTAGAGTAGCAGCATGCGCTATTTTCTCATGTTCCAGAGTTTTAGTCATTTCCTCAAGTTGTTTAGACACAATTTCTAATTCTTTTAACGCTTTGATCCATGACGTTTGAAGAGAAATAATTTTTTCATCTGCTATTTTATGATCGGATTTTAGTTTATTGTGCATTGACTCTTCTTGCTTAAGTGTCTCAGAGATTTATATGAATAACTTGGATAGTATTCGACATGTTCAAAGCAAGATTTGGTGCATAGTTTTCTCTTACTTCAGATGGTATTTCAGGATATTTTGGTGAAGAAGTTTCAGAGTTATAGGATGAAGTTTCAACCTTAGGTTGATCAGACTGTGCCATTAAAGCAATTTCATCTGAATCCTCTTTACGATCAGATTTATCACTCCAGTCATAATCATCTTCATCATTCGCATTGTTACCTTCAACTTTAGGATCACAGTCTGCTGACCAATCTTCCCCTTGAAGTTCTGCAATAAGAGATAAACTAGAGGTTAGATTATTAGTAAATTGCTCAGCATATGCACTCCAGTCATATCCATCCTTCACACTGACTACTAGAGCTTTCTTCGGCTCATCAGATGACTTCGTTTCATCTTTAAGCTCAGGCATTGGAAGGCTTTGATATGGCTTTCGGAATGTCTTCTGAGATGATTGAAACCTCTGATTGCCAGAACTAGATTGAGAATTTCCCCTATTATTCCTGGGAGCTTTGCATTCCCGAGAGAAAAGTCCATAACTATTGCAGTTAAAACACCTTGACTTTGACTTATCAAATCCAACAGTCTTATTAGCACTAGGCTTGTATTTCCTGTTCACATACGCGTGTTTCTGAGTTCTGTAGACAATCATCACCATCTGCCAATTTAGATCCATTTCTTCTACATCTTCAGGATCCATTTCTTCTTCATCTTCAGGATCCATTTCAAAAAAATCCTGCAAAACAAGATCTAAGTGTGATAGGGGGAAGAGAAAACATGGGATCGTCGTAGTCAGTATCGAAGTCATGGATCAGAATGAACGGGGTTCGAGAAGTACTAATTTCTAAATGCAGCCATCTATACTTAATTTATTTTAACAAGCACATATACAAAAGTATCATTAACTTATACATGCATGAGACGAAACACCTGGGAATGAACACATTTTAATGTAAAAACATTTTGGTTATAGTTTAAAGTTTTGAAAAATATTTTCTAGTTCGCTCTAACCGTTGGCTCTGATACCAACTTATGTCACACCATGAAAAACGCACTGGAAGGGCAGAAGTGTGACCGAGATTGTATTATTTCCAACAATTATTAATCAAATAAATGATGGATACCAAAAGTAAATATTATTAAAAATAAAGATTTTATTACATTGATCCAAACATAAGTCTTAACAAAAACTTTTTAGTAATAACATAACTTTGTTTTTAAATATTAGTAAAGAATTTTTAAATGGCAGCGGAAATTGGGTCCCAAAGTGGCATCCAAATTTGATAAGTTTGCCGTTAAAACCCTTTTCATTCCCATGCATACCTAATCACTTGAAAAACATACCCAAAAGTTTATCAGCAAAAGTTGGTGAGTTCACAGGTTTGTATAAAACGATTATCACAATTTCCTTTTATAAAAGACATGATTATCCCGAAATAATGCCTACATAGGTCCACTGACTATGATCTCAACCAAGATCCCCATAATCAAACGAATACATAAAATCCTAAAATGCTTTCAACATATATTCCCTCCATACCAGACCGATGCAACTGATCTTGAGGGGCGGTTGTCAAATCCAATTGATCTACTAATATATCATGTGGCCCTCCCGGGTTAATGATTATGTAAGAGGGTAGTCATGCATAATTAATTAAACAACTCAAGGCCATCATAAAGATCACGGACTTATTCCATAATCATATCATAAACAAAAATCGTTATAGCATGTTTTCCCCCTTATATAGTTAAATAGAATGTTATTTAAAATAGGGGTTGGGAAAAAGCACATTGAAATGAGACAGAGAGGTGATCTAGCAAAAATCAAGCCCGGAAAATAAACGATCAATTAACGCCCTAAACACAAAGGATCTATTAATTGTCGAGTAATAAGTCTAATACATAAGTTGTTTACCCAACTCACTAGATGACAGGATCTCAGCCTCTAGTTTGATCAATTAGATTATGTTCGCAGCGGATTTAGCACAGTAATTAGCGATTACGGCAAGAACACAAAAGATTTTGCATGTAAAAGTACAAACATAGAAAGAGAGAAAAGTTCTGCAAAAGATATTTCTATAACTTCACACGTTTCGGCACCTAATACAGCATGGTTCACCATCCTTTTATAGACGGCAAAGGATGGATGATGAAGTCACTTGACAGTGACATCAACCGATTATTAAACTAACAGCTGATAGAACATAACTACTGAAGATGTCAACATCTGACATCTTCTTACAAAAGCTGTCTACCTATTACAAGTACTAACAAAGGAAACTACTGAAAGCCTACAACGACTGAAGAACAAACTCTTCACTCGTTTATAACTACTGAACTATAACAGCCGAAGAACAAGCTCTTCAGCTGTTGTACAAACTACTGAAAAGATAAACAAAACTACTGAAAGAGAAAAACCATCACAACAACTGAAGAAGACTTCTTCAGCTGTTGTGACAAACTCTGAAGCTTCAGCACTTTCTTCAGACTTGGGCTTCAGATGATGTATCAGCTGATGACTTCAGTAGATGTCATCAGCTGATGTCTTCAGTCTTTGTCTTCAGACTTTGTGCATCAGTAGATGATCTTCAGTTCTTCAGTTCAACTTTTGATCTTCAGCACTTGTCTTCAGTACTTGAAGTCTTCAGTACTTGTATGTTTCAGTACTTCAGACTTCAGTACTTATCTTCAGCACTTTAGGATCTTCAGCTGTTGTACTTCAGATCTTTGATCTTCAGACTTTGATTCTTCAGACTTTGTCCAACTGCTGATGAAGGTCTTCAGCATTTGTTGTGATGTCATGTGGGACTTTTAGGTTTTCCTGATCTTGGCTCATTGGTTCTTTTGGTCCAACAAACTCCTCCTGAACCAATGCAGCCAAAACCTCTAATTATTTGTTGTCCCACTTATTGTTGGCAGAAATATTGGTCTATTTCCTTCTGGATCAGATCAGAAGTTGACCCTGATAAGCACTGGCCTGAGAGGAGGACTCTGATATTTGTTTGGCTAAGTATGGATGGGAGCCCTGTCTTGGGGAACTGGACACAGGACTGTTGTCCCATCCATGAGACCTACCTCCCTCGTACAAGCCTGTAGGATTCTCTGGTGTAGGCTTGAAGGAATATCATCTGTTCTTCTTTAGTCAAGTCTTCAGCCACACCATCGAGTAACCCCTCCCGGCCGTACAGGTTCGAGACAAACTTGACCTGTTTGCCATTCTTGAGCTCAACTGTTGTGACTTGCCTATATGCAAATTCATCTGGGTGTCTTCCTTCTAACAACAAATTGAGCTCATCCCTATGGAAGTTCTCAAGCCTCTTATAGACTAAGCCCTTCCTCACCACCCTATTGTCTAACATTTTTTGGGGTGGCTGCTTAGCTCTATAGGCTTTCTCGAACTCCTCTACTATCTCCCAGGGTGTTATTACAAGAGCCACAGAGATCACTTCATCTATGATTCTCTTAAGTTGGCTCTTGTATCTCACAGGAATATCTTTCTTAACTATCCTGTGAGCCACCCTAGGATCAGGCCAAGTTCTCACCCTATCTTTGTCATATTGAAAGGTTTGCTTAAGGGTGAATAATCTCAGAGCCTCCTTCTTCATATTCATAATGGAAGTAGAAGCAGCATAGGATTTGTCAATGCTTTTCAGCATCTCCTCATCGTGTAGTCTTTGCTGCTCCTCTTCCTCTAGCTTAACCCTCACAATATCCTTCTGTGAGGTGGGAGTGATGGTTTGAGGTTTGGCTTTGGGTAGAGGGATGACTGCTGAAAGAGGCAGTCTATCCTCCTCATCCTCCTCTTCTTCTTCTTCTTGCAGCCTCAACACCCTTCTCTTCTTCTGCAAGGGTGGATCATTGGCTGTGGGTTTTGATGGTGAAGGGGTTGGTTTTGTGGGTTGTGTTTGGGTTGTTGGTGTGGGAATGTTGGTAGGCTCTGCTAGTAACTTAGAGATAAGGGTAGGTTTTGTTTGTTTTACTAGCAGGGTCCTGTTCCCAGCACCGGACTCAGAAAGGGCCTCAGCGACCAGCCCCTTGGTAAATTCACCAGCTGAACAGATCTTGGTGGCTATAGCCAAGATTCTGTCCCTGGTCCAAGCTTTGACATCAAGGACTGGTCTGCCCAGATACTTCGAAATGAATCTACTCATAGCCTCGAGTCTCTTTTTGTCCTCTTGGCTATAAGTAGACCATCGGTGTTCTATCTCTCTAGTCTCCATCCTCCTAATCTCCTGATCTAGCAAAGCAGTGTCCAAGTCAAAGCCTTACCTGAACAGCTGATCAATGACAGAGTCCATTGATCGGCTATGCTCAGCATCAGCCTCCTTGACAAGGACTGCTAAATCATCATCCCCCTTCTCTCCCTCTTTCTCTCCCCTTTTCTTTTGATAAGTGACACTAAAATCCTTTTGGATTTCAGCCAGTTCTATTTGAGCTCTCTCCTCCCTCACCTTCTCCTTCCCCTTCACCCTAACACTCTCCTCAGCCTTCTCCCTCTCAACTTCCTCCTCTCTCTCTACTTCTAACTCCTCCTCTCCTCTCTTCCTCTTAGCTTGCACTGATGTCTCCCCCTTTTTGGGTGCATTGGTTGGGGTTTGACTATCAGCAAGCGCTTTAGCAACAGCAACCTCCACCATGGGTTGTATATGAGTGGGAAGCCTCTCATCAATGGTTTTCATCACAATTTCTGTGATTATAGGTGTGATGAGAGGCAGGGATTTCTGGAGGATAGCATCTAGCTGCTCAGGAGGGTTCTGTTCCTAAGAGCTAGAGCCAGAAGCAGAGGCAGGTGGCTGAGTTTTTGGGAGTGGCTCAGTGTTTTTGAGACCTTCGGGTGAAGGTGCCATCTGTGGGTCAGTGGCGGCAGATGGACTTCTATCTTGAGACATTTTGGCAAGCAGCTCTTTGAGTCTTCTTACCTCATCCTCTAAGATAGTGTTTTGTGCAACTACATCATAGAAGAAGCACAGGTCATCATCAGTGTGTACTGAATCACCTGACCTCCTGACATGGTCAGGATGTACATGCACTGAGTATGGCTCAGATATTGCATGTGCCCCTTGTTCTTGGTACTGGGGACTTCCAGCCTCCGGATTGTATCCATCATCGGTAGTTGCCTCTGGTGAGGTCTTATTGATGTTACCAGCTTCACCCTACTCAGATGTTGATGTAGAGGAAGTGGCAGCCTCACCAGAATGTCCTATCTCCCTAGCCACACTGGGAGATTGGACATGTGATCCTCTGTGTTGGGGGCTCCCACCGGCACTTGTGTCCACCCTCTCTTCGGTTGGAGTCTCCCCAGTTGTAATTGGTTTCTGGGGAGAGGGTGGATTGCTCAGGTGGGTCAACACTTTGGCTATTATAAGTGTAGGGCTTTGTGGGGTGGTTTCAGTGGGAGATGGGCTTGAAGCAGTGTGCACATGGGGAGGAGTGTGCATTTCAATGGCAGTCTCCTCAAGTGAGAAAGACCCCAGATGTGTGGCAGCCCCGGAAGTGGTTGCATCAGGCTCTTGTGGAGAAGAGACCTGTGCGGTTGTGGTAGGTGGAGTCGTGGTGGCTGCTGGGAGAATCAGACCAGCAGCCACATCCTGCCTTTGTGTTGCAGGGGCATCCTCAGGGGACTCATTTCCCTGAGTAGCCTTTGTGGGCTTCTTTTTGGTTTTTGGTTTGGTGGGGACTTTGGATTTGGAGGTGGAGGCTGTGGGTTCCTGCTGCGTGGGTTTTCGCAGCCGGCCAGCCTGTTTTAGTGATTGGTCGGTGTTGTGCCTGGAGTATACCTCAGCTAGAACAGCCATGGCAGGGACCCCAGTGCCAACAAGTCCCTCAGCTTGAAGCTGGTCTTCTATCATGGCCATAATGAACCTAGGATATAAAATCCATCGGTTTAAAACAGGTTTAGCAGCCATGTCTCTGAGTTCCAAAAATATAATTTCAGTTAAGTTCAATGGTTGTTTCTCAAAGATAGAATATAATACCTGTTGCCACCTTGTTGACATCTGGTCCCATGAAGATGTTTTGGGGGCCAGACACACATTCACCATGTGGAAGATGAGACGTTGGGGATCTGGGAAGTGTTTCTTCAACAAGGTGGTGGCAGAGAGGTCGCCCTGATAGTCGTTGGCTGTGAAAGATAGATCAAGGGCGCCTTTGGGGTAAGAGGTTGGGTAGATGGCATCCTCCAGCTTTAGGGTTTGGCGAATAGTAGCTGAAGTGATAACCACTGGGTGGTTGTTGACGGAGGACCGGAGAGAGACCTCGCCATCATTTCTCCGGTTTGGACGGTGATGTTCGTCCAGAACTCCGATAGGGAGTCGGTGTAGATGGTGGGGTTCAGAAGAAAAGCCGTTTGGTAAGGTGAGTCGTTCATGAGATCGACGGCATTGTGAAATTTGGCCCAGAATGGCGATTTTGTGAGATGAGTGACACAGTTGTGTCGAGGTTTGAGTTGCATGGTCGCCATTAATGGTGTATGGGAAGTTCTAAGGTTTTAGAGAAGTTAGGTCAAGTGAGAATTAAAAGCTCTGAAGGTTGGGTATATATAGGGTAGGGCAAAGGCTGAAAGAAAACTACTGAAGGTTTTGGTGTTAGTCATCAGTTGTTGAAACTACTGATGACGTGGTTTTAACCTTCAGTGGTTGTAACATCTGAGAACTTGGTGTGAGTCTTCAGTAGTTGAAACTACTGAGACCTTGGTTTTGTCCTTCAGATGTTGTAAACGGCTGAAGACTTGTTGTTAGTCTTCAGTAGTTATAAACTACTGAAGACCTAGTTTTCATCTTCAGACGTTGTAACAACTGAAGACTTAGTGTTAGCCTTCAGTAGTTGTGAACTACTAACATCAGTAGTTGTGAACTACTGAAGACATGGTATTGCTTCAGTTGTTGGAAACAACTGAGGACTTGGTGTGAGTCATCAGTAGTTGTGAAACTACTGAGGATATGGTTTTGTCCTTCAGTTGTTTGGGTATGAAACAACAGCTGTTGGCATCAGCTGAAGAGTAAAATTACTCATCAGCTGTTTCCGTCAAATCAGTTGTTTCATGCTGACCTCCACATTTACTCATCAGCTCTTTGGCTGACTTTCAGATGTTTCATTGACCCTTCAGCTCTTATGAGTATTTATGCCTTCAGCTCTTGTGATCAGATGTTCACAAGTGCTGATGAAATACCCTTTAGAGCTGGTGAACAAATTTTCAGTACTTGTGTAAGATTACACATCAGTACTTGTGAACAAAATTTGTTCTTCAGTACTTATTTGTTTGAAAATAATACATCAGTAGTTGTAATCCACCTCACTACATCAGTTGTTTTCAACAAATAATGTACATCAGTACTTTGAAGCATTTTAGTCTTCAGTAGTTTGGGAAAGGCTAAAGACTAAATTACTGATCAGTACTTATAATTGACCTATGCTCATTAGTACTTGTGAAGTGAGAGCATCAGTATTGGTCAAATTAATCTAGCTGCAGCATACCAAGCCTTAGTACCAAATTTTGGATTGTGGCACTATCTAAAGGCTTAGTAAAGATATCTGCAAGCTCATCAGCACTAGGCACAAACTTAGGATCAATCAGACCTTTTCCATAGCAATCCCTGATAAAATGATGTCTGATCTCTATATGTTTGGTCCTAGAGTGCTAGACTGGATTTTTAACAATACAAAGAGCTGAAGCACTATCCATTAGTAATGGAGTCTTAGTCTCTGTAATGCCATAATCCAAGAGTTGGTTTTGAAGCCAGAGTATCTGAGATGTACAACTTGCAGCAACAATGTACTCAGCTTCAGCAGTGGATGTAGCAATTGATGTTTGTTTCTTACTCTGCCAAGAAACTAAACAATTACCTAGGAATTAGCAACCACCAGAAGTGGATTTTCTGGTGACTTTGCATCCTGCATAGTCACTATCAGAGAAAGCAACTAATTTGCAAGAATGCCCAGTTGAATACCAAAGACCTAGTGATTGGGTACCTTGCAGATATCTAAAGATCCTTTTGACTGCAATCAAATGGGATTCTTTAGGTGCAGCCTGAAATCTAGCACAGGCACATGTTGCAAACATGATGTCTGGTCTAGAAGCTGTAAGGTACATCAAGGACCCAATCATACATCTGTAAAGGGTTTCATCAACCGCTTTACCTTTCTGATCTACATCTAGTTGTGTGATGCTGCTCATGGGAGTAGAACAGGGTTTGCAGGTTTGTAAATCAAACTTATTCAACAATTCTTTGGAGTATTTGGACTGATGGATGAAGATTCCATCATCCTGTTGTTTGATTTACAAACCTAGAAAGAACTGTAATTCTCCCATAGCACTCATTTCAAACCTTAGCTTCATGAGCTTTGTAAATTCATCACACAACTTTAGATCAGAGGATGCAAAGATGATGTCATCTACATAAATTTGAACAAGGAGCTTATGTTGTCCTACAGTCTTGATGAATAAGGTTTTATCAATGGTGCCTCTAGTGAACTTATTTTGGAGAAGAAAAGTTGATAGTGTCTCATACCAAGCTCTAGGAGCTTGCTTCAGCCCATAAAGAGCCTTATCAAGCTTGTACACCCAATCAGGATGTTTATTGTCCTCAAAGCCTGATGGTTGACACACATAAACTTCTTTTTATTTTTCCATATAAGAAGGCACTTTTGACATCCATTTGATAAACCTTAAGACTGTGAAAGGCAGCATAAGCTAAGAATAGTCTGATTGCTTCCAGTCTGGCCACAGGGGCAAAGGTCTCATCATAATCGATGCCTTCCTCTTGTGCAAACCCTGGACAACCAGCCTGGCCTTGTTCTTGACGATTTGGCCCTTCTCATCTGTTTTGTTCCTAAATACCTATTTGGTGCCTGTAGCACACTTACCATTGGGTAATGGAACAAGCTCCCACACTTGCTGTTTCTTGAACTGAAGAAGCTCAAGCTGCATAGCTTCCACCCATCCATTGTCTCTTAAGGCAACATGATAGTTCTTTGGCTCTTGCTGACTAATGAAGAGAGCATAGAAGCAGAAGTTGGACAATTTATTCCTGGTTGAAACTCCAGCATTGATATCACCAATGATTTGAGATGTGGGGTGTTTCTTCAGCTCTTGATAAAATATAATATCTGTGTAAGTGTTTGTAGACCCATCAGCAGCAACAGATGGTGATGGAGATTCCTGAAACCATGTGGAGGATGGCAGCTCAAATGAAGTAGAGCAAGCAGAAATCTCATCAGCATTAGTTGTGGATGGAGCTGCTGAGGCTACAGGAGCATCAGGTTTAGTGAACTCAGGCAGGTTGTCACTGAACCTGAAGAGGTGAGTACTGACTTCATCATCATCAGTACCACCAGGTGGAGAACTGTTGACAGGCTCAACAGCTGGAGGTTGATAAGGAACATATTGCAGTATGTCCAAATCAAACAACTCCGCAGGGTTTTGTAGAATCTTGTCCTTTGGAGATTCATTAAACTTAACATGCAGAGTTTCCTCAACCGTCTTTGTCCTACAGTTGAAGACTCTGTATGCTTTGCAAGTTGATGAATAACCAACGAAATACCCTGCATCCACCTTACTAGCAAACTTCTGGAGTGGGTCGCTAGTGTTGAGAATGAAACATGGACACCCAAAGGCTCTAAAGAATGAAATTAGAGGGGCCAAATGATGAAGAACTTCATAAGGAGTCTTCATCAACCTCTTATTCTGTAAAACCTCTGAAAATCTCCCAAGAACAGTAACACACAATCTCAATCTTGTGAACGCGGAATATAAACAAGATTGGAATAGAAAAGAGATTGGATTGAACAAGAAATGCTTCTTCGATTAAAACAAACAACCTATTACAGGTCTTGTGCGATTTCGCACAGATAAGTATGATAATGAATGAAAAGCTTAATTACAAAACGAAAACTAGCTATTTATACTAAACACATAGTTCTCGCGCGAGATGCCTTTCGCGCGGCTTTGTCTTTCGCGTGACAGCTGTTCTCGCGTGGAGGATTGTCTCGCATGGGCTGCTTCTCGCGTGACTTATTCCTGTCGCGTGGATTCTTGCTTTCGCATATGATGTTTTGCCGAGCCTTGATTTGTCTTCTACAATCTCCCCCTAGGCTCGGTGAAACATAATCAATCAAAGTCAACATTTTCCTTCTTGTAAGATCCAGCATAGGCATACCATTTATTTCTCAGGATCCGGTCAATCATCCATACGTACTGGCAAGATAGAAAATAAACAGACTCATCAGCTGAGATAGGGCAGTGTAACAGCTTGAATAAGTCGTCTTTGCCAAACTTCATTAAGTCTGCTGGATCAATGATTCGATAAGACCTGTCTATACATTTGATCACAGCGTGACCGGAATCCTTTTCACATCTCCAGGATAGAAGTTGCTTCAAAGAGTTGGGAGGAACTGGAGCATGCACAGGGACTTTTCTGATAAATTTGGGATGTTGATAGACTCGTATCTTCATTGGAGCTTTAGTATTTTCATCAATTCGTGTTGAGTCATCAATCAACTTTGATTTTGCAGTCTTAAAGTCTTTGAAATTTGTGCGCATCTCCCTTCTTATCATGGATCTCATGAGCTCAGCTTCACTGTAATTACTCTCATTGAAGAATGGAGCTTTGCCCATGGAGTATAAATCAGCAGCACGTAAAGTATGGAAATCTTGAGTGCTGTTTAGATAATCAATCTCTCCATTTCTTCTCTTTATAACATACATCCTTTTCTCACCATCATAAGCCCAGCTAATAACGTGAGACATTTCACCATACTTTTGTTTTGGCTTTGATATAAACAGAAAGTGAGCTTCAGTAGGTGGTGGTGGTGCCTTGAACTGTAAACCTCCTCTAGTGTATAAGGCAATCTGACCAGTAGTATTTGTGTTTATAGCATCAGTAGGAGTTTCACCACTCACAGTCTCATTGGGAATTTCACCTTCTTCAAGATTGATGTCTTTGAAAAGCTCTTGAAGATTGGTCCCAAAAATGTCTGTATACTCATTCTGCTCTTCCAGATCATCAAAAATATCAAGTTCTTCTTCAACAGTTTCAGATGAAGTTTGTTGAAAAGAATATAATTCCTTTTCATACACACTTTCTGTGGCAGGGTCCAATGGATCATATCCTTCTGGATCACTAACACTTGTCTATCGACATTGTCAGTGTTAGTCTCTCCAGTAGGACTTGAAGAAGAACCTGTAACATTACCTCCATCATTATCATCTCCATCATCATTATTACCATCATCACTTCCATCATCTCCACCATCATCATCACCATCATTTCCACCATCGTCATCATCATTATCATCATCATTTTCACCTTCATCCTCATCATCATCATCTTCATTATCATCAGAATCAGCATAATCAACTAACTCTTCATCCTCCTGTTCATCAACAATAGGCATAGAAATCATGTGTTCCGGCTCAACGAATGCTGTAGATGTGTAAGCTTCGGTGATAGGTACTTCAGATGAAACAGGAACATCTTCAGTAGTGCTACCACTTTGCTGTACAGTAGATGCTTGTGCTTCGTTGACCGTTTCCTTCTCAGGAACAGTATCAGTAGGAGGTGGACTTGGAGAGCGTCTACTTGATTCACCAATTACTGTAGTAGACCTTATGATAGGAGGCTGATGAAAGTAAGTCTGAGAAATGAATTCTCTCAGCTCGTTCAGTTGCCTCTCCAATCCAGAAGTGTAGTCAAACATGCTTTTCATTTGTTGTTCAAGAGATGCTAATCTTGTATCTTTGATAGCTGAGTCAAGATGAATCATGTTGATCAGATTTGTCTTTTCATCATTGCCTTTCTTTAACTCAGCAATCAATTTCATATTCTCAAAATTCTCTTTCTCCAGGTTCTTTATTCTTTCTTCCAACGTGATAGAACCTGGAGTGCTTGTTGATTCCTCTCTCCTCTGAAACTCAGGAGGAGTATTCAAGAGTGTATCTACATCAAACTCTAGATTTTCTTGATGAGGTGGTGTAGAGAAACCTGAGCCAGAAATATTAGCTGCTCCAGAAACAGGAACTGTTTCTGTTTCAGGAGCAGAAGAAGTCATATTTGCTGCCTGATCTTGCTCTGTCTCGGTGACAACCACATGAGTCCGTGGTCTTCTGGGTACAATACCTCGTCCTCTCTTTCTAACTGGATAATCTCTCCTTCTAGCCATTCGTTTTCTTCGTGAGGATGTATTTGGTGACTCTTCAGGGACATAATCAGTATCCCTGTCTTCCTCATTTGGTCGAGAAGATGTTGGAGTAGAAGGGGTTGGATCAGTTTGGATCACATAGGGAACATTCCCTATTTGATCACTAGCAGTCTCGGAACTGGAAGCAGAGTGTACAACTTCTTCCATTCCTCCTTCACGTGCTGGCTCATCTTCAAATAGCTTCTCAATCTCTTCATCAATATTATCTCTAGTAGTGGAAGTAGAAGCACCATTCTGTGCATCATCAGCATGAGCACCTTCATCAAACTCATCAACATTTTCATCAATCTCAGAAAATTTGCCTATCTTCGCAAAACTTTCACCAGAGCATTTGTTTCCTCTGGCTCCAGTAAGATGAGTAAAAATCTCCTTCTTGATAGTCTGAACAACGTATTTAGGAGATCTCTGAGTGGCAAGCTCAGGAAAAGCATCATTGATGATCAGCTGATGAATCTGGGATACATGATAAACTTTCTCCCTGGATTGGCCGTAGCGTTTTTCACCATCTCTTGAAATATAACTCCAGAAATGCTGAATGGAATATCATCCACCAGAGAAACCAATAACGATCCAAACACAGCACTAAGGCTATCCATGCCAGCCTTCAAATTACTCAAACAGTGAATTACCACATGAAATAAATATTTCCAGTATGGTGGTAACCACTTCTTCTCCAAACTTGGATATCTATACTCATAACCCATCCGAGATAGACAATCCATAACTACATCATCGTCTAGTCTTGTTGGTGCTCCCTCTTGGTCATTAAACAGAAGAACTCTGTTTAGTATGGCTTGAGAAACTATCACCCTTTTCTCCTTTACAGTGGCTGTGATAATCTGGTTTCCAGCTTCGTCCTTTTCTAGAGCAGCAGTGCTCCAGAAAGAATCTATTAGTTCGGAATAGATGGCTGGATCAGCAGAAATAGAATAAACAATCCTTGAGTTCTTCAGCCCCTCAATCATAGATGAAAATAATTCTTTCCCTTCCGGAACTTCATCCAATATGCAACACAATTATGATTCTTGTTAAAGATCATTTGAGCCATCTGCATTGTCAAATAGGATCAAAATTAGAACACTCAGAATATAACTTAATTATGCCAAATAATTGCAACACTTAGAACAAAATTTATACTTATAAAATTTCATCACTTGTGAACTATTAATCATCTCTAGGTTTAGTCACAAGTGTATACATATACTTCACTTAAGATTTTATCAACAAAAATGTTTATTAAGTGAAAACAAGTTGCAAGTGATAAATCCATTTGAGACAAACAACAACAACACTTAGAAACAATTTCAACAATTTCTGTTATGAGTAAAATCAACACTTGCGAAAATTAAAGATGAGTGACAATTGTTTTATGCGAAAACACTTTTCACGCGACAACACTGTTAATGCGAAATCTATGTTCATGCGAAAGCACTTTGTGAAACTTAGTTCAAGCGAAAACGTGTATGTCATCATGCGAACACAAGACTCACGCGAGAACCCAGTTCACGCGACAAATCGTTTTCGCGACTATTCAGTTTCTTGGTGCGATTCGCACAACCCCATCTTCAAATTAACGTCCAAAACTTGTTTTTAATCCAAAAAATCTAGATCATTGCTGTCGCCTAAGTCTATTAGGTGTATTTCAACATTCAATTTCATCTTTTAATCCTGATTTTAAGATTTTATTTTCAAGTTGTTAAGTTCCCCTTTAACAGTGCATATCTACAGTAACAAAACGAACCGTTTATACCTTCAAAATCACACTATGCACGTACTAGAATGAGATGTGGATCAAAATAACAGATTAAAAATGAAATGGTGTATGATTTTGTGTATGCGAGAGGAGGTTTCGGATTGTGAGCGAAAAGGGTTTTCGGGTAAGCTTTGAGCGAAAAGTGATTGTGCCTTGAACAGTGTGATATTTAAGCCCTGAGGAGTCACGCGACATTCCCTTTCGCAAGCCATGATTTTCGCGTGACTATTCTTTTTTGCATGCGAATAATGACTTTCAAAATTTTAACTTTTTAAATCTTTTCAAACCTTTACACAACTTTCAACCTTTTATTTTCAATGAATTAATTCAACATAAAATGTTATTTACCAAGTGACCAATTAATTTAATGAATCTTCAATGTTCAAAAATTTTCTTGTTATTATTTGTCCTAAAAATAAAAAATAAAAATAAAACACTATAAAAGTGAAATAAAAATAAACACTTACAAACACAATAACAAAAGAATGAAAACAATTAAAGAATCAAGATCGGATTTGCTTGTTTTGTATAAATTTTCATAATGAGATCATATAGTTCTTTGTCAAGATAAGACTCTGTCCGGCTTTATTTAAAATAACTGGTTAAGTTGATTGTCAATATCTGTTGTCCACTTTAAACTTATACTTCATGTTTTACTCAGAAACATAATGAGTGATATATATCATGTTTTGTGTTGATTTAATATAAGTCAGTGGATCCCACAATCAGAACTTCTGTAAAGTAATTATTATCCTTCAAGACACTATTGAGATTTTTCAAGTCACCCCAATTTGACTTAAACCATGCATTGATGATCAGTGATACCATTTATTGTAATCCTAAATATAACTATTTGAGCATAACTAGCCTGAGAAATATTTCTTAACCCGGAATATTAACAAGTTTAAGGACTTACTGACAGCCATCCGGACTTACGTCTGCCCTCTCAAGATGTTTAGGACTTACAAGCCATTCGGACTTACATGCCCCATCTCTCGATTTTGCCTTCCAAAGTTAAAAACTATTCTCAAAATCAGAAAATATATACCATATAGTATGTATGTCTTTAGACATATCTTTTGATTTGTTGTGCTTCTTGGCATCTTATATCCTATATGGCCTTTTCCTTTTGGCATCTTTTTGCTCAATTATTTTCTTTTTGTATTTTCTCTTTTTGTTTCTTTTGTATTTTTATCTTTTATATATTTATATATATAGTTATGATAATCACTGAATCAATCATATACAGGCTTGAGTATGACAAGATTATATCTCTCAGTCTGTGTTAGAACATTTTTGGCACAGAATCATGAATCCTGATATGTTCCCCACTAAATCATATTTCTTTAATTCAAGTGTAATCACTCAATTATGATCTTTTCATTTCTGAAAGCAAAGCCTATCAACATATCAAACATAATCCAAGTGTATTCGTATTTAAGCCTTTGAAAGTACTTATACTCGTTTTGAACTTTGTAATATCATTTCTCATTTTAAGTATGAAAATTTCTTTTCTTTTTGATTTTGGCAATCCTTTGATCTTAACTCCCCCTAAGACCAAAAATATTTTTCAGAATTTGTTTTTCTAATTTTCTCCCCCTAAAATTGTGATTGTTCTTTTAATAAAAAGAAACAATGGCAATTTTATCCTAAAAAAATAATGAAAAATCTTTTGTGAAGATTCATTAAACAATCTATCCAAAGTTAATCATTCCCAATGATTGCACAAGGAAATCAAATCGAGAATGATCAAACGCCTTAGTAAATAAGTCAGCGATATTTTCAGTTGACGGCACTTGTTTTAGGTGAATAAGTTTACGATCAAAACAATCGCGGATAAAATGGATGCGGATGTCAATGTGTTTAGTTTTTGAGTGTTGAATGGGATTTTTCACGATGTTTAAAACTGCCGTGTTATCACACCAAATTGGTGTGTCATAAATGTTGAGACCATAATCGAGAAGTTGTTGCTGAATCCAGACAAGCTGGGAACAACAACTCGAAGCAGCCACATATTCAGCTTCGGCAGTGGATGTGGATACAGTGTTCTGCTTTTTACACTGCCAAGAAATGAGTCGGTTACCCAAGAATTGACATCCTCCTGTGGTCGATTTCCTGTCTAAGTTACAACCACCATAATCACTGTCAGTATAAGCAAATAAATTGAAATCGGAATTTCGAGGATACCAAAGACCAAGTTTAGGTTGACCCTTGAGATACTGAAAATCCGCTTGACAGCTTTCATGTGTGATTCCTTTGGATCACTTTGATAGCGGGCACACTGACAAACAGGGAACATGACATCCGGCCTGCTTGCAGTGAGATACATGAGGGAACCAATCATCGATCTGTAAAGATGTTGATCAACTGATTCTCCTAATGGATCCGGAGTAAGAGTAGGACGAGAAGCCATTGGAGTTGAAGCTACTTTGGAATCTTGAAACTTGTATTTCTCAAGAATTGTCTGAACATATTTTTCTTGATGAATGAGAATACCCGTCTCAGATTGAGTAACCTGAATACCCAAGAAAAATGAAATTTCCCCAAGGGAACTCATCTCAAACTTCTTCTTCATCACCTCTTCGAACTCCGTGCACATACTATCATTTGTGGAACCAAAAATAATATCATCGACGTAGATTTGAACCAAAATGATATCATCCCTGATTTTCGTATGAATAAGGTTTGATCAATTGCACCTCTTGAATAACCATTTGCAAGCAAATGTTCAGTCAGAGTTGCATACCAAGCACGAGGTGCTTGATGTAATCCATATAGTGCCTTATCCAACTTATATACATAGTCAGGATGATCTGGGTCTTCAAATCCAGGAGGCTGACAAACATAGGTTTCTTCCTTCATTTCTCCGTATAGAAATGCAGTTTTAACATCCATCTGGTACACCTTGAAGTTCATGTATGAAGCAAAGGCTAAGAATATGCGTATTGCTTCTAGTCTTGCAACTGGAGCATACACTTCTTCATAGTCCAATCCTTCAACTTGATAAAATCCCTGCACGACAAGACGTGCTTTATTCCGAACTATAACACCTTTTCATCCGTCTTGTTTCTAAAAATCCACTTTGTTCCAATCGGAAGCTTATCCTTTGGAAGTTCAACAAGATGCCAAACATTGAGTTTCTTGAATTGCATCAACTCATCTTGCATTGCTTCTATCCAGCTGTTTTCTTTGAGTGCCATTTCCACATTCTTGGGCACTATTTGTGATAGAAAGCAAGCATAAAGACATGTGTTGATTGCCCCTGATTGACTTCTGGTAATTACACCTTCGTGCAACGGACCAATGATTGCTTCAGTGGGATGAGTTTTATGTATTCTCAATTGAGGAATCTCATCTGCAACCATTCCATCTTCCAAATTTGTAATATGTTCAACATTATCATGAGCTTCTTCAGAGTGTTGAGATTGATACACAATAGTTTCTTCAAGTGTGTCATCTGAAACATGAGTTTCAGAAGCAGTAGACACATTTGGAGATTCTTCAAATGGAACTTGAATGATTTCTATTGGTGTATAGATAGTCTCTGACGAAGATGAAGATAATGGAGAACTTAAAGATTCTTCCAAATCCTGAGTGGAAATTTGTTCTGAAGAAACATCTAACGACTCAGAACATGCAGATACAGGTACAAAATTTATAAGAATATCTTTGGATGATGAAGCAACAGCAGAATCATCAGATATCAAAGATGAAAGATCCTCAATGATTTTGTTGTCCAAGGAAATTGCTTGTGAAGTAGAATCTGCAGATGAAGATTTAGAAATTTTAAAATTCATAAACAAAGATTCATAATCATAAACCCATGAAGGAGCTGAACCTGCATCGGTTATGTTAAGCTCGTGCCAATCAATGTTATATGACTCAACTATTTGTCTAGTTCTTTTATTATAAACATGATATGCTACTTTATTGGCAGCATATCCCACAAAGTAACATTCATCCGCCTTTTCAGAAAATTTCGAAGATGATTCTTTTGTATGCAACAAAGTGCAACAACAACCAAAGGCTTTAAAATATTTAACTTTGGGTTTGTGTTTATAAAATATTTCATAAGGAGTCTTATTTAATCTTTTGTTGATTAAAGCACGATTTTGAACATAACATGCAGTATTTATTGCTTCTGCCCAAAAGAACAAAGGTAATTTGGCAGCAGAGATCATCGTTCTAGCAGCTTCAATCAATGTTCTATTTCTTCTTTCTGCAACTCCATTCTGTTGTGGAGTGCCGGCAGCACTGAATTGTCTGGCAATTCCCTTGGATTCACAAAACTCATTCAGAGTTTGATTGCAAAACTCTGTTCCGTTGTCACTTCTGATGCATTTTACCTTTTTCTCAGTCTGATTCTCCACCAAAGTAATGAACTTGATCAAGAGGTGTGGAGTTTCATCCTTAGATGCTAAGAAAAACACCCAAGTAAATCTAGAAAAGTCATCAGTAACAACCAGACAGTAAGATCTTCGACCCAAGCTTAAAACACTTACTGGACCAAAAAGATCCATGTGTAAGAGTTGTAAGATTGATTCGACTGAGTTATGTGCAACAGGTTTATGAGGAAGTTTATGTTGTTTACCCTTTGAACATGACAAACAATGTTCAATTAATTGAAATTCTTTTGCGGGTAAACCAATAACATGATTTCCACGTACAAGTTTATTCATGTTTTTAAGATTGACATGTCCTAATCGACGATGCCATAACATGGAATCATTCTCCGAGGCTTTGGATAGTAAGCACGAAGCAGTTACCAAAGAACTAGAACAATGCATATCAAGAAGATATGTATCATTGTCTCTCGGAGTCCTCATCAAAATCCATTCATCAGGAACAACAAAACCTGGTTTTAAAATTAAGCATTCTTTGTTAGTAAAGTGTGTAGAATATTGTTTGTCACAGATTTGAGACACACTTAGCAGGTTATGTTTTAATTCCTCAACAAAATTAACATTTTCAAAACTTAGGACGCCGTTTGTAACTGTACCACGTTTAGTAATTCGTCCTCCTCTATCTCCTGCAAATATCACTCTCCCTCCGTTGTATGATTGCACATCTTGTAGTAATGATAGTTACCCGTCATATGTCTTGAACAACCGCTATCTACATGCCATAGACTTTCAGTAGTCTTTTGCGGTTGTCCCTGCATGCGTAACAAAATTACTTAGATTTTGGTACCCAAGTCAAGCAAGACTTGAGCACATTCTGAGTTGCAGCAAGACAAAATGATTTGAGAGTATTATATTTGTTTTGTACATCATTCTTTTCATTTAAGTTTTTGATCTTGACATTTGCCTTTACATCATTAGTCAAATTCTTATCCCTTTTGATATTAAAATCATTAACAATTGTAGATTTCATATTATTTGAAAATTTTCCACGAGTGAAAAATAGTTTTCTATTATGAGAAATAGAATTATGAAATCTTTGTTTACTTAATGATTTTTGTCTAAAAGGACAATTATTTGCCAAATGATTTGTGTTTCCACACTGAAAGCATCGCTTTTGTTGTGTGTGGAAAACAAACTGTGGATGACAATTATGAAAATTGTCATAAAAACCAAAGTCAGATTGACTAGGATTAACTTTCTCCACAGTCTCTCGAATCTTTGTCTCGTTTGACAATTGCAAATTCATCTTTTGCAGATTCGAGGAAATTGATGAATTATGACCACTTTGGATTGTAGATTTGGCAGTTTTGATTTTTGGAATTGGTGGTGTTGAAACAGGAACAGTCTTTGATTCCGCTTTAGTAGGACCAGACTTTGAATTTGCTGGATGAGGACCAGGCTTAGATATACGGATTGATGCTGGAGAAGGACCAGGCTTTTGAATGTTCAGATTAAATGCAGAAGAATCATTCACATGCAAATCTGGGCTACATACATCTTGATTCACAAGGTTAGCATTATAATGTAGTTTATTTTTAAAGAATCGAGAATTCGTTTCTTTAAAAATATGTTCTTCATTTTCAACTGTCCCTTTTGAAACAAATCTATTCTTAAAATCCTTTTCCATTCTTTCTTTCTGATTTACCCTTTGATTTGCATTCAAATTATAATTGCTATTTGATTTCAACTCATTCAAAACGACATTCTTTTCATTTCCTGACAATTTTTGTTTACAAGCTGATTGTGAAACGTTTACATTTTTATTTTTCAAACATTCATTCTCATTCTCTTCCTCACTCTCACTTTCCCAATCTTCAACCAACCCATCCACCTTCATTTTATCTGCAAAAAGATTTTCAGGTGATTGTTTAGGTTTGGGTACTATGATAGGATCAACAGATAAATTTATTTTGACAGAAGGTTTTAAGTCTTTAGATGGAGAAAATCCAATTCCATAGACCATATCAGAATCACAAATGTTATCAGATGATGGTAAACATGAGTAATCATGATTAATTGGAGGAGCAATGTTAGAAAATCCAACACCACACTTTCCTCCTTTGATCTTCTGAGTCATTTGTGACTTGATTATTCCTTCAACCATTGTTGATGAAAGTTCAAATTTTTCAACAGTCAATTTAACCGTGGCTAATTCACTGTTGAGTCGATTAATTTCTAGAGCGAGTTCATTGTTTCTATTTGTCAAGTCATTATTAGTACATTCTTTATCATGAAGATTTAATTTCAAATTATATATTGTTTTGTTTAAACCTTCAAGTTTTTCTTTAAAAATCTTTTCATTTGACTTGTGTTTGCTAGCTTGATACTGAAGTTTTTCAACTTCCATGATCAGGCTTTCATTGTGAACTCTGTATCTTTGAACTTTCTCAACACATGCATTTTTACATAAACTATCATATACCTTTGGTTCAGAAGTTTCCCCTTCTGTTTTCTCTGCCGTCTTGACCATGAATGCTTTCATTTCTTCAGCTGGTTCTTCCACTGGAGCACTAGCAACAGTCTTTGGATCAATGCATGGACTTTTGACTGTGAGCTCAACAGTGTATTCATCATTCACACTTTCTTCTTCAGCAACCTTTTCAACCTGATCTTCCTTCACAACATTCTCCTTATCTTCTACCACTTTCTCATCCTCTATTTCAACTTTCTCCTTCTCATCTTCCACCGTGGCAAACAAACCCTCCAACAAATCATCAGACACGAATTCAGCAAACAAATTTTCTTCCTCTTCTGGTTCTGGAACAATATTAGCAACAAAAGCAGTAGACAAATGTAAATCAAGAGCCTCCATTTGATCAGACCAGTCATATTCAGCATTAGTTTGAGAAACTAGTGCTTTAGTACCACCAGAAGTACTTGCTTTATCCTTCTTTGGCTCTATCTCCACAGTCACCATCTTCTTCGGGCCTTCATTTTGATCAGTTTTTGGTTCAGTACACTCTCTGGCGAAATGACCTGGTTTGTCACAGTTGTAACACCTCAGATTAGATTTATCAAACCGATTTTGCTAGAATTGTTTACGCCAAACATTTTCCTCCCAGTTCTTCTAGCAAAATTCTTCGCCCTGTAAACTACCATGGCCATTTGATACTTGATATCATTCTCTTCAACATCATCCGGATTAACTTGTTGAAGATCATCAACAAGAACATTAGGAGCAGTAAGTCTTCCGGCCATGAAAGCTTCATAACTCGACATGAAAGTGGTGAAAAGAGCAAGATGCTCCTCAGCAATCTGAACAGTTTGTTTTGATGGACTAGTGGTAGCAACATAAGCATGTTGACCACTCTGAGAATCTTGAGATTGAGAGACTTGTTGATGGATGATGGGGGAATAATGTTGAGCAGCTGGAACATGAACTTGATGGTTTACTGCTGGTTGAATAAAAGAAGATGCTGCACTTCCAGATTGTTGTTGCTGACACATCTGCGTATAACTGACATAGTAATTCGGATTACTAGCCATTTTTGCATATAGAGCAGTTCCTTCAGCACCCAGAGAACTGAGATGATTAGCAGCTCGCTGCTTATCATCCATAGCATAAGACTTGATTGTAGAGATGAGATCAGTCAACTGTAGAGTATACAAGTCTTTGGTTCTCTTTATCAAAGTACAGTTGTTATTCCAACTGTATGGAAGTGAGTTGAGCAACTTCTTGTTCACAGTTATGGGTTCCAGAGTAATACCCGCACTCTTCATTTTCGTGACCAGTCTAACAAACCTGGCCATCTGAACTTCCAGCTCTTCACCAACAATATGATTGAACATGTTGAACTCTTGATTCAACATATCCTTTTTGCTCTCTCTCATGTCTTTATTGCCCATAATCTGAGATTCCAGAGCATCCCAAAGCACTTTAGCACCCCTGAACTCTTGAAACTTTTGTGAGATCTCAGTAGTAAGAGCCATTGTGATGGCAGCATACGCTTTATCATCAAGTTCCAACCTCTTGATGTCATCTTCATCCCACAGATGTTCAGGTTTCTGAACCATCTCTCCTTTATCGTTTTTGTACAACAGAATGTAAGGACCATACTGGACTGATCTCCACATCTTCGGTTCCGTGTAGATAACATATCTCTCGAATCGGAAAGCCCAATCAGAATAATCATCTTCACAGAGAAGCCTCGGTGGCTTGTTACCAGTACCAATCTCAGTGTCTAGATGAAGTGAAGCAGTAAGATGCTTCAAATTCGGTGTTGTTGAAGCCATAATGATCAGAAAGTCAAAAATCTGGTTTTCGTGCGAAAACAGAACTCGTGCGAAAAGTGATTTCGCGCGGCACAACCTTTCGCGCAATGGAACAATTCGTGCGAATTTACAGAATTACCTTTTCACGCGAATCGCATAAAAAGGTGTAATACCTAACTGAGCGAAAACACTAATTTTCGCGTGCGAAAAATTGCAGATCAAGCGAAAATGTCGAGTTTGTGCAGAAACGAATGTTCAACAGTTTGTTCAAGCGATTTTCACCTCCAATTCACTGATTAGGTTTGATTAGATCCATTTTAATCCAATTTTAATGAATTTAAGTCAATTTTAATCAAAATTAAGCTTAAAGTCCACTAATTAAGTTCAATTAGGTCCAAATCAGTCCAAATCTTCCACAATCGAGCAGCATAACTTTTCCATCTCAGAATCTAAGGTAATCGATGATGAATTCTTCAAAAATTGAGTAGAACACAATCCAATCAATCTCCAAATCGTGGTTCAAGAGCCTAATGCTCTGATACCAATTGTAAAACCTCTGAAAATCTCCCAAGAACAGTAACACACGATCTCAATCTTGTGAACGCGGAATATAAACAAGATTGGAATAGAAAAGAGATTGGATTGAACAAGAAATGCTTCTTCGATTAAAACAAATAACCTATTACAGGTCTTGTGCGATTTCGCACAGATAAGTATGATAATGAATGAAAAGCTTAATTACAAAACGAAAACTAGCTATTTATACTAAACACATAGTTCTCGCGCGAGATGCCTTTCGCGCGGCTTTGTCTTTCGCGTGACAGCTGTTCTCGCGTGGAGGATTGTCTCGCATGGGCTGCTTCTCGCGTGACTTATTCCTGTCGCGTGGATTCTTGCTTTCGCATATGATGTTTTTCCGAGCCTTGATTTGTCTTCTACATATTCACTAAAGCTCTATTTTGTACATAGCAAGCTGTATTGATAGCTTCAGCCCAAAAGGTCAGTGGCAGCCCTAAGTCAGCCAACATTGACCTTGGAGCTTCAATGAGAGTCCTGTTCTTTCTCTCCACCACTCCATTCTGCTCAGGAGTTCTAGAAATACTAAACTGCCTTTTAATTCCCTTGGACAGGTAGAAGTCATCAAGTGTGTGGTTTCTAAACTCTGTTCCATTGTCACTCCTCACACACTTGGCCTGCAGGGAATACTGCTTTTCTACAAATAACACAAAGTTCATGATAGTCTTGGCTGCTTCATCCTTGGAGTGCCAGAAGAAAGTCCATACAAACCTGGAATAATCATCCACAATTACCAGGCAGTATTTCTTCTTTGCCATGCTCATCACTCTGACAGGACCAAAGAGATCCATGTGCAGGAGCTGCAAGCAGGCAGTGGACTTTGATTCTTCTATTGAAGGGAATGAAACTTTGTGTTGTTTTCCTTTTAAACAAACAGTGCAGTCATCTTCACACTTGAACTCCTTCAAAGGCAATCCTCTTACTAAACCATGACTTATCAGCTGATTCATGTTTTTGAAATTAACATGCCCCAGCCTTCTATGCCATAGAGTAGATTCTTGAGGAGAGGCCTTGGAGAATAGGCAAGGATGGCCTTTTAGATCTATCTTTTTGGAAAGATCTAAGGCATACACTCTTCCTGTCCTTTTGGCCTTCAGGAGAGTGTATTCATCCAATACCTTGTCAATCAAACTTAGAACTTTGGATGACAGAATCCGACAGTTCTTGCTTGTGAAAAGGGCTACATGGCCTTTATCACACATTTGACTGACACTCAAGAGGTTGTACTTGAGATTCTCCACATGGTTAACATCATCAAACCTTATTTCCCCATTGGAAACAAAGCCTTTTCCGATGATGTAACCCTTTGCATCATTGCCAAAGGAGACAAATCCCTTCTTTCCTTGAGAGTAGTCATTAAAAAGGGAGCTGCTTCCTGTCATGTGCATAGATCCTCCACCGTCTACATACCAGATGCTTCTTTGGCATGTTGAAGAACCCTGCAATCATAACCACATGTTAGTTAGTTTTAGAGACCCAAACCTGTTTGGTTTTGGGTCTGTTCTCAACTACAAGTGTAACACTAACAGGTGTGTTATGTGTAACAGCCTGAGGTAAAGGAGATGGTACAGAAGAGGAACCCTTTGGCTTGGACTTCCTTTTCTGTGGTTTCAACACAGAAGCATCTAAATGGTTAACTCTTCCCATTAGATGCTGAACCATCATCACCAGTTGTGTCTGACTTTGTGATAAAGCTTTCAGCTCTTCAGACACATTGGGACTTGCTGATGATGGATTCCTATGTTGCACCACCTTCTTTTGAGCAACCTCAGCTGTTGCCTGAGTAACCCCTACTTTCTTTTTAGATTTAGCTTTGGGCTTAGGGATTTCAGGCTTTGATGTTGCTAGTACAAACTTGGTTTCAAACTCATTCTTCATTTTAGTTATGTCCTCATTAATTTTCTCCTTTTGTTTGAGTTTGGAACCCCTTTTGTACCAGCAATCATCAGTAAGATGATTGAACAAGCCACATACTTCACATGGCTTCTTCTTCATCTTATGTTGATCATCAACTGAAGAAGATGAAACTGCTGAAGACTTGTGCTTCAGCTGTTTGTTATCAGTACTAGCAGTTTTCTTCCCTTTAGTACCTGCTTTCCTGACTTCTTCTTTAGTTGTCTTCAAACCTTTTCTACTGTTAGTTTTCTTCTCTTTAGTTCTAACAGTAGTTGAGGTTTGAACTTCAGATGTTGTCACTTGCTCTCCAGTACTTTTAGTACTTCTAGAGACAACACCTGAGCTGATCAACCTTTTGATCATGTGACAGTCAGCATTTGAACCATCAGCTGTTGTAGCATTGGCTGATTGGTTTTAGCAGGAGTTAATGCTGACTTCTCTCTCTGATGATGCTGAATCAGAAAGTAGGTCACATGATGAGAAGGATTGGTTATTGCTTTCTCCATCAGATTCAACTTCTGCTCTTGAAGTAAAATCTGTTGGAGGAGCAGTGTGATTATAACCAATGCCAAATTTCACATTGGAAGCTGATTGCTTGCTAAGAAGCATTTCAAAACCCTTGCATGATTTCACCCATCGATCACACTCAACTTGGGTGGTTGCAAGAGTTTCCTTGAGGTCTCTGTACTTCTCTAGAAGTACATCTTCCCTAGCTTTATCATCTTTGATTTGGCATTTAAGCTTGTAAATCTCATCATTTTTCTCATTTAGTGCAACCTCAAATTCAGCTTTCTTTTTGGAAATTGTGTGCTCTAGCTCAAGATTTTATCTATTAAAGCTACATTTGCTTCTCTAATAGAAGCAAATGGTGCTATGCATGATTCAGAACAAAGCTTGGCTTTGGCCTCAGAGGATACCTGCGATGAGGCATTGGATGATGACCCCTCAGCAGATTCAAGGGCCGTCAGAGCAAGATTTCCAAATGGATTATCACCACCATGTTGACCAGCATCTTGGAGTAGTTGTTCCTGACCAGATAGATCATCTGGCAGACTACTCCAGTCAACAACTCTTGGGGTGAAGAAGCTGTGTTGTTGAGGTTGTGTTTGATGATGAGATTGGGAAGATTGAGGCTCAGGAAGAGCATGTGGTGGTTGAGCAGAAGGTGCTTGAGATTGACTGGGCTGAGGCACATAGTAGCAGGGGTATGGGTATGGCATATGACCCTGAGGCACAAAATAAGCAGGTGATGCCTGTGCTTGTGATGGATGGCCAGAACTGGAGGAATGTTGCCCTCTGTGCTGTGAGCTATTGCTGGGAAAAGTCACAAAGGGTGCAGAGGAGTTAGATCCAGATGATCTACACTCTCTAGCAAAGTGTCCAAGCCTTTGGCACTTGTGACACCTCAACTTGCTCTTGTCAAAACCAACTTTGGTTTTGCCAGAGAGACCAGGGAATTTCCTGCCAGTTCTCTTATAGAACTTCTGAGATCTGATATTTATCATTGCCATTTGGTTCAAAATATCCATCTCTTCTAGATCATCATCTGGAATGCCCTTCAAGTCCTCTATCAGAAAACACAGATTGTCACCACTGCTTCCTAAACTACTACTAACACCAACAAAAGCTTGTTCAGAGTTGGTAGAGAAATCAATATGCTCATCATAAGAACTTTCTGATGTAGCATATTCTGACTCCTGACTTATCAAGGCAGCATTGCCTTGGACAAAGTCATCAGCGAGCTTGTCAGAGATGGACAACTTCCTCTTTTGCTCTATCTCTCTCTCAAATGTGAGCAGTTTCCCATGAAGTTGGGTGAGAGATAGAGTATCCAGATTTTCACTGGAGCGTAGGACAATGGTATAAGTGTCCCATCGCTCAGGAAGTGATCTGAGGAACCTGTTGTTCATCTAGCTGTTGGAGTACTCTTGTTTGACCATCTTCAACTCAGAAATCAAACAAGAGAACCGCTCAAACTGCTGAGTTAGAGTCTCACCCTTCCTATGAGAGAATGTCTTATATTGTTGGGCAAGGATTTCCCTATTATTTGCTAAGACCGATTCGGTTCCTCCAAATTGTTCCTTCAGAGCAACCCATAGGTCATGAGCAGTTTCATAATGCAAAAGCCCTGAATAAATCTCATTTGGAATAGCCATGGCTAAAATTCCATGGGCTCTAGCATCAATTTCGAACAGCTTAAGATCTTCGTCCAAATATTTTTCAGGTTTCTTCGGAACCTGTTCATTAGATTCAGGGACGCTCACCATAGGCTTGTATGGTCCATGCACCACTGACTTCCAACAACCAGCACTATTGACAGACAAGTGGTGAAGCATACGACGTTGCCATATGTTATACTCATTCCTCACAAGCATCGAAGGCTTGGTTGAGGAACCAGTATTGTGAGGATCGTTCGTTGGTGTAGTCATCTCAGATTTTAGTCAAAAACAAGTTTAAACAAAACAAATGTAGCTCCAAACCACCAGAGAACCTCAAGTTTATGGCCAGAAACAGAAGAATCTTACTCTCTATAGCTAATTCTTGCAAATTACTAATTCGATCAAACGTAGAGATCAAAAGAGCAGTTTCAAATGATCAATAGTGAAATTGATCAATGATTAACCCGCTCTGATACCATTTGACAGGATCTCAGCCTCTAGTTTGATCAATTAGATTATGTTCGCAGCGGATTTAGTACAGTAATTAGCGATTACGGCAAGAACACAAAAGATTTTGCATGTAAAAGTACAAACATAGAAAGAGAGAAAAGTTCTGCAAAAGATATTTTCTATAACTTCACACGTTTCGGCACCTAATACAGCATGGTTCACTATCCTTTTATAGACGGCAAAGGATGGATGATGATGTCACTTGACAGTGACATCAATCGATTATCTACAACGACTGAAGAACAAACTCTTCAGTCGTTTATAACTACTGAACTATAACAGCTGAAGAACAAGCTCTTCAGCTGTTGTACAAACTACTGAAAAGATAAACAAAACTACTGAAAGAGAAAAACCATCACAACAACTGAAGAAGACTTCTTCAGCTGTTGTGACAAACTCTGAAGCTTCAGCACTTTCTTCAGACTTGGGCTTTAGATGATGTATCAGCTGATGACTTCAGTAGATGTCATCAGCTGATGTCTTCAGTCTTTGTCTTCAGACTTTGTGCATCAGTAGATGATTTTCAGTTCTTCAGTTCAACTTTTGATCTTCAGCACTTGTCTTCAGTACTTGAAGTCTTCAGTAGTTGTATGTTTCAGTACTTCAGACTTCAGTACTTATCTTCAGCACTTTAGGATCTTCAGCTGTTGTACTTCAGATCTTTGATCTTCAGACTTTGATTCTTCAGACTTTGTCCAACTGCTGATGAAGGTCTTCAGCAGTTGTTGTGATGTCATGTGGGACTTAGAGGTTTTCCTGATCTTGGCTCATTGGTTCTTTTGGTCCAACACTAGACTTATCTTGAAATCTATTTTTAAATAACCCGTTCGTGACTTTCGGTTTAGTTTAATAATTTATATTATACGTGACAAATATTTATTTATTAAATCAACCATTTAACCCTTAAACACCAATCACATAACACATATAAAATAACCCATGAACATATATAAAAATATAACACAAAATTTAAGAAGTTATGTATTATACAAGCAAAAAAATAAATAAATAAGTAATTATTAATTCATAATAGTATGTCCACTGTATACCATTGTGTGTACATTGTGGACCCTTGAATTTTAACAATTTGCTCACAACAGATGTTTGTTAATACACGCTCTATGGACACTTGGTTGATTTTCAAACCTCACAGCGGATGACATTTGTCATGTGTTGTGCATACTTGCACCGTATCCAGAGTGGATGAATATTTTTTCATGCGTTGTGCAAACTTTGCATTTGCATTGATTGTTCATAGCGGATAAGTGTTTGTTCATGCATTGTGGACATTGGTTTGTTTGTTAAATTTAACAACGGTTGACCATTTCGCATGCGCAGTGTATTCTTGAACTGTATACAAAGCGGATGACTTGGTTTTTATACGCTATGGATACTTTGGTTGTTTGTGATTCACACCAGATGACCGCTAGTCATACGCTATGAACACTTGACTGTTTGTGCATAACATATGATTACCTGTACTCATACACTATATACAATTAAGCAGTTTCTACAACGGATGACTAACTTTGGTCATGCGTTGTTCACGCTGTATACATTTATTGTTCATAGCAGATGAGTGTTTCTTCATGAGCTATGGACACTAGTTTTTGTCAAAATTTATGACGGACGAAATTTCTCATGTGAAGTGTTTACATGAACTATATTCAAAGCAGATGACTTGGTTTGCATATGCTATGTATACTTTGGCTGTTTGTGATGAGAGTTCACACCAAATGACTGATACTTAGGCGTTGTTAACACTTAACTATTTGTGCATAACGTATTAATTGGGTTGTTTCTACATCTTTGGTCATAATGAACGTTTCACCTTTGAATATACGTTCTATACTAACTTTCATGAGTTGCGAAATAACAATGTATTGACAATGGATGTTTCACCTTTGAATATACACTGTGAACACTAGTAATTGTCTTCATTGAATGTATATTAGATGTGTATTTGTGTGACCGCTGTATACACTTAGTGTATTTTACATCTTTTCTGTTGACTTTGTCAACAATGGATGTCTGTTTGTGTGTCGGCTGTGACTACAATTGATAAATTTTAAAAAATTTTGTTTGTTTTGAAACTAGGTTAGTATCCCGTGTATTACACGGGTTGAATAAATTACTTATGAGTAATAATTATAAGTAATAAAATATATTTTTTATTTTAATAAAAAAATTCAAACATTTTTTTTCCAAAACAAACCGTTAAATATCCTTTCTAAAAAAACCTCATTATGACTCTAAATTTTAATTATTTTTGTATATATAAATTATATTATTTAAAACGCTAATTTTTAAATATTTTATATTTTAAAAGATTTTGATGTTTTAGAAAAAAATTCTTATCTTAACAAATATTTCCTTAGAAATTACATATTTAAAAGAACTTTTTCTTAAACTATTAAAAATAATAGTTAATCAAAAAAAGAATTAAATTATATCAATTGTAATTAAGTTAGTTATTTAATAGGAGAGATAGGCGGGAAAACTAAAATTAAGAGTTTTAGAATTTTGACAAGTGTCCAACTAAAACATTCATTTATTATAATAGATCGATGTTGGTTATCGGTTATGTAACTTAATACATGAGTTGTGAACACTTGAATGAAATTTTTTATTGTACCTGCAACACATATGTGTTTATCGATGCACTACACATACTTAGGAAAATTTGTGAAATGTTTTCTAAAAATTGTTTGTTTGTTAAAATTTTAACAATTTTAAGATGAATGATTTATGGATGTTAATTATCACTCAAAGGAAATAATGTGTTTGTATATTTTTTGACCTCCTATTTTTTTGTAATTGCTTGACTTGGCTGATTTTTCTTGTTAAAAACATGAAAACATGAAATAATTAAAATTTTAAAATCTCAAATTTTCAATATTTCAAATTTTAGCATGTATGATGGTTGACATATTCTGTTGCCTTTGATATTTCCATTATCTTTTTTTACACCCTCTAAATTTTTGCATATTTATAAACAAATTTACAAAATGACAAAGAATTGAATTTGGTTGATGGAAATTATCAAAGTCCAATTTGTTTGCTTGCATGATGTAAGGCCCCGTTCCCGAGCACCTCACTGTTGATCATTTATCGCACATAAAACATACAATTATTTAAAACATCGCAGCGAAAATTAATTTAAACCATTTCATATATTTTAATGACAACTTTTGCAAAGTAATACAATACATTTAACGGTTACAAAATACTATAAATTGCATTACATCACAAAAATTTCATTATTATACTAATGGATGCCATTCCCAAAAATGCCAAGTAGCTGCCCCGTGCCATACTCAGTAACTTTTACCTGCCAATTGGAAAATATATAAAAGTCAGCGTTGCTGAGTGAATTATAGTTTTATAAATAAAATATCATGCTTTCGTTAAAACCTTTCTTTTTTTTCATACACGATCATGCATTGTACGTACAGATAGAGAATATTAATATTAACTTTCATTATCGTTCATTTTCCACCATCATATTCATAGCATGCTTTCATTTCATGCTTTTTGTTAACATTCTCCTACTTTCGTTCTCATTCTTTCAAAACGTACTTATTATCATTCTTTTAATTTCGTACTTGTTTACTTTCTTTCTTTCTTTCGTGCGTTATGTCATTCTTTTACGTTCATATGGATTGATGAACTGTTGGTCCATTTGATCGGTTTTCAGTGCAGAAGAATGCTTGAATCGCTCAATACCAAACACACACAACAAACACTAAGATATGAAGATCAAAGTAACACCAAAAAGATTTCAAATAAGGTTTTAATGATGAACAATCATCAATGAAATGAAACAAGCTCAATATATTCAGGAAGAACAAGCTTACAATAGCCTCTTGCAACAGTAATACACGATTAGGGTTTTTGCAAGGATGGCTAACAATGAGCAAAATGAAATCTATATATAGCTGTCATAGTTTCGCATACAGTTTCGCTGTGGGCGAAACTGTACTGGCGAAATAGTAATTTCGCCCGGCAGAAACTAACAGTTTCACCGGGTGAATATCTAGGTGACCGTGAGTGAAACTATAGTTTCGCTCACAGTTTTACTAGACAGCTATAAGTACATATAAACTAAACAACATACAAAAGAAAACTAACATAGATCCTATTACAAAGAAAGATAAACAAATACTAATCTAATGGTGAGTCCAACCTATCTTGATCGTCAATACTCCCCCTAGGTTGGATCTCACCTACTCTGCTTGTCTTGATATCTCTATTCAGCTCCAGCATCCCCCGCACCTGCACCTGATGTTTCTGGTTCAGCTCCTGCAGCTTTACTTTGATGAGCTTCAGCACTTGATCCTCCTTGGTTGCCTCCTGCCTCATTAGCTCCTTCGGGACGAGCACTAGCTTGTGCAAACTGTTTTGTTAAATCCCGAAAGTCCATGTTTAAGTCATCTTCAGCTCTAACCTTCTCTGCCAGCTCTTTCACTTCAGCTCTTACTCCTCTAACTTTGTTTGCCACAATCATGAACAAGCTAGCTTCCTTTCTTGTCTCCTCTCCAGCTCCTGCTTTTATATGATTCTCACATAGAACGAGCAGGTCTTCATCAGAAAATCCAAACAGCTCCATTGGGTCAAAGATTCGATATTCGACGCCACCCTTCACTCTAATAACAGCCTCCCCCGTCTGATTGTCATAGAACCACTTCTCAAACCCTTGAAGACGAGAGGGGGACGGATCTGCCAATCTCACCCTTTGAACAGTCTTTGGAGGCTTCACGCTAAACACAATCTTCCCCTTTCCTGTAACCCAGTCTTTATCTTTCTTCGATCTTTTTCTCTCTGCTTTCATAAACCCAAAAGCTTCAAAGTTATCGTTGAGCCCATTTTGAATTTCTTTCTCCAGAAACTTGGCTCGTTCACTCAGATGGGCTTCAAGTAGGGGCAACAATGCCAATCTTCTCAAGTCCCACCTAGGCAAGGTCTTGAATGCCTTCCTTTTGTATAGATAAGTAATTCCACCCCCTCTCCTTTTTATCATGAACTTCCTGAGGTCGGGGTTGTACTTCCAGCTCACAATCCTCTTATCCGCCTCTTTCCTTTTCAGACCTTCCATATTTTGAAATAAAGGGGTTAATTCTTCAGGTTCCTTCTCCCTCACAAACCAATCGCTCTTCTCTATTTCAATAACGTCATTTTCATTTTCACCCTTCTAGATCACATAAGTCAAGGGCCTTTCGTCCACCTCATAAAACTCAGGCTCTAAGTCATAATCAACCAACTGCTCCTCTTCTACCTCCTCATCCACCAGACCCTTCTCAATGGGTTGCTCAGCAGTTTCAGCTTGTTTTCCCATCTGCTCTTCTCCAGTAAAATCTCCAAGATTTATTCCTAAATCAAAAAATTCAGCCTCGAATACAGCATCACCTTCCTCAATATTTTCGGCTGCGGGTTCTTTAGCTCTCTTTGTAGATCCTTCAGCTTCTTCTGTAGTTGCTCCTGAGGTGCCCTCTCCTGCCTTGGATGAAGTACCCACGTTTAGAAATGGGTACTTAGCAGTGTCAGTCAGATCATCTAACTCATGTTGAGTTAGCTGATTGGGTAGGCCGGCAGCAGCTTTTAAATCATTTACCTCCTTCAATAAATCTTTTGATTAGATTATTTGATCAACCAAAATTCACTGCATACCCTCTAACACTTCATATTTTTGTTTCTCCCTCATCTCTTGATTCATTAGTTTAGTGTTCATCATGCTTAATTTGTTTGAGAGAGAGGTGTTGAGGTTTCTGATTACATCCTCGTCCAGACTGGTATGTCTCTCAGTTTGTGGGGGCTCAGAGAATGTTTGATGCTTCTATTTCGTCCTCCTCTCTTGCTCCCTAGTATCATCCTTCTTCTTGGACCTCTTCTCCTTTTCAATCCTGGCTTCAGTCGCCATCTCAGTCACTTCTTTCTCAAAGCTATAGTTTTTCAATCCTGGACCTCTTCTCTTCTTTACCGCCTCCGACTGACTTGGTCTAGTCTCCTCTGTTTGTTTGGCTTCAGATTGGATCACCCTCTTGATGTAAGCCCATCGGTCAGGAGTATACATGTTTTCCCACAAGTGAGTGATCCGACCACTGAAGTCGTGCCTGATAGTACAACAGTCGGCAAAGATTCGGGTATTCATTGACACCAGATTCTTGACTTCTCCGTGTCTTTGGATGTTGGGGGCTTCATCGTTTATGATTATTTGAAGAAATCTGGGATAAAGCAACCATTTATCCTTCTTCAAGGCCATTATGTTTTCAGACATGCAGCTAAATATAAGATTTGCTATGTTAGCCTTCTCCCCTCTGCAGCATATAACCATAGCTTTTGCCCAGTCTAAGTTCAGCCCATCTGATCCACCTTTTCGGTGATCTAAGCACATTATGAAAACGTGGGCAATATATCTCCACTCCTTGGACAGAACAGATTTTTTAATTTCCTTTCTAGTCCGGAAAGGAGGACCTTCGTATCCCATAGACAGGAAAGCATCAAACACCTCCTGATCAGTCAAATTAATATCACCTCCAGTGTCTTCTTCTAATCTCAGCACCCGTGAAATAATCTCTTCTGTAATAGTCACCTGATGATCCAAAACTTTGGTAACTATACTCTCAGTGTCTCCTTGAGTTTTGTATTCTGCGGTTCGCCAAAAATCTCGTATGTGCAAATCATAGATAGTAGTAGAATGAGAGATGGCGTATGCTATCGGGGATCTCTGTAGCCATCTGATACAGTCCCTAAATCCTGCTGCTTTAGGATGAGTATCATCTAGAATAGCTGTGATATTGTTCCGTACATCGAACTTGAGATTCGCCATTTAAATCTGACAGACAAACAAACCAGGTTAGAAAGATTAAGCAAAATTTGAATTTAAGTATTTACAAACGTAATGAAATAAACAAATGGTAATAAAAAGTAAAAATACAGATATATACATATATATATAGATAATATATATATATACATATATAATTAAAATAAACTTATTTTTTTTAATTAATTAAATTTTTTTTGAGATGAAATAGTTTCGCGCAGACGAAACTATAGTTTCGCTAGGACGAAATTATAGTTTCACTGAGTTTGTTTTAGAGTAGACAATAAAGAAACACAATTTCGACAGACAAACATATAGTTTCGGCAAGACATGAAGATAGATTCGACTAAGCGAAACAACAGTTTCGGCAGGAGAAACTGAAATTCTTGGCGAAACTGTTAAGTTCGCTCGGGCAGCATAACTACACAGTTTTGCTAAAAAAGATGAACTTTCGTTCTGTTTTGCTGGACGATGGGTAGTTTCGCAGAATGAACTGCGAGACTACCCAATCGACATAATCCAATCCAGTCAAATACGGGAAAGCTTAGCCTATGAAAACTAATGTCCTGAGTTCGAAAATCACTTTAGAAGCCCAAAATTGAGTCAAAATGAAACAAAACAGACAGATAAGGAGATTTGAGAAGAAACTCGAAGAAAAACCCTAGAGAGAACACAATTTCGACGAAAGTAGCTTTTTGCGAAAATAATTGTGAAAGTGAGTGATTTGGTTCAAAACTGTGTTTAAGTACATAGGAGTTTCGCAAGGGAATAAAAACATAGTTTCGACAAAATGAAACTATAGATTCGGCAAGGCGAAACTATAGTTTCCGCAAGGTGAAACTATAATTTCTGCAAGGCAAAACTATAGATTCGTCACAGTACAGGAGTGTTGGCGAATCTGCTATTTCCCGAAACGGAACTGCAATTTCGCTAAGCGAAACTGTAGTTTCGCAGAAACTCTAATTAGAATAAATAAAATGAATAAAATCTAAATAAAATAATAATAATAAAAAGAATTGCCTTTTGAATACTTTATTGCCCCATGATATCAAAACTCATGAAAAATGAAATAAAATAAGACTAAAATTAAAATAAATTTGACAAAAAAATAAAATTAAAAATTAACAATAAATAGTAAAAGGATATAGTATCATCTTTTTCTCGAAGTTTTTCAGAGGGTCATGACTTAGCGAGATTGCTGATATGTTTGTCCGCTTAAACCCATTCCCTGTTATTTTCAACTCGTGATCTGCAACTGTTTATCATGTTCTGAATTGTCTTAGTAACTCAGCAACTTGGTCCCCACTGATATTTGATAAAGAACTAGTCTTGTCATCAAGGTTTATTGAGCATAATCATTGATTTTGCCTGATCACTATACTGAATCTACTTAAATGCAACCATAATGACTAGCATAATATACATATGGGACTCTGTAATGTACAGATGCAGACACACATATATGCAAGGTATACACATGAGATGCAGACTCAACCTACAACTAATTGATGAGAGCTTCAGGTCAATGCTTTAGCATAGCATAGAAGATCATCTAGGCATGTTGATGAGAGCTTTAGGTCAATGCCACCGCATAGCAGAGAAGATCATCACTCCAGGTCAATGCTTTCGTATAGCAGAGGAGATAAACACACATCTTTTCCGATCTAAAGTATGAATGTATATACAATAATGGGCTGTTGAGATTATTTAATGTTTGACTTAGAGGGCATTATCACCGAGTCACCATCCCAGTGGGAAACACCATAAGCTTCACATTAAAGACCTAATCCCAAGAGTAAACTCAATACAGGAGCAAGACATCAATTAGCAACTCTCAACCAAGTTTTTAGACAAGATTTGTATCTTTGTGCAGACTAAAATATTATGAGGATAATCCTTATTACTGAGTTATGATCTTTAATTTGGCTGCATGATCACTTGTTTACTTCGTTTTTGGGATGAGTCTACCATGCATATCCCAGCATAAGATGTTCCCCTCTTTCTTACTTCATTTTTTTGAATTCCTGAGAGAATAAAAAAATTAGAAACTTATTATTAGCATTATTCTCCCCTGAAATTTTCATTTGATAGCTCACTTAATAGAAAATTTCTGTTTTTCATGATTTCTGAACAACTAAAGTAAAAGAAGAGTAAAGATATATGGGACACAAGAATTCTCAAGGCAGACAACAAAAACAAGACCAGAAAGAAAATATGTACATATATACAGGTTAAACAGTTGTTTTGCTCAGAAAAGATTTTCAGAAAGATATTAATTCTAGCATAGAGATCAGTTCATAAAAACGTAGTTTATCAAATGTTTTAGTGAAAAGATCTGCTTTTTGATATTTTGTATCAATAGGAATAATATTAATGAAACCCTTTTCTTGAGCATCACGGATGGCATGAATCCGTGTCTCAATATGCTCGGTTCGAGAATGATGAATTGGATTCTTGGCAATCCCAATGGCTGCTTCGTTATCACAAAACAAGGGAGTATGAAGAAAGTTGATCCCATAATCCATCATCTGATGCTGAATCCATAACACTTGTGAACAGCAACTAGATGCAGCAATATATTCAGCTTCTCCTGTTGAGAGAGAAACAGTGATTTGTTTCTTGCTTTGCCAAGAAACAAGGCAATTCCCCAAATATTGACAACCTCCAGTAACTAACTTTCTGTTTAGCTTGCAGCCATTGGAATCGCTGTCAGAGTAAATTCCCACCATAAGGATACCGAAGTCCAAAACAAGAAGAGCCTTTTAGATAATGAAAAATTCATTTGACTGCCTCGGCATGGGATTCTTTAGGAGCTGACTGGTATCGAGCACAATATCCAACAACAAAGGTGATTTCAGGATGACTTGCTGTAAGGTACATGAGGGAGCCAATCATGGATCTGTAGAGATGAGGATCGATTGGTTTCCCGTTTTCATCACGAGTGAGGCATGTTTGAGCCGTGAAGGGAGTCATCTCAGTAGAAGCATCGTCCATTTTGAATTTCTTCAATATTTCCTTAATATACTTTTCTTGATGAATGAGAATTCCCTCTGGCTTTTGTTCAACTTGCAGCCCGAGAAAGAAACACATTTCTCCCATCATGCTCATTTCAAATCCGTTTCGCATAACCTCCTCAAACTCCCGACATAATTGAGGATTGGTGGAGCCAAAAATAATGTCATCAACGTAGACTTGCACAATTAACATCTCACCGTTTACCTCTCTTTTGAAACAAGTCATGTCAATGGTGCCTCGTGAAAAACCATTGCTTAAGAGATACTGGGTCAGTGTCTCATACCAAATCCAAGGATCTTGATGAAGTTCGTAAAGTGACTTATCAAGCTTGTATACTTTGTCAGGAAAGTCTGGATCTTCAAAGCCTGGGGGTTGACACACATATATCTCTTCATCAATGTCTCCATAGAGAAATGCACATTTGACGTCCATCTGATAGACTTTAAATTGCTTGTGAGCAGCGTGCGCCAAGAATATTCTGATAGCTTCAAGACGGGCGACAGGTGTGAAAACTTCTATGTAGTCAATTCCTTCTTCTTGAGCAAAGCCTTGGACCACTCATCTAGATTTGTTTCTCACCAATATGCCCCGATCATCAGGTTTGTTCTTGAACACCCATTTTGTTCTAATTGGGTACTTATTTTGTGGAAGCTCGACCAGAGTCCACACCTTGAGTTTTCTAAACTGTTGCAATTCCAACTGCATTGACTCAACCCAGCAGGGATCTTGAAGAGCTGCATGTACGGTTTTAGGAACGATTTGAGATATAAAACAAGAGAACAGGTAGATATTAATCAATCCAGATTGACTCCGCGTCCGAACTCCATCAGAAATAGAACCGATTATGTTGTCATGAGGATGATCTTTCAAAGTCTTGAAATCATCAGTCATGGAAGGGATGTGAGTAGGTGGATGGTTAAGTGATGAGCTGGATGGTGAGGTAGAATGCGGTAAAGGAGATGAAGAAGGTGATGTTGATATAGGTGGAGGCGGAAGGTCAAACAAAGATGAGGAAGATGCAACATTGACTGATGTATCATCATGTGGTGTAGTGACATGAGGTACAATAGGTTTAACTGGTATAGGAGCAGGAGGAATGATGTTTGTTGTTGTATTGGAGATAGACGCATCATCATTGAAAACTGGAAGATTGAATGATTTGAACACCGTATCTGAGTCAAAGAACCAAGCTCGTTCTGAAGGAACATCAGAGGAATTAGATTCCTGCCAATCGACATAGAAGGACTCTTGAATGATACGTGTCCTCTTGTTATATACCCGATAAGCCTTTTTAGAAGAAGAATAGCCTACGAAATAACACTCATCAGACACAGCACCAAATTTTGTCTTCTGTGCTTGAGTATTCAGGAGAGTGCACGAGCAACCGAATGGTCAAAAGAAGTTAATCAAAGGCTTTCTCTTGTGAAATAGCTCATACGGAGTTTTTATCTTATCCTTGACTATCAACACCCTGTTGAGAACATAAGAAGCACAATTCACAGCCTCAGCCCAAAATATGATGGGTAAGGAGGATTCTATTAACATTGTACGTGCAGCTTCAATGAGGGTGCGATTCTTTCGTTCCGCGACACCATTCTGTTGAGGAGTTCTCGCAGCACTGAACTGTCTTAATATTCCTTTGGTTGCACAAAAGGAGTCAAAAATTTGATTTTTGAATTCAGTACCTTTGTCACTTCGAATAGCCATAACCTTCCTCTTGCTTATCGATTCAATCGAAAGAATTAACTTTTGCAACTCCTCAGTAGTCTCTCCTTTGTGAGCAAGAAATCTTACCCATGAGTATCTGGAATAATCATCTGTAATCACAAGACAAAAGGATTTCTTAGCAATAGATTTAACACTTATTGGGCCAAACAGATCAGTATGTAACAACTCCAGGGGATTTGAGATGCTATATTCAATTTTCGGTTTGTGTGGTTTCTTATGTTGCTTTTCTTTTGCACATGCCATACATTTCTCAACCACAGAAAAGTCTTTTAAAGGTAATCCCCGAACGAGATTGTTTTTAACTAATTTGTTTATGATTTTGAAATTAACATGCACTACTAGAAAAACTGCAATAGATGACGCGCATTGCGCGTCATCTTTGGGGTCAGATGACGCGCAAATGCGTGTCAAGGAAGGGGTAGTCTTAAATGATAGATGACGCGCATCCGCGCGTCATCTGTTTATGACGGGCAAAAGATGACGCGCATTTTATGACGTGCAAAAGATGACGGGCAATGCGCGTCAAGGAAGTGGTAGTCATAAATGACTAGATGACACGCATCCGCGTGTCATCTATGAAATTTTTATGACGTGCAATAGATGACGCGCAATGCACGTCATAAAATTAGCTGCATTTTTTAATTTTTTTATTTTTAATAAATTTACCTGTTGTTTTCTAACACAAATTGTCGAATAACATTAAAAGCGAAATCCATTAAATACCAACAAAGTTTACAAAGGTTGTTAATTAACAACTACAAAGTATAAAACAAGTCCAAATTCAATTAGTACCAATACTAATACAAGTCCAATACCAATACTAACACAAGTCCAAATATATCATTTCAGGCCTACATATAAATGAAATTCGATACATAGCGCGCCCAATCTTCACGAACTTCATCCAAATCACCATCAGTGTATTCTTCTTTACCTTCTCCAACCTAAGACAAAATCAATTTCATCAAATTAAACTTGTCAGTTTTGACCCAAAAACCCCTTTATGTATAACACTTGTAATTTACTTGACTAGTTTATATCAACTACAAGGCAACCTCAAACTAATCTATTGCACTGGATATACATACACTTTTCTTTAGAAAAAGGATTTTCACTATTAAAACTTTAAAATGCATACATCAGAATAAGCAAAATGTCAAAAGCAGTTAATTAATGACTACTCCCACTATTCCATAACAGTGTTCCACTTCCGATCTAAACTGCCAATTACCACTAGCGATCTAAACTGCCAAACGCATTAGTAACAAGATTTTGGCCACTATTATAAGCCCCACCAGCCTCACTAACCCAAGCAGATGCTAAAGATGAAGAAGTGTTGAGTGTGTATTCAAGTTGCTTGAAAGTATCGCCGGCCTCATCAAGATAAGATGGATCAAGTATTCTTGCAGTCAGGTTCTGATCTTTCCCTGATAGAAATAATGGTGTAAAAATGTGAACTTTTTGGAATTTGATCATCGTAAGGATGTTTGGATACGCATTTTCAGATAGATCATGTGACATTGAATAACTAGGAAGCACTTGTAGTACTTACTTTAGAAGATCGCATGAAATGCAAATAACTAGGAAGCACTTGCAGTACTTACTTTAGAAGATCGCGACGCCAAGAAGGTTCTAGATAAAAGCAATAATTTAGATCAAGATCTTTGAGTATTGTATTTTCATCTATTTTAGCCTTGTTTGCAGAGCGCCCAAGCGAGGAACCTTTTAGATCATATCTTCTATGGATTCTTAATTCTGTGCAGAACATATTTCCCATCACTACAAACCGAAACTGTAATAATCATATACAACATATTAGGAACATCAATACAAAAATTGTATACAAACATGCTCCTCATTAATGCAATAGAAAACAAAATGTTACCTTTTGACCACTTGATGGTTTTATTCTGTGAAGACCAAAAATTTAGTTATGAGTGTGTTTTCATATGTCTTCACATGACGGTGATAGTCTGGAAGCATACGCAGAAAGACCTACACATTAACACTAGTCAGTCAAGCATGAGAAACAACTGATTAGAAGGGTAATAGTAGAATTCAATATCATAACTATTAGAGATGCAAAATATTTAGAAATACATTATACATGCATATGATAGACTAAGATGTGGCAAGCCAGAGCTGACTTTAAACAGTCACGATCATTAAGGCGGTTAATGGTGGCAAAAACAGGTGCGGTTAACGGGTCAAAATGGGTAATTTATGTGCAACTAAAGTGAGTTGGGTGGTTGGATGAACCACTTTATGACCACAACTGACTATTTCAATAACAGTACTTTTCTAAAAATGATTTAGGCAGATTTATACACTAAAAATAAACTCTGGGTGAATTTTGACGTGTTCAACTCATTTGACCTACTTCTGTTATAGCTAGTTTTTTTTTGTTTTATCCATTTGACCCGTGACAAATCGAATAGAACCTGAATCAACCCATCCATCCATAAGTAATTGGGTACAAATGGCCACCATTTGAGACCACTATGCATATAACATGGATACCTGTACTTCAGATTTCCTAAATGTCTTAATCATGAAACGATCATCTTGAGACAAAAAAAAGACGCTGCCGCTTTTCCCCGGAGAAGAAAGTTCTCTGAGAGCATCATTGCCACAAATAGACATCATGTAGTCAGCAGCATCAATCTTAAACATTTCTCTCAAGTTCCTAGTGTAACAACAATAAAATAAAAGAACCATAACATTTCTAGGCTAATCACATTTTAAACTTTAAATGTTCATTGGTTCAAAGCAACACGTGTAAAAAAACCATAACATTTCTAGGCTAATATGTACCTGATCCCAAGTTGTAAACTGAGCATTAGATCATAGCTCCCGTGACCCTTAATAATGGCTTCTTCAGGCCTCTTAACTTCCTTCACAAGTTTCTTCTGTCTTCTCATTTCTCTTTTAGAATTTGCTGAAAAATTACTATCAACCAAGCTCACTGATTAAAATCCCTTGCATATATTCTCTTTCAAGAATTGGAGTCTTGGAATCATTCTCCCCACCAGAATCAGACACAAATGAAGCTAAATCATGTCCCATAACCTTTTCAATAACAACCTCTAGACTCCATCTTCTCTCTAAAGAAACATTCTTGTGACGCGATTCATCCAAATTCAGAAGGTTATCCTTTGAAAACTTATCAGATATATTACGATGAGATGAGCGACTACTACCACCGATTTTAAAGAGTCCCAAATTGATTAAAGAAGCATGCTGAATACGAGAAACTTGGTTGACCTTTTGTAAGTCAGACAACAAACCGCGTTTTCTCAAAGCTTTAAGGTATAGTTCTTATCTAGCTGGCAACTGACACCCGTTCAGATAAAAGGCCCCTTTTTCATCTTTTAACCCAAATGTCCATGTACCAACATACCGACCGCCATCACTCCATTTATAAGCCATCACTCATCGATCCAACACACAAAGTATTTCCCCAATTAGAACCCTAAATGACGAATTGCAATGAAAATCAACAACAATATACTATGGATTCACTTGAGGATGTATATGTACATTGAAACTGATTACCTTATCCTAGCCGATGGTGGTCACGGTGGTGTGATGGCCGATGGTGGTCGCGTCGATGGTGTGAAGGCCGGTGGTGGTCGCGGTCGGTTTGAAGCCTGGTGGTGGTCGCGGTTGGTGTGAAGGCCGGTGGTGGTCGCGTCGGTGGTGTGAAGGTCGGCGGTGGCAGTGTGATGTGACGGCCAGCGGTGGTCGTGTGGTGTGAAAGGAGAGGGCTGGCCGGGATTGTGGGTTTAGGGATTGAGAGTAGAAAGTGGGTTTATGGATTGAGAGTAGAAAGTGGGTTTATGGATTGAGAGTAAAAAGGCGGGTTAAGTATATAGGTTATAAAAAATTTAAAAAAATGACACACGAAGATGACACGCAAATATGCGTGTCATCCTTTCTAAAAATATTTTAAAAGATGACAAATAATTTATGATACGCGTAAATGCGCGTCATCTTTTTTCGCGCGTCATCTTTTGCGCGTCATCTATTAACAGTTTTCTAGCAGTGATGGCCCAATCTGCGATGCCATAAGAAAGACTCAGAGGTGGAAGCTTTAGACAAGAGGCATGTGACTGCTGATGATGAATCCTTTGAATTCATGTCAAGGAGATATGTATCATGCTTTCTTGGAGCCCGCATGAGTATCATATTATCTAGAATATCAATCTCAGATTTCAAAAAGAGACATTCATTGGACTTGAATAAGACCGGAATGCTTTTATCACAAATCTGAGAGACGCTCAACAGATTGAATGCAAGCTCGGGTACTTAATTGACTTTCTCCAAGGTGAGCGAACCATTACAAACTTCTCCTTGTCCCATCATTTTTCCTCCTTTCTTGTCTCCGGCGAAAGCAACATAACCACCATTGATTATGCGGTAGTTAGTCAATAAATCTTTAAGCCCGTCATATGTCTGGAGCATCCTCTATCAACATGCCACACACTATTTACAAGCTTAGTGGATGACTCCTGCAATAATATCAAGAAAGAGTTAACCAGGTGAGATGGGCACCCAAGTTTGAACAACTTTAGGTTTCGCCGAAGAAGATTTCTTGCAAAAGAAATTATTAACTAATTGATTCAATTTACTCCCAAAAGAATTTCTATTAACATGTCTATGATATAACTAAGGACAGTGCTTAACAATATGATCATTCTTACCACATTGAAAACAGTGAGATTTTAATCGTGATTCATTATGTAATGAAGTAGAGATTTTATCAATGCGTATTTCTTCATCACATTCAGATAATCTTGAATTATCATCACTGTATACCGCATTCATGTTAACAGAGCTGACTTTATTTGAAAAAGAATGATTATGTGCAGAGGACAATGAGATGTTATCTGAAATACATGTAGTATTAGTACCACTAGTACTTGCCTCAGATGAAGATGTAATCCTGTCATTAAACAGAGAAGATTTTGCAGGTATAAATGATGGAATGGGATGAGAAAAGAATTTTTCAAAAGAGTTAGTTTTTGTTTCCTCATCACTTTTCACAGTATTATCAGACAAAGGATCAACACAGTCAACAGATGAATCAGAATCACGATCCACAATATTTAAAGAACAAACAGAAACATTACTAGAACAGAACGAAATAGAGTCTTTTACAGCGTCACTAGAAACAAAGATAGAATTTAAACTAGAGTTATGATCTAAAACAGAATGTTGAGGTTCAGGTGTACTAAGGCTAGAGCATCCAAGCCCTCTAGTCGGTCCATAATCGTAGTCCTCACGAACATGCATAGGATTCACACCTTCTAAACCTGCAGACATACTGTTAGAATCTACTTTGATCAAATCATTAGAAGGATGGGGAATAAGCATTAGAGAGTAACAATATGTACTAGGAGGAGGATAAACCTTAGCATTTTCATATCCCAAACCTGTTTTAGTCCTAGCCCCACGTTGAGATTTACATAAATCATCATGTTTCATTCCTGATATGGTCCAGTTATCAAGTTTTGACTGAAGTTTGCTTGTCTCAAACTCAGCTAAGGCAACCCTTTCAGTCAAACTGTTCACCTCAACGTTTCTTTCTAAAACAATTCTTTTTAAATGATCATTTTCTTTTAGCGCTTCATTTAATTTAACAAAGTATTTTGACTCATTCATTTTAAGTTCTTCATTCATTCGTTTCAAATCTTTTTCATTATCAATTAATAGACGATTAGCCTTATAAACCCTAAATAATCTGATTTTGCATGCAGATGAACACATATCTTGAATTACCTCATATGGAAGTCCCATCACCACCTTCTCAGCTGCAAGAGCTTTATCACATTGACGCACTAGAGTACTCGACTTGTTTTCCTCTACGGTGGTAGCAGCATTGTCATCATTCCTTTCTAGCACTGTGGATTATGTTCCTTGCTTTCCGCACTCCTTTAGATTTTCTTGTTTCCCATACTCCTTCTCTTTAACTGCATCATTAAACTCCTTAAATGGATCAAATTCTTCCTCACCATTCATCTTCATTTCCGCTTCCTTAATCTCAGCTACTAACGCTTGATTAACTTCTTCTTTTGTCTCTTCAGCTTCTGCACTCAAGTCAAAGTTGGAAATTAGAGCAGTTTCTTTCTTGTGGTTTGTCTCATCTTTACCCCCACCAGCAGCCAATCTTGGAATTCCAGAGTTATTAGGATCAGTGACGATTGGCAATGGACATTCGCGTTTAAAGTGTCCCAATTGCTTGCAATTGAAGCATCTCAGCTTGGACTTATAAAAACCCAATTTGGAGTTGGAGCTTTGACCTCCAAAGTTCTTTCTACCGGTCCTTTCCATAAATCTCCGGGCTCTAAGCGTCAACATTACCATTTGCCACTGAATATCGGTTTCTTCAAGATCATTTGGATCCACTTGATACATGTCCTCCATTGTCATTCCTTTACCTTTCAAATCACCTACAACAAGTGCTTCATAACTTTGAACAAACATCCCAAAAAGGGCCATAGTCTCTGCTGGAACAGAAGTTTCAGTAGATGCTTTTAAATTCCCTTGCTCTTTCCCCGGGTTAATGCCACTTCCAGAATAATCACACAAGGTCACTGCTCCTTGACGTGATGCCTGCATTGATGAGCTTGCAGCGGAAGATAGTAATGCAGCATTCTGTGCATAACCGGATCTTGGCATGATGGATTGATTAAACTCCCTCCTTTTCAGATCCAAATCAAAAGACTTCAGCTTGTTAATCATGTCCATCAGCTTATAATCAGCAAAGTTTCTTTCTTTTTTCAACATTCTCACTTGTAAACTCCACTGGGGTGGAAGAGAGTCTAGGAGTTTATTCACTTGCTCATGGTTTCCCAACTGATCGTCATACTTCTTTAAGGTACTTGAAACGGACAGAAAGCGATTAGTAATGTCAGTAAGATCTTCATTCTTGTGTCCCACAAATGAATTGAACTCTTTTTGAGCTTGAGCCTTCTTATCTTTCCTTAGATCCTCATTTCCATCGTAAAATTCACACAAGGCATCGTATAAAGATTTTGCGCCTTTGTGTTCAGCAAAGCGATTGTAAATATCAAGTGCAAGACATAATGTCAAGGCTCCGAACGTTTTCTGATCTCGATCAATCAGTTTTTGATCCTTTTCGGTGAATGTGGAGGAGTCCGTGTTTGGAGATACAGTTCCACCGACAGTAACGGTTGGCTTGTACGGTCCAATGATAATTGAATCCCATTGATTGTGGTCGGTGTAGAAGAAGAAAGCCTTAAGACATCTTTTCCAATCTTCAAAGTTATCCCCGCTAATGAGTCTTGGAGGTGTATTGGGGGCAACACTCTCTTAATCAGCCAGGGTGAGAGTAGTCATTTTGGACATGATAGTTTCGCTAGAGAAAATGTAATTTCACTGGAAGAGATTTGCTGAGAGCTAGTTTCGCCCGGGCAAAAGTACGCAGCTGCAGGCGAAAGTGCTGATTTTGATAGTTTTGGCAGCAATTTCGCTAGCCAGAGACTATCTAGAGCTTAGTTTCGCTGGAAATTTCGCAGGAAACAAGCTTGAACTTTCGTTCAAATTACTTTTAGCAGCAAGTTCGCACAAATGTTACTCAATCAAGAATGAACTTTCGTTCAAAAACCACAGTTTCGCACCAAAAGTCACAGAAGGAAAAATAGCAGTTTCGCTGAAAGAAGATACAGTTTCGCTGGAAGATGCTATAATTTCGCTGGAAGAACAAAAAACCCTCTTAAACCCCAAAAACAGTCGAAATCACCCAAATCTCAATGAATTTAAAAAGGAGTGATTCACGAAGCTTCCTCAATCAGAAACAAGCAATATACAATCAATGTTCATAACAAAAACACTCCTTTTTGATGTAGAAATGGAGAAATGATGGTATTGAACAATAATAACCAAAAACCTCAAACAATCAAGAGCACTAAGGCTCTGATACCATATTGTTGGTCCATTTGATCGGTTTTCAGTGCAAAAGAATGCTTGAATCGTTCAATACCAAACACACACAACAAACACTAAGATATGAAGATCAAAATAACACCAAAAAGCTTTCAAATAAGGTTTTAATGATGAACAATCATCAATGAAATGAAACAAGCTCAATATATTCAGGAAGAACAAGCTTACAATAGCCTCTTGCAACAGTAATACACGATTAGGGTTTTGCAAGGATGGCTAACAATGAGCAAAATGAAATCTATATATAGCTGTCATAGTTTTGCATACAGTTTCGCTGTGGGCGAAACTGTACTGGCGAAATAGTAATTTCACCCGGCAGAAACTAACAGTTTCGCCGGGTGAATATCTAGTTGACTGTGAGCGAAACTATAGTTTCGGTCACAGTTTTGCTAGACAGCTATAAGTACATATAAACTAAACAACATACAAAAGAAACTAACATAGATCCTATTACAAAGAAAGATAAACAATACTAATCTAATGGTGAGTCCAACCTATCTTGATCTTCATGAACAATACCCCGAACATTGTGCACGAAGCTGATGCTGGACCTGTGGTAATTAAACCACGAACATTGTGCATGAAGCTGATCCAGTCACCTAGGGCAAGTCATCTCTCCCATTCATTCAACCAATTGGTATACCCCGAACATTGTGCACGAAGCTGATGCTGGACCTGTGGTAATTAAACCATGAGCATTGTGCACGAAGATGATCCAGTCACCCAGGGCATACGAAAGGGCCTTGCCAATCTCAATGATTGACCCTATGTGCATCCTTTGGGATAGCTAACCTACATCACAGTTGAGCTAACGACAACATGGTCGTGCACCTCCTTTCATTTGCTTGCAATCATTACGTTTTACTTTTCATCATTGTTATCTTTCATTTCATTACCTTATTCTTTACGTTCTTTCATTCGTTTGTCATACTACGTAAAGTAATAACATAATACATAACGTATTTTATAATATAATATAAATACGTTTAATCATCATTAAAAGATAACACGTTATACATACCATACATCATTCATACATTCCATAACCCTAAAACATCCCATAATCATGCTTAAAATGGGTAATCATTACCCATAAGTCAAATTTGGTCAAACCCTAGACTTTCTGCTTTTTTCTGAAATTTCAGAAAATATTCTAAGTGTCTAGACACATGGGCACTATTTGGGCGTTTCTGCCCTGTTCAGGCGTTTTGCCACTATGCAGACGTCTGGACTTATACTTAGTCATCTTTCACTTAGACGCATGGGCCTATTTAAGCGTATGGGCCCTATTTAGGCGTTTGGGCCTACACTTGGTCATTCTGGTCAATATTCCAGACGTTTGGTTACTATTCAGGCGCATGGGCTTGACTTAGGCACATGGGCACTTTAGGCGGTTAGGCACTATTTAGGCGTATGGGTTTCTGGGCGTTTGGGGATACTTAGGCAATTCGACCGTTGGGCGCATGGGTCACTGTTTAGGCGTTTGAGCAACTAACTTTCTCCTAAACAACATAAATCAGTCTCATTTCATCTTAAATCATGATCTAAGCTTAGTATTAACATTATAAGCGTCATAACATGTACATACACACATATATATCCCAACTTTGCACCCACCCACATACACATTCACACACACACACATACGGGTAAAACCCATTTTTATAAAAACATGTTCACATGCATTTTCCAGCCCCAAAGTTTGTTAAAAACATGTTAAAAAGGGTGTTCTAGAACTCACCTTTGCTGCTTTCTAGCTTAAACCCTTCACTTGAACTTTCTCAGATATTTTTAACACCTAAAACCCACACACATACACAACCTGAACATACAATAACACTTATAAGCATATAACCGAGACTAAGTCGACCAAAAACAACTTAAAACACTAAATCTTACCGTAAACTTTAAATTCTTCTTCTTTCTCTCTCTAATACTCGAATTCTCTGCTATTTCTCTCTCTAAAATCCGAATGAAAAAAGGTGTGGAGGTTAGAGTGGGCGACCATGCCCACTTTTGTTCCAACTTTTTGATATTTTTATCATTTTGCCCCTTTTAACCCCTCTACTTGGGTTAACTTACATTTTCTCATTTTTATTCGTATTTATTCTTTCTTTCTTGTCTATTGAAATATCCGGGTGTTACAAGTCCACCCCCTTATATAGGTTTTGTCCCTGAAACCTGTTATTCCTCAAACAGATGATGGTAATGCTGCCTCATCTCCTCTTCAGTCTCCTACGTAGACACGGATCCCTTCCTGTGCTTCCACTATACACGCACAAGGGGAACCACTTTATTCCTTAACCTCTTCTCCTTATGGTTAATGATCGCCACTGGTTGCTTTACATAGTTGAGCTGTTCATCCATCTCGATATCCTCCAGTGGCACAACCATATCCTCGTCTGCCAAACACTTCCGCAGATGAGAAACATGGAATGTCGGGTGAATCGCACTTAACTCATCTGGTAGTTCCAATCTATAGGCCACCTCTCCTACTCGAGTAACGATTCGGAAAGGTCCTATGTATCTTAGGCTTAGCTTACCTCGTTTCCTGAATCGGATGATCCCCTTCCAAGGTGAGACCTTCAACATCACTCAGTCGCCAACCTTGAATTCTATCGGTCTTCACCTCTTGTCAGCATATGACTTTTGTCTATGTTGGAGCATATATAGTCATATATAGTGTGTCCGTCGCTTGACGAATAGTCTAGGCTTAATGTTATACACCTTGTAAACACATGAAACTGGGTCATTCGCAGGAGCATATGCGAATGAGACTCAGTCGTACGACTGAGCCATGCTAATGGACTAGTCGTGCGACTGAGAGATGCGATTGGGACATTCGTAAGACTGAACCATAAGAATGGTCCAGTCGTACGATTGAACCATACGCATGGTCCAGTCGTACGATTGAACCATACGCATGGTCCAATCGCACGAATGGGCCCAGTCGCATCTAATATGGGTCGAAGCCTATATATACCAGGTTCATTGTGTAGAAACCTAAGGGTTTTGAGAGATAGTGTGCCTGGCGCCTAGGTGCTGCCGGATGAGAGGGGAGATCATGCTCGATCTCCCCTTGCCAAAAGTTGTAATTCTTAAGTTGTAACGAGCTTAAAATCGTTATGTTTTATCAATGAAGTCATTCGATTATTGTTCGTACTTTTGTTTATCTTTTGGTTTTTCACCATCCGTCAAGAACGTGCTCGGATGTTTACCGATCCAGTGACTTCACAATTGGTATCAGAGCCAGGTTACTGCTAGAATGATCTAACAATCACTCTAGCAACCCGAGCTCTTGAGTTCTGGATCGAATTCTTGTTCGTTGACGTAAAACCCACTTTGTGTTCATCTTGTTTTGCTCAAATCTCATTGTGCGTGATGTGTATTTGTTAAAAGCGGACTCGAAATCTTCTTCAGATCATAAAAACGAATCCAGTGATGCAAATTTTGTGTTGTATCTCGTCCAAATCATCGGATTAGGGTTTTTTCAGCCATGTGGCGGCTGCAGATCTGGTTTTCTGCGTTCAGACCCGTTCATACGATTGGGCCATGCGACTGAGCCTCATTCGCACGACTGAACCATTGGTATGCTCTATTCGTACGACTAACCCAGTCGTATGTCTATTCGTATGAATGAACATTCATTCGCACGACTAACCCTTTCGTGTACTTCATTCGCACGACTGACCCGTTCGGAGTATCCATTCGCACGAATCACCCATTCGTGCGTATCTCTTTATTCATCTGTTCAAGTCGCACGAATGAGCTGTGTACCAGACCAAAAAAAATACAAAGTTTGGTAAAATAATTTTTTTTTTTGGGAAAATTATCGGGTCATGTATTGTTCGTCTTCGGGTCAATAGTGAAGATTTTCCTGGAGAGTCTATGCAAGAGTTGGGGATGAGCAAAGGATATTCACCCTGAGGTTCTTATGTCAAACAAGTTCGATGGATACCCCATTATTCGTTGGACTTCCAGAATAGGTGAATGTTGATAGAACACGAAAGAGAGAAGAGAAGATGTTAGCTGTCGGTGCTGATTTTGTGGGGTAGTCAGGAGCATCTGACTATTTATGGGCCAATCAAGTTATATTTATCCGCACAGAGAGGATTCTCATTCTTAGGGGGAATCCATGTATAGAGAAATTGAAGACGCAATCAGAAAGTGATGATGTGAGCAGGTTTCTGATGATGAATCTTCGTGCATGCTGATTTGTTTGATATTGTCAGCTGTAGATTGGAACCTTCAATCTTTTGCCCAATACATCGTATGAAGACAACAGGAGAGCACAATGTAAATATGTTGGGATATGCTGAACGTGAGGGGGAATTTCTACAGTTGTTAATGTTAAACAGGTTAGACTGTGTGAAGATTGAAGCAATGGAAAACTGGTCATGTCATTATCTGGAAAAATCAGTCATATGGGGAATCTTGCTGCTATGATGGTGTTCTACAAAGTAAACGAAAGCTATTGTGCCTAAATTCATTTTCAGGGATATGGTAGTAACCTGACGGATCGACAATGTTGGCTAATATGGTTGTTCATTTGATTCTATTGGAAACCAGAGCAAAGATTGACTGAAGATTGTAAGAGGTGTTATCTACTATTCGCAAGCAACGTCCAAGGGGGAATTTGTTGGAGCATATATAGTCATATATAGTGTGTCCGTCGCTTGACGAATAGTCTAGGCTTAATGTTATACACCTTGTAAACACATGAAACTGGGTCATTCGCAGGAGCATATGCGAATGAGACTCAGTCGTACGACTGAGCCATGCTAATGGACCAGTCGTGCGACTGAGAGATGCGATTGGGACATTCGTAAAACTGAACCATAATAATGGTCCGGTCGTACGATTGAACCATACGCATGGTCCAGTCGTACGATTGAACCATACGCATGGTCCAATCGCACGAATGGGCCCAATCGCATCTAATATGGGCCGAAGCCTATATATACCAGTTTCAATGTGTAGAAACCTAAGGTTTTTTTGATAGTCTGCCCGGGGCCTAGGTGCTGCCGGATGAGAGGGGAGATCATGCTCGATCTCCCCTTGCCAAAAGTCTTGATTCTTAAGTTGTAACGAGCTTAAAATCGTTATGTGTTATCAATGAAATCATTCGATTATTGTTCGTGTTATTGTATGTCTTTTGGTTTATCACCTTCCGTCAAGAACGTGCTCGGATGTTTACCGATCCAGTGACTTCACAGTCTATCTTTAGCTGCCTTTATAAAGGCTTTGATCTTTTCGAGCTTCTCAGTCGTAGCCTCAATTACTTTGACACTTCCCAACTCTTTCTGACCAATGTCACCCTAACAAACGGGTGTCCTACATCTCCTATCGTATAGCATATCGTATGGTGGTATATCAATGCTAGCATGATAACTGTTGATATATGAGAATTCTGCTAGTGGCAAATGGTCATACCAACTTCCTCTAAAATCGATCACACACGCTCGAAGCATGTCCTCGAGTGTGTGGATCGTCCTCTCTGAGGATGATAAGCCGAGCTGATATGTAGCCTCGTCCCTATCACATCGTGGAATTTCTTCCAAAACATAGATGTAAAGCGAGTGTCACGATCAGACACAATAGACACCAGCACACCATGACGAGCTACAATCTCCTTGATGAACAGATCCGCCAGTCTCTTGGATGAATACGTCTCGCGAATCGGCATAAAGTGAGCACTTTTGGTTAGACGATCAACTATCACCCTTATAGCATCACACCCTCTCAAGGTACGCGGTAATTTCGTAATAAAGTCCATGGTGATATGCTCCTACTTCCACTCGGGTATATCCAACAGTTTGATTTTCCCATACGGCTTCTGGTGCTCTGCCTTCACTTGCAAACAAGTAAGGCACTTACTCACATATTCCGCTACATTACGCTTCATACCCGACCACCAATAATCCTTCTTCATATCATGGTACATCTTGGCAGCACTGGGAAGAATGGAATATCGAGTCTTATGAGCCTCATCCATGATCTTTCCACGTAGATCCCCATAACGAGGAATCCACATCCGTCTAAATCGGGTTCTAACACCAAGAGTGTTCTCACCCAATTCGTGGCTAGACCTTTCATCCTTTCAGAGTTAAGGCGATCTTCCTTCAAAGCTTCGCCTTAAAACTCCTTGAAATGCGTCATCACGTCAGATGTCACAATCAACTGATAAGCCTTCACCCGAATCAGCTGGGGTCTCTCCTTTCGGCTAAGGGCATCTGCCACCACGTTGGCCTTGCCCGAATGGTAATGGATCTCGCAATCATAATCCTTTATGAGCTCCAACCATGGCCTCTGCCTCATATTCAAATCTTTCTGCTCGAAGAAGTACTTCAAGCTTTTGTGGTCAGTGAAGACGGTGCACCTCGTCCCGTATAGGTAGTGCCGCCAGATCTTCAAGGCAAAAACCATAGCTGCTAGTTCTAGATCATGCATGGGATAGTTGACTTCGTGGGTTTTCAGCTGTCGGGAAGCGTAGGCTATTACCCTTCTGCATTGCATCAATATGCAACCTAGCCCAGAATAAGAAGAATCCGAATATACCACTAGGTCTTCACTACCTTTAGGTAATGTCAAGACAGGAGCTTGTGCTAATCTCACCTTTAACTCCTCGAAAGCATCCTTCCGTTCTCGACCCCACACTAACTTTACATCCTTGCGAGTCAGTTTAGTCAACGGAGAAGCTATCTTGGAGAAGTCTTGGACGAATCTTCGATAATACCCCGCCAACCCCAAGAAGCTACGGATCTCGGATGGCGTCTTTGGAGACTTCCATTGCATCACTGCCTCCACCTTTGCCGGGTCTACCATAATCCCCTCAGGATTTACCACGTGACCCAAGAACTAAACTTCACGTAACCAGAACGCAGACTTGGAGAACTTAGCATACAGCTTCTCCTTTCTCAATGTCTCAAACACTTCCCGAATGTGACTGGCATGCTCTTCTTCGCTCTTTGAATAAATCAGGATATCATCGATAAATACAATCACTTATTTATCTAACATCGGCCGACACACTCGATTCATCAAATCCATAAAAGCAGCTGGCGCGTTGGTTAAACCAAAGGACATAACGAGAAACTCGTAGTGTCCATAATGCATGCGAAAAGCTATTTTAGGAATATCTTGCTCCTTCACCTTCAATTGATGATATCCAGATCGAAGGTCTATCCTCGAGAACCAACTGGCACCTTGGAGCTGATCAAACAAGTCATCAATCCTCGATGATGGATACCGATTCTTCACCGTCAACTTGTTCAATTCATGGTAGTCGATACACATTCTCATTCTACCGTCCTACTTCTTTACGAACAAGATCGGAGCACCCCAAGGAGAGATACTCAGTCTGATGAAACCCTTATCAAGCAACTCCTGCAATTGCTCCATCAATTCTTTATCTCGGTCGGAGCCAAACGATACGGTGCCTTGGCGACAGGCTGAGCACCGGGTATCAAGTTAATTTGAAATTCAAGTTCACGATCTGGTGGCACACCTGATAAGTCCTCTGGAAACACATCGGGAAAGTCACATACCACCGGCACATCGGATAATTGTGGTGTTGACGTGTCCACATCCTTCATGTAGGCCAAATAAGCACTACATCCACGCCTCATGCACTTTCCCGCGACTGCCATCGAAATCACTTTCAGAATCGTCGTAACTCGATCACCGTATATCATCACCGAACTCCCGTCGGGCGTTGTCAGTCTAATCATCTTCTTACGACACACGACGTTGGCTTTATAGGTTGCTAACCAATCCATCTCTAGTACTACATCAAATCCACCTAAGGGCATCACATGTAACCTAGCAGCAAACCTATGACCTTCTAATTTTATGGCACAGTCCTCTATCACATCAGTAATTCTAGTGGACTAACCAATAGCAGTTTCTACATCAAAGGGATCATTAATACTTCTACTGCTAATAGATAACTTATCACAGAAGGCAGTAGAAATAAAACTCCTACTAGTACCAGAATCAAATAACACAGAAGCAAGAGTTTGGTTTACTAGAAACGTACCTGACAAAACATTAGGGTCCGTCCTATCCTCCTCCCTGGTCATCATGAATGCCCTAGCGCTTTCCCTTTGTCATTCAGTTTCGGTCTTCTACCCTGCTCTGAAACTCTCTGCCCTCGGATTCTTGCACTCCCTACTCATGTGGCCTACTTCGTCACAGTTGAAGCACCTCACTTCTCTTTAATCTCTAGAGATGTGACCGGGCTTCTCGCACTTGAAACAAACATTAAGCCCCAGCCTGCACTCGCCAGCATGCTGCTTTCCACACTTCCCGCATCTCTTCACTCCTGAGCCTGCGGTAATCACCCGTCGATCATCCACCCTAGCCTTCTTGTTGTTTACCGGGGCACCACCCCGTCCGAACCACTTCCCGTTCTAGTTCCGGTCACCACCACCTTTCTTACTCACCTCAGCCACCACTACCTCCCTTTTATCATACAACCTTCCAGGAAAGTCAACTACCGACCTAAACGTACTCGGTGGGCAGCGATCATGTGCCTACAGATATCCACCGGCAAGCCCTGGATGTATCTTTTAATCTTTCGTGACAAGGGCGTCACCTGATCTTGCACCAGTCGTTCCATCTCGTTGAACTTGGTGGTATATTGCTAATATGTTATGGTTCTCACCTCCAGCTGCAGGAACTCTCTCTCCACCTTGTCCAACTCCCAATGAGGACAGAACTCCTCGATCACCAATTTCTTTAGTTCACTCCACCATATCCTACGAATCTCTCTACTACCCTCGTCCTGGACAATATTGTCCCACCAACACAAGGCTGAGTGCATGATAGAGTGAGTGGCAAATTTCACCTTCTGATATTCACGACACTCGCTGATATCAAGAACAGCCTCCATCTCCCTCACCTATCGGTGAGCAGCAGCAGCAGTGCCATACCATCAAAGGTAGGGGGCTTGCACCTTTGAAATGCCCTATAGTTACAGCCTCGTGCTATTTCGGACACAACCTCCTCCTCTTCCTCATCATCGGAGACAACCGTCTCAGTCTCGGGTTGCTCTCCCTCTTCTCTCCCAGTACTCCTCCTCCTCTCCTTCCTCTCTCCTTCTTCTCTCCTTCTCTTACAGCCTTTATTGCCACAGTCACCACAGACGGTAGAATCATCTGCATGACATTGATGAACCTATTCTACCACAGCCTCCTTCACTGAGGCCCTTATGTTGGCACTCTCATCACCACCTTCCGGATGGGGAGTCTCAGGCTCTCTCCTTCATCTCTCCTTCTCTTACAGCCTTTATTACCTTAGTCACCACTGACAGTAGAATCGTCTGCATGACCTGATGAACCTTTTCTACCACAGCCTCCTTCACCGAGGCCCTTAATTTGGCACTCTCGTCACCACCTTCCGGATGGGGAGTCTCAGGCTCCTCATGGGTCACCTTATCGACCCTGGGCTTTCCTCTTATGACTCGTGGCTTAGCACTATGTCCTCTTTGAGCTCCTCCTCTAGAGGCCTTAGAAGATCTACCTCCAGTCATCTACTAACTCAATATAGATTCAAACACTAACACGGTCAATCAAGGGAATAGCTCAGTTTATGTCAAGTATAGTATGTCTCTAATTACAGTGGCTAGTTGTGATTAGCCACTTACTTTACTCTTCATACCCCAACCATTTCCTATCCTGACTACATCAATATCTAAATCTACTAAAGGCAAACAGATCAAATAACATGCGCACATAATACCGTTTAACATTAAAGAAAATACCTGATGGCACGTAACTACTAGGACTGACATCCCTTCCTTTTGTCCCATTCTCAGTTTAAGTCTAGGTTTATTTTTGAAAATATTTACCCGTTTCACTTAAACTTTGGCTCTGATACCAACTTGTAAGGCCCCGTTCCTGGGCACATCACAGTTGGTCATTCATCGCACATAAAACATACAATTATTTAAAACATCGCAGCGAAAATTAATTTAAACCATTTCATATATTAATAACAACTTTTGCAAAGTAATACAATACGTTTAACGGTTACAAAATACTATAAATTGCATTACATCACAAAAATATCATTATTATACTAATGGATGCCATTCCCAAAAATGCCAAGTAGCTACCCCGTGCCATCCTCAGCAACTTTTACCTGCCAACTGGAAAATACATAAAAGTCAGCGTTGCTGAGTGAGTTCTAGTTTTATAAATAAATATAATGCTTTTGTTAAAACCTTTCTTTATTTCATACACGATCATGCATTGTACGTACAGATAGAGAATATTAATGTTAACTTTCATTATCGTTCATTTTCCACCATCATATTCATAGCATGCTTTCATTTCATGCTTTTTGTTAACATTCTCTTACTTTCGTTCTCATTCTTTTGTAGCGTACTTATTATCATTCTTTTACTTTCGTACTTGTTTACTTTCTTTCTTTCTTTCGTACGTTACCTCTTTCTTTTACATTTATATGGATTGATGAACAATACCACGAACATTGTGCACGAAGCTGATGCTGGACATGTGGTAATTAAACCACGAATATTATGCACGAAGCTGATCAAGTCACCTAAGGCAAGTCAACTCTCCCCTTCATTCAACCAATTGGTATACCCCAAACATTATGCACGAAGCTGATGTTGGACCTGTGGTAATTAAACCACGAACATTATGCACGAAGCTGATCCAGTCACCTAGGGCATACCAAAGGGCCTTGCCAATCTCAATGATTGACCCTGTGTGCATCCTTTGGCATAGCTAACCTGCATCACAGTTGAGCTAACGACAACATGGTCGTGCACCTCCTTTCAATTGCTTGCAAGCCATTTTTTCTTTCATTACGTTTTACTTTTTATCATTGTTATCTATCATTTCATTACGTTATTCTTTACGTTCTTTCATTTGTTTGTCATACTATGTAAAGTAATAACATAATATATAACGTATTTTATAATATAATATAAATACGTTTAATCATCATTAAAAGATAACACGTTATACATACCATACATCATTCATACATTCCATAACCCTAAAACATCCCATAATCATGCTTAAAATGGGTAATCATTGCCCATAAGTCAAATTTGCTCAAACCCTAGACATTCTGCTTTTTCCTGAACTTTCCAAAAATATTCTAAGTGTCTAGACGCATGGGCACTATTTGGGTGTTTCTACCCTGTTCAGGCATTTTGCCACTATGCAGACATCTGGACTTATACTTAGTCATCTTTCACTTAGACGCATGGGCCTATTTAGGCGCATGGGCATTACTCAGGCGTTTGGACCTACACTTGGTCATTCTGGTCAATATTCCAGACGTTTGGTTACTATTCAGGTGCATGGGCCTGACTTAGGCACATGGGCACTTTAGGCGGTTGGGCCTTATTTAGGCGTATGGGTTTCTGGGCGTTTGGGCATACTTAGGCAATTCGACCGTTGGGCGCATGGGTCACTGTTTAGGCGTTTGAGCAACTAACTTTCTCCTAAACAACATAATCAGTCTCATTTCATCTTAAATCATGATCAAAGCTTAGTATTAACATTATAAGCATCATAACATGTACATACACATATATATATATATCCCAAATTTGCACCCACCCACATACATATTCACACATACACATACGGGTAAAACCCATTTTTATAAAAACATGTTCACATACATTTTCCAGCCATAAAGTTTGTTAAAAAAGTTTAAAAAGGGGGTTCTAGAACTCACCTTTGCTACTTTTGAGCTTAAACCCTTTTCTTGAACATTCTCAGATGTTTTTAACACCTAAAAGCCACACACATACACAACCCGAACATACAATAACACTTATAAGCATATAATCGAGACTTAGTCGACCAAAAACAACTTAAAACACGAAATCTTACCTTGAACTTCAAATTCTTATTCTTTCTCTCTCTAAAACTTGAATTCTCTGCTATTTCTCTCTCTAAAATCCAAATGCAAAAAAGTGTGCAGGCTAGAGTGGGCGGCCATGCCCACTTTTGTACCAACTTTTTGATATTTTTGTCATTTTACCCCTTTTAACCCCTCTACTTGGGTTAACTTACATTCTCTCCTTTTTATTTGTATTTATTCTTTCTTTCTTGTCTATTGAAATATCCGGGTGTTACACATGATGAATGATGAACATTAGAAAGATGACACTTTATCTAACTAAGAAATGAGTAGTTTGCATGCTCTTGCATGATATCATTATCACATGCCATGAGATCATACTTGTCTTAAATACTCATTGAGTTGATCTGTTGGTTTAGAGAATAGACATAGACTAATATAATATTGATTGTAGATATTGTTATCCACTTGAACTCATGTAATGTATTTTGGGTTGGTTTAAATAATGAGTGATTATCATGTTTTGGGTATACTTGAACAATTTGTATGTATCCCACATCTGATTGTATGTTAATAACAACCTTCCTCAAGATATGCAAGAAAGCACTTTCAATAACTTTAAACCTAGTTACTTTGGAGTATAAATTCTAAATTTGATACTTATTGATTGATCCATGTTGGGATTCTTTTTCACTTCACTTTAGGATTCTAGTTCCAGGTCTGTACTTAGCACAACAAAGGATGCCTTAGTGTACTCCAAGTTTATGATATTCATAACAAAAGAGACTTTTTTTTATTAGGCATTTTATAAACTTTTTCACTTGGTGTATATGAGTTACTTTACAAGCAATACATATAGGATAGATCAAAACTTACCATACACCAAGATGGGTGTTTTGCTTGCCACACAATCATGAGAATTTTAGTTCTTCACTGTTGAATATGATGTTATGTGTCACATGCTGAGTCTATCCACACATCAAATAAAGTATTTCAGTCTTTTGTGCTAGAAAATAACTCAAGTGAAGAAATTAATCTAGTGTACTATCATTTCTCATGTTTATGTAATGTTTGATTTAAAATTATTTCATCTAAGTAAAAACATCAATGTTTGTCTGATTTCTTGATTTTAAAAAGAATCAATGATTGTTATAAAACTTGGACTTTAACAAAATTAGGTTTGGATGATGCTAATGTTTGGAAAACATTACTTGTTTGGTTCATAATTGACCATATTAAGTGTTTGAACCAAAAATTCAAATCTTGTTAAATCAAATGGTTTGGTAAAGAGGTCATCTAATTCATTATCAGTATGAACTGTGATCAATTTGATTGTACCTTTTCCTAAATAATCTCTCAAAATGTGGTATCTCATATCTATATGTTTGGTTTTTGAATGTTGAACATGATTATCAGTTATGAACATGACAACAGAATTATCTATGTGTATAGGTGTTTTTAGAAAATTATAGCCACAGTCAAGCATTTGGTTTTGATTCTAAAGCAATTGAGAACATCAAGCAGAAGCAGGTATGTATTCTGCTTCAACTGTTGACACAAATACATTTTTTTGTTTCTTGCACTACAAGGAGATCAATCTTAATCCAAGAGACTTACATCCTCCTATTGTTGATTTTCTGTTATTGTTACAGCTACCATAGTCAATATTTGCATATGTAGAGAAATAGAAGTCTCCCTCTTTTAGATACGAAAGGCCTAGATGTATATATCGACATCAGATACCACTTTTTGATATGTGAATCTTGAGGATTTGCTTGATATCTGGCACACATGCCGCATACATACATGCTGTATAATCGGCTTCAAGTAGGGTACATTAGAGAGCCAATCATAGATCTATATAACTTCTGATCAACTGATTTTCCTTCTGGATCTGGTCCAAATTTTAAGCAAGTGGCAAATGATATTTTGCTTAGATTTATCTAAATCATTTTTAAGTGACAAAATCTTGATTTCATATTGTTTCTATTCAGATTGAAGACTATCATTTAAAAATTTGTTTTAATTACTTTCCTAGAAATTTGATTGGCATGCTCTCTTTGTCAAGTAACTTCAATAATGCATTCTTGTGTGAAGAGATTTTCTTTCACGTCCTTCGAGATCTCAGTCAGTTTCTCCTCAAGATATTCCATGAGAGCATGATCCGTAGATTTTATCTATGCTTCATACACACTCCAATCATATTCTCCATCTTGTTTTATTATCATTGCTAATATTTAGATTGTTAAATGGGGTTGTATTGTGTGATTTAAGGTGGTGTTGGAGCAGATAGGATGCTAATAGGTGGTGGAATTTGTGAGTTTGTTTGATAACCACTTGATGTTTGTGGTTGCTAATTATTTCTATCTGCTCTTTGTTGTTGACACTCTCTTGAGAAGTGTCCATATAATTGACAATCATAAAACCTCACCTTTTTTTGTCAAAACCAAACTTGGTCTTTTTGTCTAAGTTTAGTCCTCTATTCCTGTAAAGAAATCTTTTGGATCTATATGCAATCATTGCCATAGACCATTGAAAAACCATTTCTTCAACCATGTATGGTGGTAACTCATCTAGATCTTGTTAGTTAATTTGAGATGTTTTAAGGTTGGCACCTAGTTATGCCTTAAACTTGTTAAAAGGCTACCTTTTCCTCTTCACTTTGACAAATGATTACGAGGGCATCAATGGGTTTGTCAAACTTATGTATGTTCTGGCTTTTTGAGTGTTGTTGTTTGCTCGAACTTGATGCATGTTGGTGCTGCTATTTGCTTTGAGGTGTTGCTTCATAGGAAGCATGAACACTAGTCTTTTTAGACTTTTGTCTTTGCTTTGGTGATTCAGGTGAATGTAAGAAATTCTTCTTCTTCATCTTGTCCAGTGCATCTCATGAATGCACTGTCTGATGTTTACATTTCTTTGAACATGTATTATTCAACATGCCTTACTGAGCTGTTCTTTCAGGATCTTTCATCAGGTTCTAGTGCCTCTACCTTGGTAAGTAAAGCATCTAAGGATAATGCTTTAAGATCTAATGTTTCTTTCATCAAAGAGACAGGTTGAGTCCAACTCTCTAGAAGAGTGTGAAGCACATTTTTTTTGAACTCCACAAAATCAAACATGAGACTATAGACTATTATCTCATTTACAAGTTGTATAAATCTGTGAAACTATTATGGTATGGATTCACCCTGGATGTGATGGAAGGTTTCATATTTTGTTCTCAGTTTTCCTTCTTGATTTCTCGGATCTCATCACTCTCTTCACACATGGTGTGAAGAACTTTCCAGAGTTCATGTGCTGTTTTAAAGTTTTCTACCCGGTTCAAGATCTAAAAAGGTAGAGTCATGGCCGCCAAGATACCGTATGCTTTCATGTCAGTCTTGACTTTCATCAAGTTATCACTAGTTACACTTTTCAAGCTTACCTGGTTCTATATGTTATAATCAAGACCCAAAGTCACTAGAATGTATGGTCCCCCAATTATTGAAATCCATAGGTTAGGGTCGTTCAAGATAATCCAATTTCTAAACATAATCTTCCACTATTTGCAGTCTACCTTGTTCTTCAACCTTAGTTGTTTAAGACCACTATTAGATCTGAATAATTCCTCTGACATGTTTGTTAATGATTTAACTTAGTGGTTTAAGTTAAATTGTTTGATTTTAGATTGACTTTTTTAATCAAATTTAATTTTAATTCGTTAACTCCTAGATAACGTTAGTCAAGTACTGTGATGTAAGGAATATTCTGTGAGAGTCAAAACCCTTTTGAATTTTCATCAACATAGTCATAACCCTACAAACAGTAAAAACACAATAAATATTTCTTTTAGAAGATCAAAACGTAAAACTTAATGATTTTTGAAAAATTCAAATGAAGAACGATTTCTTCACTTGTTTTGATGATTATATCAATAAAATCACTAGAGTTTTTGATGATTTGAAGATGATGATGAACTAGGGTTTTAACCTAGAATAGTTGTGGCTAAGCAACTTGAATGAACAACAATAGAGTATAGAACAACTCAACAATTATGTTTAAAACACAACATATGGATTGAAATAAACCAAAACAATGTTTATATGATGAACATCGATAGAACAGTACCCGTGCACTATTTTATCCAAAAATATCTAAATGGTTTTATGATTTTTATGATGTTTCTGTTTAAAAATAGTTTGTGAATGATTTGGGAACTTTGTTACCAATAATAAGACGTATTCTTCTTTAAAACGAAGCAAACCAGCCAGTTAAGTCATGTTTTTGAACTTTTGATGAATGGATGATGTAAAAAAGTGTTCTTGTGTGGTTTTATGCTCGATATGTATGGTTTTGAAGCTAATGAATAATAGAGATTATTGTATTGGTTGAGAGGATCCAGAATCAGTTTATAATTTAAGGAAAGGATCTGATACCGCCTGATGGAATCAGCCTATTCTTGAACAAGATTGAACATCCAAGAACCTTTTTATTCTCTTAACAATGAATCAATACTCAAACAACATGGTGCGAAAACCTATGATGTATGATATGATCTCTATCGTTTGTGTATGGTTGTATGATTGTGTGTTGTATGATATGAATGCTCGGATAATAGAAAATGTTTGTTTAGTTAATAATCTATTCAAAAAGCTTTCAAAGGATTAGGGTATACACATACTGTGTACAGTTATAAAAGTACCCTTATGTAAAAACAAATTACATAATTAAGTGTTGTCTACTGTGGATGATTACATGTCCGATGTCGATGTTTGGTTGTCTGCTGTGGATTATAGAATGAGTTGTTCGCTATTGATTGATGTTTGTCCACTGTGAACAATTGGTTGTCCGTTGTGAAAACTTGGTGTTTGAGTGGATAATGTCGTTTATGGCTTGTTCATCAGCTATGACTTGTTCATCGGCTTGTGACTTGTTAATTCTCCTTGCATACTTGGATAGTTCTTTAGACTTCATCTTCTTCCAACACCTAAGCATCTATTATGTGCAAGTCTTCATCCAATTCTAACACTTGCAAAAATTCTTTTATCTTCAAAATCTGTAAAAGAGTTGTAAACAATAATTAGTGTTTGGATTGAAGGTTACTTATGTTTATATGTTAGTATATGCTTGTTTGGATGTTAGAACGTGTTTAATTGATTATGGCAGGCATGATCCTTCAATAACTTTGTTGTAGTCCAATAGTATTTAAGAAATTGTTTCATCTGTTGTTTGTCCTTGAACTCTTGTTGGACCTTTTCTAGTTTCCTCTTCTATGATTCAACCCTCTTTTTTCTAGCAGACTCAGCTACTGTAACACCCGGAAATTTTAACAAAATAAAAGAATGAAAATAATAAGAAAAGAAAAGGAAAAAGTATCTTGAAAGAAAGGGAAGAAGCAAAGTGGAGGGGCTAAAGTGCAAAAAGGAAAAATATTATTATTATTATGTTTAAAGTGGGAATGGCCACCCACTTCTTTTGTTACATCAACTGCTTCAACATTTTAGAGAGAGAAAGTAAAGATCTTTGGCTTTAGAGAGATAAAGCAGCTGAATTTGGCCTTGGTAAGCTAATTTTTGCATAAGTGGTTCGGTTTTTATGGATTTTTGACCATGAAACCGAGTTCTACATGTTCTTATATGTGTATATGTGTTCGGTTGGGTGTCTTTGACATGTTTAGGTGTTAGCAACCTTTGAGAGTTTGAATTTGAAGGAGTTGAGCTTGGAAGCTGAAAATGTGAGTTTCTAGACCCCGGTTTTATATGTTTTTCAATGTTTTTGAAAACCATTTTTATAAATGTGATGTATATAACCGTATGTATATGTGTATGAGTTTGGATGTTTTATGGTTGTTAATGCCTTGATGATGTTTAGAATGGTTGTAATAAGCTTAGGACAGGCTAAGTTGATGTTTGGGATTGAAAAATAACTTAGAAACATGTATGTAGGTGGTCATGCGCCCAAACAGGGCCTATGCGCCTAAGAAATTGCCTTAGTAAAGTCTAAGTAGGGTTGATGCGTCCAAACATGACCCATGCACCCAAAATATTTCCTGAAAATACTAAGTATAGGTTCATGCGCCTAAACAGTACCCTCATGCACCCAAGTGATAGTCATGCACCTGAATAGTAGTTCAAGCACCTAAGTATTAGGCTCATATGCCTAAGTATACTCCATGCGCCTAAATCGTGTTCCGCGCCCGAAGATGCTCATACGCCTAAGTGTTGAAATGCGTAAATGAGGCTCATCCACTTGCATAGTGGAAAAACGCCTAAGCTGTCCTCATGCCCCTGCATAGTTCCTATGCGCCCAAACACTTAGAAAATTTTCTGGAAGTTTGGGAAAGATCAGAATTTTAGGGTTTGAACCTAGTTTGACTTATGGACTATCTTTGCCTATTTTAAGCATGAATATGTGATGGTCTATGGTTAGAGTATGTATGATGATATGATGAATGTATGATATGAATATGTGTATGATGTGTAATCTTTTAATGGTTTTCAGAATGTATATATTATATTATAATATACGTTAAGTATTATGTTATGACTTTACATAGTATGATATATGTATGAATGAACGTAAAGTATAACGTAACAAAGTGAAAGATAACAAAGATGAAAAGTGGAATGTAATGAATAAAAGAATGGCTTGCGAGCAATAAAAAGGAGGTGCATGACCATGTTATCGTTAGCTCAACTGTGTGCGGTTTAAATAACCTGAAGGATGCGTATAGGGTCAATCATTGAGGTTGAAGGGAACCTTGTGGCATGCCCTAGGTGACTAGGTCAGCTTCATGCATAATGTTCGGGTCTATTTGTAGACCTCAGGCCCACATCAGCTTCGTGTATAATGTTTGGGGTACTGCACATTGGTCCGGATGAAAGGGAGAGATGAAATGCCCTAGGTGACTGGGTTAGCTTCGTGTACAATGTTTGGGGTCTATTTGTAGACCTCAGGCCCAGCATCAGCTTCGTGCACAATGTTCGGGGTATTGCTCATCGATCCATATGAAAGTAAAAGATGATGAAAAGTACGAAAAGAAAGTATGTGAATGAAAGTAAAAGATAGTGAAAAGTACGAAACGAAAGTATGTATACAAAAGAGAATGTTAATGAAAAGAACGAAATAAAAATATGCATATGATGATGAAAGATAACAAGAAAGTACAAAAGAATGAAATGAACAATGAATATAGTATGAATGTACGTATGATGTGTGCTCGCTTACGAAAGTAATGTATAGTATTTCAGAAGCCTATTTTCGTATATAAAACACACAGGGTATTTTAATACGTAAAAAACTAGAACTCACTCAGCAACACTGACTTTATGTATTTTTAGTTGGAAGGTAAAGTTGCTGAGGATGGCACACGGGAAGGCTACTCGGCAGGGCAAGACTGACATCCATTCACACATAATATTATTGTTATTTTGTAATGCAATTGAACGATGCTTTTGTAATTTAACAATGTTGTATTACTTAACAACAGTAATTATAAATGAAATGAATGGTTTTTGTTAACTTACTTTCGCTACTTATTTTATGTAATATGTAATGTTTTATGTAATAATTCCATGATTATCCAACTGTGAGGTTCCCAGGGACGGGGCGCACAACTACACTCTCCATCTCAGCATGAGTTGTAACTATTAGCTTAGATTTGATCTCAGTAGTGCTCCACTATATGATCTCATCAAAGTTGAATCCTTTCAACCACGCTAGGAGACATATTTCTGCATCTTTCTTTTCTTTCTTTAAATAAGAGATCATAAGTTTTGATTCGGCCGATACACCTGTTAAAGCCTGTTGAGTTGTTGTCTGGGTGCTTTTGACAGATGGACTGGATGACTTGAATGGCACCTTCTTAATAGATTTGGTCTTTGGTTAGGTGGATCTTTTGATGTTGTTGTCCTGGGTTCACCACCACGGTTGAATTCTCTTGTTGTTGTTAGGATCGAGTATTGAACGAAATACTAACTGATAAACGCGTATACTGAATCAAATAGTGCGGAATCCTATTTTATTGGCGATCCAATAAGTGAGAACGCACGTAGAATCAATTGTAGATTGAATCTAAAAGTTAAGAACAATTGGTAATCGATCTAGTGTGATCTATGAACTTGGAACAGGTTCTTAGAGGTCTTTGGACGGCTAGGGTGCGTATCTATTCGAAGTGCTTTGTTTTTCAACGATTTAAGTGGTATTTATAGGTTAGTGTTTCTCATTCGGGTGACTGAACCACAAGTATGGTTGAGTCGTGCGATTGAGCCATGCGGTTGATCCATTCGCATGACTAAGCGTACAGTCGTGCGACTGAGCCAATCTCATGATACAATCATGCGACTGATCCAGTCTCCTGGTTCAGTCGTGCGACTGAGTCATTCGCATGAAGTTGTTCATGCGTATGGTCCATTAGCATGGGCCATTCGCATGAGAACTTCACATTACTAAGTTTGAATATATTTCTTAAACATTACATTACTAAGATTAATTCAAACAACCATAGCCTATATAGTTAGTCCACTAAGCGTTAAACTTTTAATCAATGAAATAATAAACATTATAAGTTCAACCACACATTGTATTTCATTAAGTACCTATTCAATTACATATACTCATTCAATCAAGAGTCTTTCATTACATATATCGAACGATTACATCAGTGTAACAAAATGAAAGTCATTTACATTTAAGCACACTAGAACTAGAACTAGGTACATGTGCACCAACAAACTCCCCCTTGGACCTAGTTCTACCTATTCTTTGACTTCCTTTGTAAACTCTTCGTATCTCTTGACTCTTTCTTCTCTTGAAACCCCAGCATGAATATCAAGTGCAAAGCATAAACGTATAACATGTTGAAACTGAAGTGCTTGCACGATATCCTGCGTATCAAAATAGTGGCCACTTGTACAATGTATAAACATCAACTGCAGATAAGTTTGTGAGCCACATTGGTCAAACACCCTTATTGTCTCCACCGTCCCATCCCGATCCAAACTATGACGGCCTCTCCAGTGCGCCAGTCATAATACCACCACTTGAAATAGGGTGTAAAGTCTTGTGGCATCTCCCTTAAAGGAATACGAGACATTATATGGAGGGTGCCATTTCAATACTACCTTTGGTCTTCCTGAGGTAGGGTCAACCTCTGTCTTATAAATGAACTTTTTGGGCTGTTGAGGTTTGAAGTTGACCCACCTCATATGGTATTCCTGTTTCGTTGCCTTCTCGAACCATCCTAATTTCTTTCCAGGAATTGCATAAAGCAGGTTCAAGTTAGAAAGACGGTTAGGCTCGAATCTAGGGAGAGTTTTCAGATCGTGTGGGTATCTAAAATACTCTATGCCCTTCTCTCTCTTCATAGCATATACGTTGAGATCCACACGCCCAGCTTATGATCTTGCCAGACACCTTCTGATGCTTCTTTACTTTGTAGAGGTTGCTGTTGGCGTTAGACTTTACAGGCTCTCGCTATTTTCTCATTTCCTCCAGGCAGGCTGCCCACTCAGCCTTTTTATTTGCTAGATCAGCATCATCCGCCTGAGGAATTTCTTCTGTAGCTTCCTTTTCAGCTATCTTTTCTTCAACTTTATCGAATGCACTACCGCCAAATGTTTCTCCCAGATCTGGTAGTACTTCTTCTTCGGCGTTAGTATACTGGGGATAATGATCAGCAGTCACATCTTCTATCTCCACGTCATCGACGCCTTGTAGTTTTTCACCATTGACTATGTCGACTTCAGGAGCATCCTTCACCAATTCATCCGGATTGAGACTGAACATTTCTGCCAGTTGCTCATCAGTAAGATCATGAATTATTTCCCCTTCTTCAGGGGTGTAACTCACTGATCTCCTGACAATCCCTTATAGATCAAGAATTATGGTTAGTTGAGTCTTGACCTGCTGAAGGGGAGCAGTGTCGTATTCGTCCCTCTGAAAATTTGGATCTGCTTGATTTAGACATGTAACACATCAATTAGTTAATAATCAAAACAGAAACACATTAAACAAAAGAAAAACATTATATACATTAATTTGATACAATATTCAGTTACACATGATTTTAAAAAACATAAACAACTAGACATTACTCTTGTCTTGTATCATGTGCTCCTCTGCTGACGGGGCGGATGTGGAGGCACCTTGATCTTGAGCTTTCGTTGTCCTCCTTTCACTCGCAGATGTGCACCCGCAGCAGATGTATCATCATCATTATCATCAACATCATCAACATCATCATCAACATTATCACCAGCATCAGTATCATCCCCTTGATCATCACCATAATCATCATCATCGTCACTGTCATCATCAGCACCATCATCTCCATCTTCCTCTTTGATCTTTAGAGGCTCCTCCTTTGACCCTTTGAGCCTCAACATGATGGTCTTGTTGGTAGCCTTCAACTCCTCTATCCTTTTGGCTGAGTGGACATGTTGCTCCTGGAGTTTGGACATCTCTGAGCTCTGTGCAGCAATCTGCTGTGACTGCTGCTCAATCAGCTTAGCCAGCTGAGATATCTGCTGAGATTGTGCAGCAGTAAGCTCTACTAGCTGATGAATCTGGGCAGTCTTCTCGTCATCGGCCGCTAATAGCCTCAGCACCATACGATTCAGTGATAAGAGCTGTTCCTCTACCCCACTGGGTGGTAGTGGAGATCCAGATGGAAAGGAGGGAAAGATGACGGTCCTGCTGGATGGCTAGTGGTGGTGGTGGTGGTAGTAGTGAAGATTGGAGGTGGTATAGATGAAAGAGGTGGTGGATTGGATGTGGTAGTGGTGTGTGAGGTGGTAGGAATGTTGGTGGTAATTGGAGTAGTTGGTAAGTGAGTGGTGGTGGTAGATGTGGTGGCAGTGGTGGTGGAGGTAGAAATCAGCATGAACCTCCGTCTCTTTTGCTTCATCCCATGGGGCTGAGCCATCCTCTTCTTCCTCAAGCCCCTCGAGGAGGATGCTCTTCCTTGGATGTTAGGCTGGTTCAGGGCATATGAGGGATCTAAATCAGTGGCAGCATCCCCGGACTCCCCTAAGCGTCCACCAACCACCCTCAAGCCTCTCTTTGTGGCAATCACCCGGCTGCACACCGTCCTCATGAGAGGCTCCTCATCACTCTCTTCTTCCTCATCGGGAGGATAGAAGTCTTGGTGAAAGTTGGCTGTAGTGGCATCTGGGTGTGTAGGGGGTGAATGAGTAACCTGTGTAGTGGGGCCCCTCAAAGGAGCAGGCCCGGAGTCTTCGCCCGTATCGCCATCATCATCGGAGTCGTCAGATGGAAGTGTAATTTGCTCAACATCTGAGTCACTCTCCTCGCGGCGCCACTTTCACCTCCCCGGTGCCACATAATCAGCTTGGGCCAGATGCCCGAAGAGTCTCTTCACCGGGGGTTTGACCTGCTTTCCCCGGAAAACCCTCATACGACCCAATGTCGTATCATCCATGATCTCTAATGACACAGCGTCGTGGCTCTCCTTGGGCAGTGTCGGCAGCTTCTCATCAAAGATCATCTTGAGAAACCTAGGGTACATGCAGAAACCCTCTTTGCCCTTAGCCTCCAGATTCTCTATCAAGTAAAAGAATATCATGTTCGAGAAGCTGAAAGGGTGGTTCAGTACCAGAGCCATGTAGGCATTTTGAATCTGGTCTGAAAGATCATCAAAACCCACCCCTTCGCAAAGCCAAGCACTTAAGGATGACATGTGCTAAATACTTGTACTGGGGACATAGGTTGCTCTTATTGAGCACAGCTGCGTTGATATCCCCAACGTACTTCATCCTTAAAAAGCACCCTCTAACTGTCAGTGGGTGAAGTCTGGTAGAGTGGTCTGCATCATCACCCAAACCAAGTACCCGCCGGATATCCTCTGCTGTAATCTCTATGTCCATACCAAAAATTGAACTCCTGATGCTGTATGGCTCGTGTGAGTGGTCAACCGATGCCCCTCCCAGAAGGCCTGATGACTAGACCTATAGGGAGTGCATGGTGTGGAAATAGCCCTGTAGATCCTGGATCGCTTGAGAAAAGCGATGATCCCCACAAACTCGGTGCCATTCCGAGCCGTAGCATCTAAATGAGCACATATGTTGTGCTTAGGGTTGATGGACCACTTATCAGCCATCAATCTGTAACACAAGACATATAGGCATTAGATCACCACACAACACAAATACATTCTAATTAACCTGGTTGAATTCCTTCTGGTTCAATCATGCGATTGAACCATGAGACTGAGTTCAGCCGGTTGACCAGGCATCCGACTGAGTTCAATCGGGTGACTGAGCCTGTGATTGGTTCAGTCGGCCGACTGAGCTCATTCTTATTATCCATTTTGCCGATTGAGTCATTCGACCAGCTCAATCGTGCGATTGGAGTTCATCCGGGTATCCAGTCGTATGACCCACTGTTCTATCAACTTAGATACAAATTAGGACCAAAACTTAGAATTAGATGTCGTGTTTTGGTTCATTAGTCTCGCAATCCCTTTACTAATGACCTAATAACTTTTATTTCAATATTTTACTCGGTTTAGTTAGGTTATTAGTCCATTTCCAGGTTCGGTTCTTGTGTGGGTCGAAATCCTAAAATAAGGGCACCATTTCATCAGATTTCGGTGAGACATCATCACATTGTACCTGTATAACAACTCATAATCGTCATAATATCAACAGAAATCAGAGATTTTGGTCTAATGAAATTTGGGCAGAGTAACGGTATTTCTGCGATTTTAGGGCGATTGAGGGTGATGAGTTTATGCAGTAGACTACGGCCCTATTTATACTGAATCTGATTTCAATCGGACGATTGGACCCAGTCGCTCCATTCATTCGGGTGATTGGACCTTAGTCGTGTGATTGGTTCAGTCGATCACATTCAATCAGCCGACTGGATCTCAGTCGGGTGACTGACTCGTTCGCACAGTTCCATTCGGGCGACTGGCTCAATCTTGTAAGCCATTCGTGTGAATGGTTCATACTCATGATCCATTCGGTTGTCTAGGGCATGAGTATGGTTCATTCGTACCGTTGGTGCATACTTATGGTCCAGTCGTGCGTATGGGTCATACTCATGATTTTGACTTTACGACCATTTGACATTTTACCCCATTTAACCTTCGATTAAACATTTTGAGCATTCGATCATCTCAGACATGATCATTTTAACTTTGAAAACTCTTGATCACCTCAGACGTGATCCTTTTAAAACAATTTGTCACCTCAGTTGTGACTCATTTTACATTTGAAAACATGTTTGGTCACCTCAGTCGTGACCTTTGTTAAGTGATTAAATTCCAGATTGAATTTTATGGCATAGTCCAATGTTTAACAAACTAAGTTGACGAAATTTAACAAAATAAAAGAACTAAAACTGAAATACAAAACTAAAACTTGCTTTTTGTGGTTTTGTGTGAGGTGGAGATTCTAAGATGGAAATCTAAAAGATTCATTTCCTGAAAGACAGCTTCAATTCATTTTGATCATAAGTGGACTGATTTAGTTTTGGAATCATACAGGTCATCAAATCATTCGGGACATGTTATAAAATCCTTTTGATGCTTGATTCTTGTTTTCATCTAGAGTCGTTAGCAAGTTTAGGAAATCATACTGGTACTATTAGATCCCCATATTGATTTGGACTTTCAAATTGCAGCCACACTGATTGTCAGTATAATTGTCCACTTAAATCTATACACAAAATTTTAACACCTATTGGTGATGTATTAGGTTATATTATTTCAACAAACATTTGTGGATCCCACGTTTATATGGTAATCAACATTCCTCAGGAGATTTTTGAGCGGTCTACGGGTATTTTGACAAGAAGAGACTATTCTCAGAGCTTTCAAAGAGAAGCCATGCCTCAGGTCAGTGCCACCGCACAGCAGAGAGGCGGCAAACAACAATGAACTCTAGAATATCTAGGTTATGCTTATCCTCAGGTCAGTGCCATCGCACAACAGAGAGGCACACAACCTATCTTCTTGTTAGAGCACCTTTAATAATTTTTTCTTTTGCACATAACGCACCAACAACATAGGTTATCAGCTTGATTGCGTTTATTTTCATTTTTTTCGTGCTTTGCTCTTTTTGTGGTCATCCGCACACTTTTATGGCGTTTATTTGCTCGTCACCCCTTATTGGAAATAACTGATTGTGTTAACCAGTGATAAGATGGGAACCCACAGTCAGTTGAACAGATTAGTTTAAATTGAGTTCACCAATGAGGTCTAATCATCTATTGTGCTGAATCTACCGACACATCATGTAGTGGTCTATCAACCTCTAGATCTACTTTTTTTGTGTCGCCTTAGTAGTAACCAGTTTTACTATCATTTTTCCTTTTATATTGCTCAGACTACACAGACTTATACTTTGAACTTCGCATCAAATTCAATTAGTCCTTTTTAAAATCCTAAATGGTTTGTTCCTGTGTACTATCATTTTCCAAAGTTATTGAATCGGTATCACAGATACGATCTCATTTCTAGAATCTCCTCCTCCCTTTTTTTTAAGTAAATAAATACTGAAAACTAACTTAACCTTCCCCTAAAATTCTAAAACCAAAAATATTTTTGTGTTTTTGGATTTTTAAGATAGGAAATTAAAAGAAAAGAAAATAAAAGAAAATAAACGGAAAAAGAAAAAGAGATTAAACACGTGTTGGACTAAGCAATTTCATCTTCTGGAATTACTTCAATTTCTTTTTGACACCGTTGACCTCTAACAGATATAGAAAACGTGGTTTATCAAAAGCCTTTGTATAGAGGTTAGCACGTTGAAAATCAGTATTGATTTTAACCAGATCGATTAGGTTTTTTTCAAAACAGTCACGTATAAAGTGATATTTTATGCTGATGTGTTTGGTCTTAGGATGTTGGACCGGATTTTTTGTTACTGCAATTGCAGCAGAGTTATCAACAAAAATAGGAGTAGAAGAGAAATGCAAACTGTAGTCCCGTATTTGCTGTTGTATCCATATGATTTGTGAACAGCAGCTTGTTGCAACAACGTATTCGGCTTCACAGGTAGACAAAGCAACCGAGGTCTGCTTCTTACACTGCCAGGTCACTAATCTCCTTCCAAAGAATTGACATCCTGCTGATGTAGACTTGTAGTTCATTTTGCAGCCGCCATAATCCGAATCGCTATACGCCGTAAGCTCAAAGTCATTGTCATGAGGATACCACAACCCAAGTATTGGTGTACCCTTCAGATAACGGAATATCCTTTTGACCGTTATCAGATGGTTAACCTTTGGCTTCGCCTGATATCTTGAACATAGACATGTTGCATACATGATATCAGGTCTTGATGCAGTAAGGTACACGAGAGATCCAATCATTCCTCGGTACATGGTGGCATCGACCAGATCACCATTCATGTCCGGTGCTACATCATGGTTTGTAGCAAGTGGAGTCCTAGCTGCGGAAGCTTTCTCCATGTCAAACCGACTGAGAATATCTCCTACATACTTGGTCTGATGTAGAAATATTCCCTTTGGTGTCTGATCCACCTGTAACCCGAGAAAGAACTTCATCTCTCCCATGGCACTCATTTCAAACTCAGCCTTCATTACTGCTTCAAACTCTTTACATAAATGCTCGTTCTTGGAACTGAAGATTATGTCATCAACGTAGATCTAAACAAGCAGCAAGTCACCATCTTTTTCTTTGATAAACAGTGTACAGTCAATTACCCCTCTACAAAATCCGTGATTCACGATGTGAGTGGAGAGTTTTTCATACTATGCTCTCGGGGCTTGGTGAAGCCCGTAGAGAGCCTTATCCAGTTTGTAAACTCTGTCCCGATGATATGGATCTTCAAATCCTTCGGGTTAACTGACATACACTGTTTCTCAGATTTCACCATGAAGAAATGCACTCTTTACATCCAGTTGGTAGACTTAAATCTTCATGTAAGAGGCATAGGCTAGGAAGATATGGATGGCTTCCATTCTCGCCACAGGTGCAAATACTTCATTGTAATCTATTCCCTCGACTTGTCAAAATCCTTGAACTACATGTTGAGCCTTGTTCCTGATGATCACACCTTGATCATCTTTCTTACACTTCAAGACCCATTTGGTACCAATGACTTTAGCACCTTTAGGTCTATCAACTAGTGTCCATACACCTAGCTTCTTGCACTGAAGAAGTTCTTCTTGCATGGCACACACCCATGCCTCGTCGTTCAGGGCTTTACTGACATATTTTGGCTCAAACTAAGACACAAAACAACGATACGCACCATCGTGAAGGTATCATTTTTCCATGACAGAGGCATAATCAACTGAGCATAGCTGATTTCGTGTCTATACTCTCGATTGTACATCCCCTATGACATTGTTCAGAGGATGATAAACATTTAGTCATGATCCAGGAGTGATGGGAACAACTACCTCAGAACCAAGATTATGCACGTTCGGTTCGGTATCTGAGGTAGTAGGAGTTTGAGGTTCCGAAGACTCAGAGGCATCAATGTCAGATGCTTATGGACTTGCAGGAATAGGAACCTGTTCCTCCTCATTGTTCTGGTCATTTTTCACATCTTCCTCGTCAGAGGAGGAGTCACTTACCTCGAGTGCTCCCCCTGACTGGTTAGACGATTCACCATGTGAACCAGATGTTGTGGCGTCTTATGATGGTGTGTTTAAGACCTCAAACATCATTTTGGTTGCCAAGTCATCGTTAGATGTGGAGAGAGGGATGTTGAAGGACCGGAGGAATCCATCATAGTTAAAAAAGAAGGCGGTTCGTTTACCAGCAGGAGGAGTGGTGTATCTTTGAACGTCGACGTTACGCCATTCTTCTACTTGACCCGTTGAGTTGTTGTAGACTCTCTTATCCGGTATGTTGTATCCAAGAAAAATTCCTTCTTCAGCCTTCTCGCTAAGCTTTCCCTCCTGATTTTTCTTAGTAGTGTGCACGGTGCGCCAAACGGTTCGAGATACTATAGATTGGTTTATGTCGTTGGAGTAACTCGTAACACGTCTTGCCATGATGTTTAACTACCAAAACTCGATTTAACGTGTAACACGCATTGGCAACTGCCTCATTCCAGAATTGGATAAGCAGCTTCGAGTCTGCTAGCATTGTCCATGCTGTCTCTATTAAACTGTGATTCTTTCTCTCAGCAACGCCATTCATCTGAGGAGTGTAGGCGGAAGTGAACTGGTGCACAATTCCCTTTTCTTTACAGAAAGCCTCCATCCATTGATTCTTGAACTCGGTTCCGTTGTCTGAACGGACTTGTCTGACCTTCAGCTTGTAGAGAGACTCCAGTGTAGTTACTAACTCTTTGAATGACTCAAATGTTTCTGATTTTGATTTCAGAAACATCACCCAAGAGAATCTTGAGTAGTCATCTGTAACTCCATAGCAGTACAAGTTGCCTGCAATGCTTCTTGTACTGACTGGACCAAACAGATCCATGTGAAGAAGTTCAAGAGGAAGTTCGATGGAGTGAACATTCTTTTCATTATGAGACTTCTTTGTCTGTTTGCCTTTCTTGCACGCCGCATAGAAATCTGGAAGTTGGAAGTTTTTGACGTTAACTCCTCGCACTAGATCCTTCTGGATCAAGTGATTCATCTTTCGTGGATTAATGTGTCCCATTCACCGATGCCAGGAGATGGAGTCCTCAGTTGCCTTTGACAAGAAGCACTGAACTCGTTGATCCGTTGAGGAAGCCTTTGATAGATCCAAGACATAAATGTCATTATATCTTGAGGCAGACATTAAGACTTGGTCCTCCGGGATGACATAGTCCTTTTTCAGAACATAGCACTTCTTGTTATCAAACACTATTTTAAACCCTTTATCACAGATTTGGGATACTGAAAGTAAGTTATTCTGAAGTTGTTGAACGTAGTTTACCTTGAGCTGTGATATACCCTCCTTTGTTTCCAGCAAATGAAACATGGCCTCCTTTTATTTGTTTGATGTTTGATAGGAGTGCCCTGTTCCCAGTCATTGCCTGGATGCTCCGCTATAGACAATGCACGTGTTGGTTTCAGCACTATAGCGAACACCCTGCATATTCAATTGAAAACATTAGTTCAGGTTAGGGACCCAAGCCTTTACTGGCTTGGGTGACCCAGAGGCATCACACATCATAAATTCCACCCATTGACCTTTTGAAGGTTATGGACAATATATGGTCTTGTTGTTCTCATTTTCAGATGCATGGACAAATTTCTCTTTCCATAAGCCAGTCTTATGTAAGGCCTGTTTATGATAAACAGACGACTGGTTGATAGGTTGAACTTTAGGTTCAATGACTCTTTTTGGTGGAGTCATGGATCTTCTCTTGGAAGAGCTCACTTTAGTGTCATAAAGTTCTACCTTCTTCTTAGGCGTCTGATGATAATAAGGACAATAAGACGCAATATGTCCATACTTTCCACAGTTGTAACATGATCTGCTTTCAACTTGACGATTTAAATGTTTCTGTGGAGAGGTATAGGACACCCGTGTGACATTGTTTTGTTTGGGTTTTGACATTTCTTTCTTAGATTTTTCATCTGATTTAACAAAATTAATTGTTTGAACGTTTGTAACATCTTTTACCTTTTGTTTCTCTAGATTTAGACATGAAGCACAAGGGTGGTTAACTTGTTTGGTCTTTTTGGGTTCAGAATTGGACTCGGTTGACCCAGACTTAAGTTTGACCTTTTCAAGTTGTTCGTCCAGATTAAAAATAGGCATCTTTTCTTTTGATTCAAAGTGGTCTCCTTCTGTTTAGTGACAGATTCAATGGATTTATGTGCTGAATCTGGATCACTAACTAGAGGAGTCGAAACCACATGATCCTTGATTAGGTTGTTATTTATTGGTTTAATTTTTGCATTCATCAAGGTCTCAGGTGGTGGTGGAACCATTTTATATCCCAAACCCTCCCCATTGTTACGTTCTCTCACTAAGTGTTGGACAATATGAGAGGAACTTGTCCAACTGTGCAGTTTTGGTTTTAGTGAATTTACTTCTACTTCTAAAACTGCCTTCTGTTTCTTAGTATCTTATAAGGAGTTTAGATAGTACCTAATGTCATTGGTTTGGTTAAAGGCTACTACTTGTGTTTCTCTAAGCTGTTTGTTCAAAAGGTCTATCTTTTCTTTGTAACTGTGCTTATTTTGTTTTAAAACTCTATTGGCTTCTGTGCACAGTTGTAAGTCCTTTACTAGCTATCATTGTGATCTAATAACCTAGCAAATTTTGGATCAATGTTTTTCCTAAATTTATTACAATCAGAACAAGCATGATTATCAAAAAGTTGGTCAGTAGTACTTACCTGAGGAGGTTCGGACGAATCAACCATCAAGGCAGAGTCGGGTGTCTCTGGTTCTTGTGATTCTAACGTTGCTGTAGTTTTCCCTTCTTCAGGCATGTAATTGACCACAGTTACAGTCTCTTCAGTGTTAGACATAGCTAGTTCCACTACAATATTTCCTTCACTTGCTGAGTCATCATCTAAATCTTCAACACTTGCAATGTTGGATTCTCCCAGAGAGACAAACCGAAAGCTCCAATCTTGTCCTTCGTCATCATGAGCGGTCAAGGCTTTAGGATCCTTGCTTGACGAAGTAGGATTAACTGTGGGTTTATCCTGGCGATTTAAGGATGAGAAGGGATTCCCATTTCCTGTCTTTTTCGGCTTCACACACTCATGCTTGAAGTGCCCCTTTTCCCTATAATTGAAGCATGTAACCTTAGACTTGTCAAAACCAAAGGTAGTGTCCTTAGTTGCAACCAAGTTTTGTCCGGTTTTCTTGACAAATTTTTTAGCTCTCCGAACAGCACTTGCTAAGACCCATAGCAACTATCTATCCTTTCCAGCTCTGTCTCGTCTACCTACTCGTATTCCTTATCTGCCAGATGGCACTTCCCTATTTTCCCAGCAACTAGCCCGTCATAGGAATGGACGACAGCTGCTAAGAGATCCATGTGTTCCTTTGCTACCTCAACTGTCACACTTCTGAGATCCTCGGTCTTAAGTTTTGTTGCATTGGCTTCAGTTGCAGTGTATTGGGTACCAAACAACCCTGACATGTCAGATCCTGAAGAGGAGGCTTGAGATGGACTAGCTGAGCTCGACACAAAGGCCATTTGTAGTGGAGCTCGGGATGTTTTGGGTTGAGGAATTGAGTTGTACAAGGATGGATTCTGATCATAAGTAGACTTTTGAGCCCTATACTTCATCCTTAATTCTTCCTCCCTCAGTTTCAGAATGAAGTCATTGATATCTAACTTCACGAGCGTATCATTCGGTTTGAGGTTGGAGACAAAAGAAACCCACTTTTCGGGCAGTCCATCTGCAAAGTTTGAGACTTTGTCTTCCATAGAAGTGGTGACTCCATGACTGTGCAGCTCACTCATTAAGTAATAGAATCGATCAATGTCATCGTCCAAGCTCTCCTTTCCCATTGACTAGAAGTTGTCAAACTCCTTATTCAACGCTTTAGCCTTTAGACCTTTTAACGATGCATTATCGTCATACCTCTTTTCCAATGCATCCCACAGCTTCTTTGCTTGCTTGTTTGTAGAAAATTGATGGAAAATTTCCTTCGGAATTGACTGAGTAAGCAGAGCATAAACTTTCTTCTTAGCATTGTACTTGAGATTTTGTCCATCATTCATGCCACCTAGTGTAAGTTTGACTCCATCTGCACCTACAGGCATGCTATACCCTGTCTCTATTGACTCCCACAGATTGGGATCTACACCATTCAGATAAATCTCAAATCTTTGTTTCCACTATAGGATCAAACGTGATTAGCTTAGGAGGCTTGTTATGATTCCCCACTTCATTTTCCAGAAGCAACAGATTCTGGTCCTTGAATCTTTACTTGCTGTGAACGCTGAATACTGGTCCTCCATTACTATTAACTTTAAACTTTGAAACAAAATCTGTCTGCTCGTGCGAATGAAGGAGTGCGATTGGACAGCTCGTGTTATTGAATAATGTGAATGGCTCAAACGTGCGAATAAACCAATGCGGATGAATCAATCGTACGTATGGACAGGTGTTGAGGAACAATGCGACTAGACAGTTCAATCGTACGAATGAAGGTACGAATGAGTCCAATCGTGCGTATGAGGGATGCGTATGAACTCAGTCATGCGATTGAGTCAATCGAGCGACTGAAGCTGCTGTATTTTGAAAATTCGAAGGTTTAAGGTATTTTGGATTCAAAAACACGAACTTTCACTAACCCTAATTGCCGTATGCCAGGAAAAGTGAACTTTACGAATTGGAGACGTCTAAAACACCGTTTGACACAAAAGGATTGCGTTTTTAGTGGAAAAACACAATTTTTATATCAAGAACGATTGAATCACACGTAAATCAAGAACCAATGCTCTGATACCACTTGTTAGAATCGAGTATTGAATGAAATACTAGCTGATAAATGCGTATACCGAATCAAATAGTGCGGAATCCTATTTAATTGGCGATCCAATCAGTGAGAACGCACGTAGAATCAATTGTAGATTGAATCTAAACGTTAAGATCGATTGATAATCGATCTAGTGCGATCTATGAACTTGGAACAGGTTCTTAGTGGTCTCTGGGCGGCTAGGGTACGTATCTATTTGAAGTGCTTCGTTTTTTCCACGATTTAAGTGGTATTTATAGGTTAGTGTTTCTCATTCGGGTGACTGAACCACAAGTATGGTTCAGTCATGTGATTGACCCATGCGGTTGATCCATTCGCATGATTGAGCGTATAGTCGTGCGACTGAGCCAATCTCATGATACAATCATGGGACTGATCTAGTCTCCTGGTTCAGTCATGCAACTGAGTCATTCACATGAAGTTGTTCATGCGTATGGTCCATTAGCATGGGCCATTCGCATGAGAACTTCACATTACTAAGTTTGAATATATTTCTTAAACATTACATTACTAAGATTAATTCAAACAACCACAACCTATATAGTTAGTCCACTAAGCATTAAACTACTAATCAATGAAATAATAAATATTATAAGTTCAACCACACATTGTATTTCATTAAGTACCCATTCAATTACATATACTCATTCAATCAAGAGTCTTTCAGTACATATATCAAACGATTACATCAGTGTAACAATGTGAAAGTTATTTACATTTAAGCACACTAGAACTAGAACTAGGGACATGTGTACCAACAGTTGTAGTTCTTGCAGATCTTAAATCCTTTGCACGTCTAAAATGATGTTCTTCTTTACTGAGGATTCTTGAGATCATCGCCTTCAGTACTATGACTTCTTCTTCAACACTTTATGGGAACAGATTCACCTTCTTTGAGTAGAAATCTAGCCTTGGATTTCTATAATTCAACTTCAACTTCTTCTTTAGAAGTCATAGGTTTCTTACATTTATCAGAGGTAGAGACTTCAGTAAGTTTAACTACCAAAGATCTAAGGGTTACACCTAAATCCTCACCAGCTGACTTGGGACATCGGCAGTGTATGAGCTCTTTCAGGGTCATTAGTGCCTTCTGGGCCCTCAATTTCCACATTCACCTCAGAGTTAACTTGGGTTTTAGTTTCAACCTCTGGTTGACCAAATATCCCCTCAACTGATTTTCTAATTTCAGACTCAAATATGGCTTGTGTTGTTTATGAAGTTGATATAGTTCAGCTTCAAGAGTTACCCCATGTCTTTCTATGTCATCATCCATGGTTTGGGTGCCTCTTATGTAAACCAATATTTTTTCTGAGGATTCATCTGCTAAAGAAGCCTCTTGTCTAGTGCTTTCAGCAGTTGCATTAGCACTTGATATGCTTAGTATCAGTAGCTTCTAAGAGCACTTTTAGCAGTGGTGCTTCTTCTTCTCTAGTGTCAGATCTTTTCAGCATGGCCAGTTTCTTCTTCCCAAGTTGAACCTTTTGTTCATTCTCTTCATCACTATTCTAGCTTTCATCTCCTTCTCCTCCTGAGCTATCATAGCCATATCTATTAAGAAGCTTATTCAATTTGGCTTTCGCTTCTGATAGAGTCTCAAACTGATCAATCCATTTAGAGGAGAAAAAGATTAGTTGTGTAGCATGTACGAATTGAGTGGGCAATCTCTAGAGAATTTCATTAGCTTCTTTGGGCTCATCTTCCCCCTTTTTGGTAGCAACATCTGAGATTCCTGATTAAACTAGGCGTGGAGAAGAAGGCACATCCAAAGTTTCATATAGTGCTGAGAGTTAAAGGCTGAGAATGATTGATTGTTGAAGGTCAACGATTTATTGAAGTTGATAAACTTTATTTTCGAGATCCATTGCCTTTGCATTAACTTGCTGAAGAGTTATAAATTGTTATTCAAGGATTGTGACTCTTGTAAAGGGTTCAGAGGCTCAACCCTATTTGTTGCATACTTCTCTCGTCCACAGATGTGGAATATTTAGGAGATGAGGTACTGGGTCGAGCCTCCGAACCCTTATCACCAGATGTGGTTTCTTGGCACCCTGGATTCCTCCCCTCAAGGAATGACTACAAGGAGACATTCTCCAAGTAGGTTACCATTGTTGAGGTCTAGGTGTTGATGTCTCTGTCCTACTAATCAATTGATGGATCACTATTAGCGAAAGCCTCTTTCACATTAATCCTTTCCTCTATAGGATCAACCTCTTAGGATAAAGAAATTAATTTGCATTATTTGTATTGTATGGGAAGGGGGAGACAGTGGTTCATGCTGATAAGTTTAGGAACATTATCATCGAAGGTAACAGAAATGTGTATGAGAGAGATTGGAGCTCAGTCTAATGGCTCGGGTGGTGAACCAGTTCCAAATGAGACTTCTTCCTTAGAAGTTTTCTTAGTTATAAGGGTATGCCTTTTGATTTTCTCAATAAAGTGTTGGGCGATTGAGGGCTTACCGCTTGGGTATGGGTCAACTCAGAAGAAGGCAGAGAAACCTTCTTTTTTGAGCTTTGTCTAGGTGTAGCTAACACCTTTAACTTGACTGGGACCTTGGTTTCCAGTCTTGTTGTTTTGAGGGAGTGATTTGGGGGCATGCATCCTCTCAGTAGAAGATGTAGGGTTCGCTTGTGCTTGTAAGAGTTTGGCTTTGATATGAAGGTGTGGGATCAACAATGGTAGGTGTGTCCATGTTTCCACCCTGAGGCTCAGTGACCTCAAGCATATGACCAAACAAGGGAGTTACCTTCCCCAAAAAGGATTTTGGAGTTGCTTGAAACTTTAAACATATTGCCTTGTTTAACGTTCCTAGAGCATGAACAACTCCACTAAGTTTTAGTTCATCCCCTAATTCCTTTTGTAAAATTATTTGTAAGAATTTAGGGTACATTAAAAACTTATATTTTGTAGCAGAAGTTATGTTTTTACAAAGATGTTAAAAAATGAAGTTTGAAATCTCATAACTCTGCTATTTAACCAAACCATGGATAGCCCCTACTAAATGCAATGGTACTTGGTCCCATCCTCCCCACTTATTAGACAGATAGTGTAGAAAGATATGAATGATGATTCTCCAATTATAATATACCAATGATTTGGAGAAGATGGACATTGAAAGGTTTCCTTCATATTCATCAGCTTGAAGGTGGCACTGAGCACTTCTTTGGAGAAAAAAGATTCATCACTTATGTCATTCAACTTAAGATGTTGACGTATTATGGCCCTGATGTGGTTACCTTAATCCCTTGGACTGTCATAGTGAGGACCTTCACTCCATATTCTATTTGTATGGAGCATGTGGTTTAGAATTCCCTAATGTGAGACTCACAAATCACCGGGTCTATTATGATGGCAAAGGAATAATTTCTATTTCTTACGAATTGAAGAACAGGCTCACCAACCTCATCACCTATGGGTTGAAGTGATGCATTGATGTTGTGGTTCGGACAAAATTCTAGGGTTTGAGATTGAGGGGCCATTGAAAGTGGATTAAGATTGGTAGGAATTTGAGAGATTGAAGGTTTAAAGTTTGCTTTGTGAGGAATATTGAAGAGGATAATGGTGGAAGACCATTGATTTTAACAGTTACGGATAATATGTAAAACTGTGAATTTTAAAATGTTTAACCACCGTAACTTTAAAATCGATGACGTGAGATGCTGAAGTAGTCTTTTGAGGTAAGTTCTTTGGCGCTACAACATATCAAAAGATGAAAGTAGGACTTAAAAAACATGTGCTAAATTCATCCTATCTTCCGAATCTTCCCATTTGGGAGATACTCGCTTTGCCTATTTATCTACGAACTTGCATAATTTAGCAGATACCAAGATATTTGCTAATATTCGACATATACCTAGTTATCTACTGATTTGCAATTTTCAGCAAATACATATTTTTACCCATTTTATCAAGAAAAACATTTATTTATAAATTTTCAGATATCATCAATTTTAATTATTTAATTATTCAATGTTTATCATCCCAATAGCAGAAATAAGATATTTAAATCTTGATTCCTCAGAAGCCTTAGTGAATAAATTTGCATATCATTCATTTGTATGTACCTTAATTATTTAATGATTTTCTTTTCTGCATAATCTCTAAAGAAATGATATCTGATGTCAATGTGCTTTGTCTTTGAATACTGAACAGGATTGTTGGTGATTGAGATGGCACTGATGTTGTTAATATGAATTAGAGTGTTCATGAAGGTTAATCCATAATGTCTAAGTTGAGTTTGGATCCACAACACTTAAGCATAGCAACTTGAAGCAACAATGTACTTTTCTTTAAAAGTTGATATGGAGACATAGGTTTGCTTCTTGCACTGCCATGAAATCATGCTTCCCCTAGAAATTGACATCCTCCTAAGGTTGACTTTTTATTGATGTTGCATCGTCCATAGTCACTATTTGTATATCCATAAAGATTGAAGTCAACACTCTTAGGATACCATAATCCTAACTTAGGTTCTCCTTTGAGATATTTCAAAATTCTCTTATTAACCATAGATGTGAGACCTTTGGAGTAGATTAGAATCTCGATCATAGGCATGTGGCAAACATGAAATCTGGTCTGCTAGTTGTAAGATACATGAGAAATCTAAAAATAGCTCTGTACTGCTATTGGTCAACTACTTCCCCTTCAAGATTAGGAGTTAACGAACTTGTCTTTGTTATTAGGGCAACCTTAGTATTAGTAGCTTGGAATCTTACTAAGATGTTTTGAACATACTTAGATTGATTTATAAAGATGTCATCAGAGGTTTGCTTAACTTGCAGATCTAGAAAGAAAGTGAGCTCTCCTATTGAACTCATCTCAAATTTTGACTTCTTGAGACTTTCAAAGGCTTTGCACAGGCTCTAACTTGTAGACCTAAAGATAATATCATCCACATACAGTTTTACTAAAATGATATCCAACTTAACCTTTTTGATAAAGCGAGTTTTATCTATGGATCCTCTGGTGTATCCATTTTTAGGAAAAGGTAGCAAGTGTCTCATACCATTTTATTAGTGCTTGATGAAGACCATAAATGGCTTTATCAAGTTTGCATACATGATCTGGATACTAGGATCTTCAAAGCCAAGTTGTTGGCAGACATAGACTTCTTCATCAATCTCACCATAGAGGAATTTACTCCTTACATCCATCTGAAACTCCTCAAAGTGTTTGGAATTAGAAAATGCTAGAAAAATTTTGATTGCTTTAAAGCCATCCATAGTAGGAAAGACTTTATATAATCAATCTGTTCTTCTTGTGTGTGCCCTTATGCCACAAGTCTAGCATTGTTCCAGATAACAATGCCTCTATCATCTTTCTTGTTTCTAAAAACCCATTTAGTGCCTATTACAGTCTTCCCTCTTAGAAACACACATAGTTTCCAAACCATTTGCCAAGTGAATTGAAGAAGTTCCTCCTCCATGGCTTCTACCCAGTTGTTGCCTCTTAAGGTCTTGTCAACTTTTTTGGTTCCAATTGAGAGAGAAAACATCAAAACAAGCATATATTTGCTTCATTTACCATACTTCTTGTCTTGACACCAGTATCTACATTGCTAATGACATTCTTAAATAGATGCTCTTTATGATTTCTTAGTCTTGGAATCACTTGGAGTTGTTGAGATAGATCCAAATTGGAGAAGTTTGATTTAGGAAGTTTGGCAGATAGATTGATTAGTTCAACTGCCGAATTGACTATATCTTCAGCGTTTGTCATACTTGGTTCCTTTTTAAGAGATTGTCTAGTACCATAATGATTATTAAACACTTCATCTAATGATTCATAATGAGCAAGTGATGGTTGGCCTACATTGTTTATGGTAATAGCATCTGCTTATACTGAGTGAGGCTGGACTGTATCAGTAGATGGATTGTTATGACTGGTCCCTTGTGGTAGATCTACCCTATGATCTTCAGCACTTGGGACTTGTAGGTCTGCTGACATGTTAGAGTGTCTCTTAAAACACTCTTAAATAAATGGTTAAATGCATTTGTCAATCCATCAAGGTCAATCATCCAACTTAGAGTATTTCCAACACTACTTGAGTCATTAAATATGAAATTTTCAAATTCCATAATAGTAAAGTAAACTTAGTTGTATACACTGTAAGCATTAGCCTGTATTGAGTATCTAACAAAGAACCCATCTACTGATTTATTAGCAAATTTGGATCAAATGATCTTAGGTATTTAGATAGGTGCATGACATCCAAAAGCTCTGAGAAACCCTATGAATGGTATTCTCTTATGCCATAATTCATAAGAGGTTATTCCATATGTATTAACTATCAATAATTTATTCTGAACTAAGCATGCAATATTGATTGCTTCAGCTCAGAATGTTATAAGAAATTTGGAGTCAGACAACATGATCCTTGCAGCCTCAATAAATGTCCTATTTCTACTCTCAGCAACTCTATTTTGCTGAGGAGTTCTAGGAGTACTATATTGCCTTGCAATACCTTTGGATTCACAAAAAGAATCAAGCGTGTGGTTTTTGAATTCATTGGCCTGATGACATCTAATTACTAAACGTTTTGTTTAATTTGGTTCTTAATTTTGACGACAATTGATTTTAAAATATCAGCAGTTTCATCTTTAGTTTCTAAGAAAACCCAAGTGAATTTTATAAAATCATCTATTATTATCAAGCATATGTTTGCTACCCAAACACTTTGCACTTGTTGGACCAAATAAGTTCATGTGTAGCAAGTGTCAAGGGGTTGTGACTTAATTTATTTCTTTAGACATATGAGAAGATTTGTGTTGCTTTCCCTTTTGACAAGCAACACAACAGTCTGCACATGCAAAATCTTTGTTCGGAAGTCATGTGACTAATCCATTCCAAACTAGTTTGTTCATGTTTTTGAGGTTTACATGTGCCAAAAGGAGGATTCATTTAAGGAAGATTTGGAAATGAAACAGGAAACATTTCTTGAAGGTGATACATTCTGCATGTTAATCATATAAATATTGTATTTCCTTGGAGCTCTTAAGCGTATTTTTTCATTTGGAATTATAAACCTAAGGGATAAAATGATACATTCATGTTTTGTTAAAAAAGTGTTATGTTTTTATCATACAACAGAGATACACTTAGTGGATTATAGTTTAACTCTTTCACATAGTTCCCCTTGTTAAAATTTACCTTGCCATTGCTAACTGTCCCCCTTCAAGCAATGTATCCTCCTTTTGTATCACTTTCAAATGCAATAGATCCTCCATCATATGGTTCTAGATTCCAGTATGCAAGATTTGTTACCTGTTATATGTCGGGAGCATCCACTATCTACAATCCATAAGTTTGTTTTGGCTTGAGGATGATCCATCACCTAAACAAGTTGGTTAGTGATGAACTAGGACCCAAGCCAGTTTAGTCTTGGGCCTTCTAGTTTTTAGCATTTTTATATCAATGCAAAGTGCTGAGGGGGAGCGTATTTGTGTTGGTTTTGGGTCATCTAAGGATTCCGCAAATGTATTTGTTTTCTAGGCTTTTCTCTTGGCTTTGCCTGATTCTTTGACATCATCTTTCTTGTTGTGATCCTTTGAATCTTTTGGAGAAGGTTTAATGTTTCTTAAAAGTCGTTTTCTTGTAAGCTTTAATGTTTCTTAAAAGTCTTTTTCTTGTTTTGGTTTGTAGCTGCTGACTTATTCGATAGATTTTTTAGAAGTGTGGAATTTTTCTTGGAATCAGCAATTGAGTGGTTTGACTGCTGACCAGTTCTTTTGCCATATTCTTTTTATTTTGATGGTTGTTTGGCAGTTGCAAACCTTCTTGAGGGTTAGGCTTTTTAGGATGCTTGACAGAGTGGGATAGGGGATTCTAATGATAGTCTTTTGCAAAGTGACAATCTTTCCCACACATTAGGCATGTGATTTCATTTGCTTCTTTGTTGACTTCATCTCCTGCCTGTTCTCTAGCAGTTTTATCTTCATTTTCTTATACTTGCCTCTTTCAGCTCCACCAATCTTCTTGTTTATCTTTTGATGAGCATGGGTGGTCATCTCTATATTTTTCTTTAGGAACCACTTGTTATGATTTTGAACTGCTTCAAAAATGGACTTTTGAATATTTGTTGGTGTCTCATTTCTGAATAATCTAAGGTCCCAACACAACAACTTCTGTTGTGGTTCTTCTTATTGTAGCTTTGCTTTGATTGAAGCTTTTTCTTGGTGGAGGGATTTAACTTGGTAGATAGCTGGATGGTTTTGGAAGATCGTTTTCTTTTAAAAATTTTATCTTCCAAATCAAATCCTAATTAGTTTTTTCCTTGAGATCTTCTCTACTTTTCTCCTCCTCCTTCTCCCTTTTCTCCTCCTCTTTCTTTTCCTTCTTCTCCTCCTCCTTCTTTTCCTTCTTATCCTTTTTTCATCTACTTCCTTAACTGTTCCATCCTTCTCCTTCTTCTCTCTCTTCAACAAATATCCTTGTACAGATGGGTTTGGTAGAATCCTACTTATTTACCTCATGGTTGAACTTAGGAGTATATATGGGAGTGTATATGGTTGGTAGTTCCACGATATTATACCCTAAACTTGTCTTTGTTTGATACAACATTTGGGCGTTTTCAGTAAAAGCAAGTATTTTTTAAAACTTTTTAGTTTGAACATTATATTTATCAACATATGTTTTAGCAATGGCTAAATCACATTGTGCCGATTTGAATCTACTTAGGAGATCATTAATTTAGGTCTCATGGTTGGTTTGCTCATGTTTTTATTACGAAACAATCTTTTCTAGCTCTATTATGTTTTCTTTTTGAGCTTGATCATTTTTCTTAAAATTAGTTTTAAGAAGATTGATTGATTCAACATCCTTCATGAGATCTAAATTAGGATTTCTATACAAGTTAACTTTAGTTATGCATTTAGGAGTACAACAAGGCTCAGATGCTACCTAAAGTGAGGAGGTTAAGCTTCTAGCAATCAATTTATTGTTGTTGCTTGTAACATCTTCCACTTGGAAGCTCCAGTCAATCATCTCTTCTCCTGAGGCTACAACTATTGTATTCTATTGGCTGAATGAAGTGGAAGCACCTTGGTGATTGAGTGTTGTTGTGGGTTAGATGAACTAGGAGGAGATAGGTTTGACTTTGGTGCTTTGCATTCCTTGGCAAAATGTCCCAGCTAGTTGCAGTTAAAGCATTTTACCTTGCTTTTATCAAACCCAAATCCTGATCTTCTCTTCTTCAGGAATTTTCATCCACTTCTCCATTGAAACTGCTTGGACCTAAAGAGTATCATTGCTTTCTAGTAATTAATATCTATTTTTTCAAGGTCATTCGGATGAATGCACTCTAGTTCTTCTTTATTGAGTTAAAAGATGTTGGCTTGGTCACTAACAAAGGAAGAGTTTGAGTGATATGATTATGAAAAGGATGGTGAGGCTAGCTGATTCAATATGCTAAATGATGGTCATGATTGAGATTCAACAGTTAGAGATTCAAAGTAAGTGATCATTCATGCCTGATGAGTTATCATGGGAGTTTGATAGACTTGGGAGTAGGAGTGATATTGAACTGGCTCATGACGAGTGCCATGAGGGTTGTTGACTTTAAGTAGTTTAAAGATCTGCCAAGTGATTCTTCATCTGCATCCATATCCATTTGATAAGCACTAAGGATGCCATATAACTTTTTAAGAGTAATTGTCTTCGGATTTTTAGTTCTCTTAATGGACATAATTAAAATCCATGTCTTTGGCGAAGATCTTAAGAACTTTCTGAGAATATCACTATTATCCATCTTCATGCAAAATTCATTTAGAGAGTCAGAAGTTCAACATATCTAAGATATGTAGCATGTGGTTTCTCCCCTTGTGAAACCAAAATTTTCAACTCTCTTATTTTTTTTCATATCTTCTATTCCTTCAAATTTGGCCTTTAGTGCTTCCTACAACTTTTTAGTAGTTGTGAATTTCTTACAGTCATGCATGATGTTGTTGGATATGCACATTCTGATAAGCCGTTGAGACTTTGAATCCACATCCATTTTCTTTAGATCTTTTTCTAAATACTTAGTAGGATCTTTGAGGATTATGACTCCACCTTTACTAGCAGTTTGGACCATTGGGACATATGGTCCATTTCGAATTCAGAGCCAGAGTTTCATGTCTTGATTCCTTATGAAATCCACCATTCGGATTTTCTAGGTATCATAATCATATGGTGTAAACATGGGAGGTTTACTTTGAGTTATATTCTCCAAATCATGCTTACTAGAAATGGCTACAGCAGTCATTTTGATAGGAAATAGGATATGAAGAAAGGTGGTGTTTGATAGTTTGATCAAAAGAAGAAACAAGTGATTTGTTGAAAGATGATCTTTAAGCAAATCAACAGCCAAAGCTCTGATACCACTTGTTGGATCTGAAATGTTTATACTAACAAGAACTTCCTCTTTTATTAGTAACTAACAAATGCAGAATCTAAGTTAGATACTTTTATCACAACATAAAAACTATAAGGAAATGTAAATGCATAATTTTTCTTTCAAAGTATTCACTTGATTAATCTGGTGTAAACAAAGTGTTACAATCGGTAGATATAATAAAATGGCTAAAAAGGCTTGCCTCTACTATACTAGTATGAGGACTTGTATGCTAAGAAATCTAAATAATAAGAATAAACTATTCTATATTTAGAGTCTATATCAAACAAATAATCTATGTATCAGAGCTGCAGATTCAGTAATATATTGTCGCTAGAAGGTGAAACACTATAATCGTCAGGAAAGACAATCTTATTCCAAGTAGCAGTCAATCAGCAGGACATGGAGTTCACTGCTAATCTGTAATTGATCTGCATATGCTGATCAACAAACATTCAACATATGTAGTTTGTTATTTGCTTCAACATATGCTGATCAGCAGTCATTCAGCATATGTACTTCGACAGTAGATTCAGCACTTGGCCTGATTCGGTAGTTGGCAACCAATGCTAAAAGCCTAAATTTTTAGTATTTTCATCCTTCATGATTCATAAATCCCCCCTAGAATGATGATACTAAATTTCTACCCTTCAAGCATTATGATTAATAGATGTTCATACTTGTATCCTCTTCTATCTCTTGAGGGGTTGTTAAAAGGTAGTATCATGAAATCTTTCATGTTATGCCGAGTGATTATGAAAAGATCATACTCTTTAACTTCAACTTTGCTGGCACCAGCATATGTTAGAGTAAAGGTATTGGATGAGGAATTGTAACTCTAATAGGTGACTGAGTCATGAACATTCAGAGGAGTCACATGCATAACTTCTTCTTCTTCCCTTTGCTCATCCTTATTTTCAAACTTTACCTTCGGAATAGTAGCCATTAGTTTTTACTAGTCTGGCATGTCTTCATTTTCTGAGATTAATTGTGCATTCTTTTTAAATCTTTAAGGCAGAGTTACAAAACATCCAATTCTGAAAAAAGGAAGATTTTGACTTGTTCTCTCTTATTATAAGGAACCTCTTAGTTTTGAAATCATAATCCCATTTGATGATGGTATCATCATTCTTCGAGTTTTCTTTTTGTTTCAAATTCTTAGAGTTCTTATATTTCTAGATGATTCAACCATGTCTGATTCTAAAAGCAATATCAGTAATGACCACACCATCTACTAATTCTTCAGATTGACTTTAGGTAGGGGATTCAGCTATTTCAGAAGCTTGTTGGACTTTTGAAGAACCATGCTTAGTGGTTTGAGCAGGTGGAGAGGTAGTAGGAGGTGATTGTGATTGATGGCTGGATTTGGGAGATGGAGTGGTTTTGACATTTTTAGACGTTGGTTTCTTCTTTCTTTGTTCTAAAGCTTTCTTTGACCTTTCTAGATGAGAGTTGTAGATTCTCATTAGTACTTTCTCTACTTCTCTATCCTCGAAATGTTGTTCGGATTTCTTAGTCTCAACATAGTCAAGTCGGCTATCTCAAACAGGTTGAAGCACACCAGTTGGTTTCCTAAGTTAGCCTATCTTCTACCTCCTGTCTGGTTTGATGTGTGTATTTTTTCTGATCATATTCCCACTCCACTATTGGATCATGTACTAATAGTGGAGTTTCAAGAATCTCTTTACCAGCTACTGATCTAGTGCTTGTGAACACTTGGTGTTTGAGTTGAAGATATTCGCTAAAGTTTGAAGATTTAATGATGTTCAAGCAAACAAGATTGAGGCTCGAGTTACAATTCATTTTAAATCATTATAGTTTGAATGAATGGTAAACAAGATGTTAGAAAATAGGTAGTAAGCAAGGCACGAAACATAAATGAATGAGTAGTTTGATTTATCAAGTCTAGCGGGAGATTATACAAGTTCACAAGTAGAGGGTCTGTAAATGAAAGAGTTGACTTTTATTGAAAACTTAGGTACATGCAAAAACTTTTTGTTTTGTGAGCTCTTTTGTATGGAGGTGATTTATATGAGAACTTTAAAGTTGATGTTGAAGATGTGAAAAATTCTATGCGAGAAAACTGTTGAGAAGAAACTCCTCAGATACGAGAACAATTGAGTCCATGCAATAACTTATCATGTTTAGTATAACTAGAAGTTTGTTTATAACTTGTATAAAACTTTTACTATTTTATTCCATTTTGGTGTTCATTAACTATGTATTCCCATAATCAAGCAATTTGATATATGATACTATAGTTTATTTACTCATTTATTCATAGTGAATGTTTAGCATTGATTTGATCATTATATGTATCATTCGTATTTTTACGGCCTTTGTGGATTGATAATTGATTCAATTTGAGTGAATTGAGAGAATCAAAATCCTTACACTTTCTACAGGATCGGTGTTTGTCTCTCAACACAATATTTTCCTCACAAACTCACTAAGTCTCACTCGTTTGATGATGTAGAATCTCTAACTAAGTTGATAATAATATACTAAGTTAATGAGCATAAGAAATGATTTTTCAATATACTTGTATATATTACTTCTCAACTCAGTGTTATAAGACTCTTACAAAGCATGCATAATGAGTTATATTAAGAAACTATATATACTACTATCTGCAGTTGGTTATACTTAGAAAACTAGCTGGAACTTACATCTAAACAAATACTAGATTGTTAGAAGTAAGTTATCTAAGATAAAAAACTATCCCAGATTAGGTAGTCATGACATGTCCATGACTTACCTTCTATTCCCTACTAAAGTTAGCAATTGTACTAACTAGATTAGGTAGTCATGACATGTCCATGACTTACCTTCTATTACCTACTAAAGTTAGCAATTGTACTAACTAGATTAGGTAGTCATGACATGTCCATGACTTACTTCTATTACCTACTAAAGTTAGTAATTGTACTAACTGATAAAAGATAAACACTGGAATAAAGTATGGTGAACTACGTGGGTGTGGGTAAGCGCCATGCAGTATATTAGAGTTGGCAGCATGTGTCAGTCGCACCATACTTTTGTTCACTGGTTCATAGTTAGTTCTTCCGAAGGTTAAACGGCTTCGGAAGAATAAGTTCTTCCGAGACCATTTATAGTTCGGAAGAAATAACTTCTTCTGAGACTTCTACGAGTCTTTATGACTTTTTCCTTTAAAAGACTTTGTCTTGAATCTTCTAAGTGTTTTACTTTGGAAGGAGAACTACTTAGTCTCGAAAGACTGAGTTCTTCCTTCAAAAGTTCTTCATTCTTTAAGCTTCGGAAGTTCTTCAACATAGAGTGCATCCTTGTCTTCAAAAGTCTGTATTCAGTTGCACTCAAAATCTTCTAAGTGTAGTTTTGGTTGCACCAGCCTCATCTGATCCAACAAACTCCCCCTAGGCTGATGCTACAAAAACTTCACTCCCTTCTTCTTAAAACTTTCAACACCAAGGAAATGAGGTATTTGTTAGTCTCCTTGTTCTTTCATGAAGTGATGCTGGGAAATTTGTACAAGTCATTGGTAGAGAGGAGATCCAATCTATTACTATGGATGGCATGTACCCTTTGTTATAATCCCCTAAGAGAGTTAGTTGATGGGAGTTATAGTCATATTCCTATCTAAGTATGGAATCCGAAGTAGGGCCTTGAACCATTTGAAGGAATGAACTTCCTTTAGTAGTGGCCCCTTCTTCTTCTTCCTTTCTCAGCTTCAACTCCTCTTCAGTTCCTGATTTCTTGGTTAGCTCGGCAAGATGAAGGTTGCTTAGGTGATTTCTGATGTGAGCAGCTACTTAGGAGTTTGAGGGATTAGAGAATGGGTTCTCTGCTAACTCAATAATGTCAAATCTGCTTGAGTGTAATAGAGATTGAGTATGAAGTCGGTTGACTTCACTATTCTCTCTTTCCATATCAATGTATCTTAGTCTTATGGATTCTTCCTGACAAGAGATGTTGCTCAGGGTCATGCAGTTAATGAGCTTCCCTTTGATCTCCTTGAACTCCTTCAAGGTTAGAGGCTTACATGGTTTAGAGGATAGCTTGGGTAATGGTTGGGTTTTAGGTTGTATTTTGCATTTTAGGATGAATAATGGTGGTGGTTGTTGAGAGGCAATGGACGAGGGTGGTGTTAAGGCTTATGGTATAGGTTTAGAAGTGTAAGGTTTAGTAGTGGGTTAAGTTTTGATAAGGAAGGGAAGAGGTGTACACTTAGGTTTTTTTGGTTATGATTATGGTGTTGGTTTGGATACCATCCTCTATACACCTTGAGTTTGATATACATCATTTCTTCTTCCTAAGCGAATGCCAGCTTTGATATCACCGACATGTCACTATAGGGTTGTGTCAAACATGGGTCCTACTTGCCTACCTGTGAAGTCGTGGGCCCTGAGATAAGCATTCATCCAGGCTTTGTCTCCCACCTTCTTGGCAGTCGCAAGTTGGGCCTCCTCCTTGCACTCTTCTTCTGTTTCAACATCTCTCTGGCAGGTTTCTTCCTCTCCTTATTGATCTAATCTTGATATTTGTTAAAAAGGAACAAGATCGGCTCATTTTCATGAGGAGTCAGCTTCTCCTGAGAACATCCCCTTAAGTATAGGAAGGCTATCCTCTGTGACCTCTGCCTTTGTTCAGCTTCTTCTTTCTTTCTCCTCTTCTCTTCCTTTCGTCCAACCTGGCTGCTTCCTCCTTCTTCTATTGTAGCAGGGTTGCCTTCTCTAGTTTTATAAGCTCATCAAGTGGGAGTAGGAACATTTCTTTACTATCCACTCCCAGATTGATGAGCCTGTCTATCACCTCCACTCTTCTTTTGTTGTGTGATAGAGTCTTGAGCTGCTGCTGTTGCCTTGCTGCTTGCAACCAGCAGTATCCAAGTGTTGAGTCTACCTTCCCTTCTTAGCTTTTCCAACCTTTCTTCTTCAAGAATCCCTTCAGTAGTCATCTTCCTTTTTCCTTTGGGATCTAAGGAAGATTCAGCCTTTGGAGATTCTAGCTTGGATGATTCAGGTTGGGGAGAGTAGGATTGAACTTGTGCTGTTAGAGAGAGAGGGATTTTGAGGAAGTCCTCATTGTTTACCTCATAGGCTAATCAAGGATAGCCTCTATGATAAGCAGGTCATCAGACAAAGATGACATTTCAGTAATCCCTTCAGCAGCTTGAATTTCTTCTTCGGAAAAATATTAGAATATCACTACCTGTCTTGACTAATTTAGTTGATGGGACATGAGTCCTTATTTCCACTTTAAGTCAATCTCAGTTTCAATAGGGACCTTAGGTTGACCAACTTCTTTCTTAGTAGTAGGTGGTGCACTTAACCTTTGATGTTTTTCAGCTCTAAAGTAGGCTACTGCAACATCAGGTAAGGGTTGTTCAAGTGAGGAGCTTATAAGATACTTGCTTAAGAATTTGTGAAGATTAATAAGCATCCTAGGATCCACATGAATTGATATAGGAGGTGGCTGAGGGAAGATGGTTGTAGAGTATTATGGTGTAGGATTAGTTAAAGATGGAGTTGAGACAGCCAGGGTAAGTTCCTCATGACTTTGACTCTATACATTCTCCCCCTTTTTGGTAGCATCATCTTGAGAAGTAGATGAGCTAGAGGAAGAACTTAAGGAGACTTGAACATGTACATGCCTAACAGACTTCTCAATCTATGTCTTGGCTAGTTTGGCCTTATGATTTTCAATCTCAAGTTGCTAAGTGGCAGACCTATTCTCTAAAGTTCTAACCTTGAATTCAAGGTTTGAGACTTTGAAAAACAGGTACTGAATGGTGAAGTGCAGACTTCCCTCATCTTTTTTTAAGAATCACAAGGAAATGAGATAATATACCTAGTATGTTCATCTTCATCAACAGATGTGGTATCTTGGCACCTTGGTTTCCCTTGTAGACTGATGTCTCTTTCAAATATATCAATTGGCAAGGTTTCTGTAGACTCAGTCTCAGTTATGTTACCACTATCCTCAGAGGTCATTGAGACACTCTCAGTAGTGGTAGCTGAGTCTACATGAGTCCTGAGTCCCATAGCTTACATGAGTCCCTCCATAGGTGTGGGACTTACATCAGTTTGGCTTAACTGATATAGGCTGGAAATCAGAGGTTCCTTGGGGCTCAGTTGATTTGGAAAGTGGTATAGTAGATCAACATCATGGCCTTGAGGAAACATGAGATTCTCATCAGATTGGATTAATAGGTCAGTGAAGGATATTGAAGTTATAGTTAATGACTTGGGACCTTGGTCAACATCTAATGGCATTGAGCCAGTGATGTGGGTGTCCCTTTTTGGCTAATCATGGGAGTGTTAGGACTCACCCAAAGGGCTTGAAGCTTGAGCAACAGGCTTAACAGGTTGGGACTGAGGAGACTCACATGATATTAAGGTTAATTATGGAGGATGGTTAGACCTCTAGCTGAGTGGGAGCCCTTTGTTCGACTCTAGCCTTTTTGGTTTGAATAGAGAGGACTTGTTCAATCAGAGTAGATTGAACAAGGGTTCATTTGGGGCGTCTTTGGTGGGTGAACTTAATAAGGTAGGAAGATGTGATTAGCTGTGAAATGGTAGTGTCTGGTGTGGGTTCATCACCTGCTAGGTCTATATGGATGTCACTAGGAGCCATTGGCTCAAGCATACTTGGAAGGAGGTTAGTGAACCTTCTAGTAAGTTGGTGGATATCTTCTTTAGCATCTTGAAGATACCCATCCTCATTTAGGGAACAACTAGAACATCTCCACATTCTAGCTTATCCTGATCTAACTCATAATGATTATGTGCTGGATATACCTAGTATACATGTAAAATGTATTCCAAGTGATATTACCACTTAGTTATTCAGCATAAATCGAGAGTAGTTGAATCTGAGGCCCTTCACCAACCCGTGGACTAGGCAACCCATCTCATAAGGGATTTTATCCCATCTCCTTGATTTGTTGGACAAGTTGTGTAGGATGACATGCAGCAGAAACTTCCAGTTGTAGGAGAAGTTAAACTTGTAGACTGTGAACTTACTGACGTCTCCTCCATATCCTATTTAGGTATATGTGTCTTCCAAATCTTGTTTGGAGAATTCAGTGGGGGTGCCTTCATCATGAAGCTCCAGATGCTCCCTGATAGTGGTTTCACTAACAGTAATCTCCTGTCCACATACTCCAGACCGGATAACCCTTTGACCATTAATATTTCGTTTTGACCATTGTCCAAGAAGTAGGCCATACGGTTTGAGTAGATGGCGGGGTTAATGGTGAGAGCAGTAAAGTATGCTGATTGGGTTAGGAATTGGATGATTGGAGTAAAATTAACATCCCTAGAAGAGCCAAGGATAGCGACCTAGTTGTGCTGGGGATTTAAGGCCATTGCTTTGGTGAAGATACTGTTTGAAGGAGTTTGATAGTAGTAATTTAAGAGTGAGTAAAGACGATAATGGAAATTTTAGGGCTTTTACATTGGTTAACAAAGTAAAGAAAGAAAGTCAAAAATATTTAAATAGTGGTTAAAAATCAAAACCAATAAGGTGAAAAGACATTTTGGGCTCTGATTTGATAGGGGGTAAGAAAGACCTTTTAAAATATTCGACAATCATCAACAAATCTTAATTTTTGTAGAGTGGGGCCCAAAGATTTCCGTTACACAGTAAAGTTTTCTTCCGAGAGTAAAATTGCTTTCGAGAGAACACTTGTGTTTCTCTTTCTTGATTGTCTTCCGAACCCACTTTATCTTCTGAAGCAAATTATGTCTTGAAAACAAATTTGCTTTCGAGAGTAAAGTGTTCTTCCGAGAGAATAAGTTAGTAGCCTTCGAAATAAAATTTGATATATGATCAATGATCTTTCGATGCTAAGAACTCTTCGGAAGAGAATACTTGTGCAGAGGAATTTGTCTTTAGAAGAGGAATAAGTATTTCTACCGAGGGTAAATTTCTCACTGGAAAAATCTATACTTAGAGAATTTTGGAGAAACTATCTGTAACAGGGCTTAGATTGTAAATAGATAACTTAGACAAGACATATTTTTGAAAGAATTTCAAAGAAGATTGACTAGTCAATGTTGACCATCCCAATAGCCGTAGTTAAATACTTAAATGTTTTTTTATAAAAGGCTTTGGTGAACAAATCAGCATATTCTTCGTTTGAATAAACTTTGACTAGTTTAATCAGGTTTTTCTCATTTATAGCCTGAATGAAATGATACATGATATCAATATGTTTTGTTTTGGAGTGCTTGAATGGATTTTCTATGATAGAAAAATCACTCTTGTTGTCTAGGTTGATAGGTGTAAGGCCCCGATCCCGGGCACCTCACAGTTGGTCATTCATCGCACATAAATCATACATTTATTTAAAACATCGCAGCGGAAATTAATTAAAACCATTTCATATATTAATGAACACTTTTGCAAAATAATACAATGTAGTTAACTGCTACAAAATATTATAATTGCATTACATCACAAAAACATCATTGTTATATAAATGGATGTCATCCCAAAAATGCCAAGTAGCTGCTCCGTGCCATCCTCAACGCCAATCACCTACCAACTGGAAAATACATAAAAGTCAGCGTTGCTGAGTGAGTTCTAGTTTTATAAATAAAATACTTTACTTACGTTAAAACCTTTCTTTACTTTCATACGTAATCATGCATCATACGTATAAATAGATAATATCATTATTATCTTCCAATATCATTCGTTATCTTTCATTCTATTTACGTCATCATGCGTTCGTTAACTTACGTTCATTCATCATCGTATGTCATCATTATCATTTTCATACATTCATTTCATTTCGTTTACATTCTCTTTCGTATATATTCTTTCGTATTCTCATACGTTTCATCATCTCTTACTTTCATTCTTGTTCTTTCGTATCGTACTTTACATCGTTCTTTTACTTTCATACTTTTTTTCGTACGTTACGTCATTGTTTTACTTTCATACGGATCGATGAACAATACCCCGAACATTGTGTAGGAAGTTGATATTGGGCCTGTGATAATCAGTCACGAACATTGTGCACGAAGCTGACCCAGTCACCTAGGGCAAGTCATCTCTCCCATTCATTCAGACCAATTGGTAATACCCCGAACATTATGCACGAAGTTGATACTGGCTTGTGGTAACTAACTCACGAACATTATACACGAAGCTGACCCAGTCACCTAGGGCATACCACAAGGTCTTGTCAATCTTAATGATTGACCCTGCATGCATCCTTCTAGTTATAAAAACCGCATACAGTTGAGCTAACGACACATGGTCGTGCACCTACTTTCTATTTGCTTGCAAGCCATTCTTTTATTCATTACGTTTCATTTCTCATCTTTGTTATCTTTCATTTCATTACGTTAACTTTACGTTCTTTATTCGTTTGTCATACTACGTAAAGTAATAACATAATATTTGACGTATATTATAATATAATATAAATACATTTTAAATACCATTAAAAGATAACACATTATACACATGTACATGCCATACAATATAATTGGGTAAACATAGCCCATGGGTTAAACTAGGGTTAAACCCTACAATTCTGGTTTTTTTTAAAATTCAGAATATTTCTAGCATGGGAACTATTTGAGCGCATCAGCCCTATTTGGGCGTTTCTCAACTATGTAGGCGCATCAGCCTGCACTTAACCACTTTAACACTTAGGCGCATGAACTATTCAGGCACATGAGTACTATTGGGGCGCATGACCCCATACTTAGGCAATCTAGCCAACTTTCTAGGTGCATGGGCTACTGTTCAGACACATGAGTTATATTTAACAATTCTAAGGCAATAAACTGGGCATATTAGGTATTGTTGGGTGCATGATCAATACTTAATAATTCTAAGGCCAATTTTAGACGCATGAGCAATTCCCTTATAGCCTTGATTACTTCAGTCACCACAGACGTTAAGATTGTTTGCATAATTACTTAATTCTAAGGCTAATTTTAGACGCATGAGCCTTATGTAGGCGCATGAGCAACCTGTTCAACATGTTTCTAAGTCGTTTCCAATCCCAAACATCATATTATCTTGTTCTAAGCTTACTTATACCATTCTAAGCATGAACATAACATAAAACATCCATAAACATCATCATACATGCATGGATACATACGGTTACATATATAAGTTCTTTAAAAAACATTGTACATGTATTTCCAGCCCCAAAAATCAGTTACAACAAGTAAAAATAGGGTTCTAGAACTCACCTTAGCTGCTCTCAAGTTTAAACTCTTCAACATGAGCTTTTCCAAAAGATTCGAATTCCTAGATGTGTCTAAAACACACAAACCCGAACACACATACACATATAAGCATGCAACGAGGCTAAATCTAGCCAAGAACAACTTAAAAACACAAATTCTTACCTCAACTTTGACTTCCTTGTTCTTCTTCAAAAACCCAAATTCTACTCTTTCTTTCTCTAAAACCGAATGAAAAAAGTGTTGTGCAGACAATATGGGCGGCCATGCCACCTTTTTGTATAAAATTATATATTATTTTCTACTTTTACACCTTTAACCCCTCAATTTGGGTTTTATTACATTTTCTCCTTTTTATTCTTCTTTTCACAACTTTTAAAATATTCGGGTGTTAAAAGTCCACCCCCCTATATAGGTTTCATCCCCAAAACCTGTTATTCCTTAAACAGATATGGGTGATGCTGTCTTATCTTGTCCTCAGTCTCCCACGTATACTAGGATACCTTTCTTTGCTTCTACCGTACATGCACAAGAGGAACCACTTTATTCCTTAACCTTTTTTCTTTATGATCAATGATCGCCACTGGTTGCTCCATATAGTTGAGCCGTTCATCTACTCGATATCCTCCAGTGGTACAACCATATCCTCGTCAGCTAAACACTTCTGAAATGAGATACATGGAACGTCGGGTGAATTCCACTTAACTCATTGGGTAGTTCTAACTTATAGGCACCTCTCCTACTCGAGCAATGATTTGGAAAGGCCTATGTATCTCGGGCTCAACTTGCCCCGCTTCCTAAACCGAATGATACCTTTCCAAGGTAAGACTTTTAACATAACCCTGTCACCCACCTGGAACTCAATCGGTCTACGTCACTTACCAGCATATGACTTCTGTCTATCCTTAGCTGCCTTCATAAAGGCTTTGATCTTTTCTAGTTTCTCAGTCGTAGCTTCAATCACTTCAATACTTTCCTTCTGACCAATATCGCCCCAACAAACAGGGGTCCTACACCTTCTACCATATAGCATCTTATAAGGGGGCATACCAATACTGGCATGGTAACTGTTATTGTATGAAAATTCAGCTAACGGTAAGTGGTCATCCCAACTTTCCCCAAAATCGATCACACATGCTCGGAGCATATCCTCAAGCATCTGTATTGTCCTCTCAGACTGACCGTCTGTCTGAGGATGATAAGTCATGCAAATGTGGAGCCTCATCCCTATTGTATCATGGAATTCTTCTAAAGCTTGGATGTAAACCAAGTGTCACGATCAGATACAATAGACACCGATACGCCGTGACGAGCTTCAATCTCCTTGATGAATAAATCCGTCAATCTGTTGGGGAATACGTCTCTTGGATCGGTAGGAAGTGAGCACTCTTCGTCAAATGATCAACTATCACCATATGGCATCATACCCTCTCGGGGTACATGGTAACTTCGTGATAAGTCCATGGGGATATGTTCCCACTTCCACTTGGGTATATTCAAAAGGTTGGATTTTCCAGTATGCCTTCTGATGCTCTGCCTTCACTTGCAAACAAGTAAGGCACTTACTCACGTTTCCGCTCTGTTTTGCTTCATACCCGGCCACTAATAATTCTTCTTCATATCATGATACATCTTGGTAGTACCGGGACGAATGAAGCATCGAGTCTTGTGAGCTTCATCCGGATCTTTCCACATAAATCCCCGTAACGAGAATCCACATCCGCCCATATCGGGTTCTAACACCGAGAGTGTTTTCCCCAACTCTACGACTAGGCCTCTCATCCTTTCAGAGTTAAGATGATCTTCTTTCAATGCCTCATCTTGAAACTCCTTGACCTGTTACACATCAGAAGTCAGAATCAAGTGATAAGCTTCACCCGAATCGGCTCGGGTTTCTCCTTTCAGCTAAGGGCATCTAGCACCACGTTGGCCTTGCCCGGATGGTAATGGATCTCGCAATCATCATCCTTTATGATCTACAAACTATCGCCTCTGTCTCATATTCAAATCATTTTCCCGAAGAAGTACTTCAAGCTTTTATGGTTAGTGAAGATGGTTCACTTCATCCCGTATAGGTGGGGTGCCGCCAAATCTTCAAGGCAAAGACTACAGTTGCCAGCTCAAGTCATGAGTAGGGTAGTAACCTAATGAACTTTCAAAATATCGGATGCATAGGCTATGACCTTCCCTCATTGCATTAACATGCAACCAAACCCTGAGTAAGAAGCATCCGAATAAATTACCAAGTCCTCGCTTCTCTAAGGTAATAACAAGACAGGAGCTTGAGTCAGCCTTGGCTTTACTCCTCAAAAGACATTTCTTGATCTTGACCCCACATAAACTTCACATCCTTACGGGTCAATTTGATCAAAGGTGAGCCTATCTTGGAAAAGTCTTGAAAAATCTCCTGTAATAGCCTGCCAAACCCAAGAAATACGAATCTCGAATCGCTTCTTTGGATACTTCCATTGCATTCGCCTCCACCTTGCCGGGTCTACCATAATCCCTCGGGATTTACCACGTGACCCAAAAACTGAAGTTCGCGCAACCAGAACGGGAACTTGGAGAACTTAGCATACAACTTTCCTTTCTCAATGTCTCCATCACTTCCTGAATGTGACCGGCATGCTCCTCTTGCTCCTCAAGTAAATCAGGATATCATCAATAAACACAATCACTGATTTATCCAACATCAGCCAACACACCCAGTTCATCAAACCCATAAAGGCAGCAGGCGCGTTAGTTAAACTGAAAGACATAACAAGAAATTCGTAGTGTCCGTAACACGTGTGAAAAGCTGTTTTAGGAATCTTGCTCCTTCACTTTCAACTGATGGTAGCTAGATTGAAGATCTATCCTCAAGAACAAATGGCACCTTGGGGCTGATCAAACAAGTCATCAATCCTTGGTAATGGATACCGATTCTTCACCATCAACTTATTTAATTCGCGGTAGTCAATACAAATCCTCATGCTACCATCTTCTTCTTCACGAAAAGACAGAGCACCCCAAGCAGAGATACTCGGTTTAATGAACACCTTATTGAGCAAATGCTACAGCTGCTCCATAAATTCCTTCATCTCAGTCGGAGCCAAGACACGGCGCCTTAGCTACAGGCTGAGCACGAGTATCAAGTCAATTTGAAACTTGATCTCACGGTCTAGTGGCACACCTAGTAAATCTTCTGAAAACATATCGGGAAAGTCACAACACCACCGTTACATCAAACAATTGTGGTGTTGATGTGTTCGCATCCTTTACGTAGCCCAGATAGGCACTACGTCCCCTTCTCATGCAGTTTTCCTCCACCGCCATCGAAATCACTTCAGTATCGTCATAATAACTCAATCACCGTGTATCGTCACCAAACTCCCATCAGGCGCTGTCAGTCTAATAAACTTCTTGCGACACACGATGTTCGCCTCGTAGTCCGCTAACCATTCATTCCTAGGACTATGTCAAAACCACCTAAGGTCATCACGACGGTCTAACAGGAAACTTATGACCCTCTAATTCTATGTCATAGCCTTCTATCATCTTAGAAATCCTAGTAGACTACCCTATGGCAGTTTCTACATTGAAGGGCTCGTCAATACATCTACTCCAATGGACAACTTAGCACAAATGACAGCCGAAATAAAACACCTACTAGCACCTGAATCAAATAACATAGAAGCAAGAGTTTGGTTTACTAGAAACGTACCTGACACAACATCGGGGTCCGTCTTAGCCTCCTCCATGGTCATTGTTAATGCCCTAGCACTTGCCCATGCCTTCAGTTCCGGTCTTCTTCCCTGCTTCAGAACTCTCTGTCCTTGGCTTCTTGCAACCTGTAGGCAATTTTAAGGCCAATTTTAGATGCATGAGCCAATTTTAGACGCATGACCAATTCCCTTACAGCCTTGATCAACACTTAATAATTATAAGGACAATTCCCTTATAGCCTTGATTACTTTAGTCACCACAGATGGTAAGAAGGTCTACATACCTAGTGAACCTCTTTACCACAGCCTCCTTCACCAAGCCCCTTAAGTTTGCTCTCTCATCTCCACCCTCTGGGTGAGGGGTCTCAGGCTCTTTATGAGCAACTTCTTCCACTTTAGGCCTTCCTCTCGTGACCCGTGGTTCAGTACCACGTCCACCACATGCTCCACCTCTAGAAGCTTTCAAAGATCTACCTCCCACCATACCCTAACACGCTACAAGATTCAAACACTAACATGGTCATTCAAGGGAATAGCTCGGTTTATGTCAAGTATAGTAAGTCCCTAATTACAGTGGCCAGTTATGATTAGCCACTACTTTACTTTTCATACCCTAAGCATTCATATCCTGACTACATCAGTATCTAAATCTACTAAGGGCAAACAGATCAAATAACATGCGCACATAATACGGTTATCATTAAGAAAATAACTGATGGCACGTAGCTACTGGACTGGCATCCCTTCTCTTTGTCCCATCTTAGTTTAAGTTTAGATTTCTTTTGAAAATATTTACCCGTTTCACTTAAACTTTGCTTTGATACCAACTTGTAAGGCCCCGTTCCAGGGCACCTCACAGTTGGTCATTCATCGCACATAAATCATACATTTATGTAAAACCATCACAACGGAAATTAATTTAAAACCATTTCATATATTAATGAACACTTTGAAAATAATACAATGTAGTAAATGTTACAAAATATTATATTGCATTACATCACAAAACATGATTGTTATACAATGGATGCCATCCCAAAAATGCCAACTAGCTGCTCCGTGACATCCTCAGCAACAATCACCTACCAACTGGAAAAACATAAAAGTCAACGTTGCTAAGTGAGTTCTAGTTTATAAAATAAATACTTTACTTACGTTAAAACCTTTCTTTACTTTCATACGCATCCTACATCATACGTACAAATAGATAATATCATATTATCTTCCAATATCATTCGTTATCTTTCATTCTATGTATGTCATCATTCGTTCGTTAACTTACCTTCATTCATCATCGTACGTCATCGTTACATTTACATACATTCATTTCATTTCGTTTACATTCTCTTTCGTATACATTCTTTGTATTCTCATACGTTTCATCATCTACTTTTTCATTCTCATTCTTTCATATCGTACTTTACATTGTTCTTTTACTTTCATACTTTCTTTTCGTTTTACGTTACGTCATTCTTTTACATTCATACGGGTTGATGAACAATACCCCAAACATTGTGCACGAATCTGATGCTGGGCCTGTGATAATCAGTCACGAACATTGTGCATGAACCTGACCCAGCACACCTATGACAAGTCATCTCTCCCGTTCATTCAGACCAATTGGTAATACCCCGAACATTATGCACGAAGCTGATGTTGGGCCTGCGGTAATTAACTCATGAACATTATGCATGAAGCTGACCCAGCCATCTAGGGCATACCACAAGGTCTAGTCAATCTTATGATTGACCCTGCATGCATCCTTCGGGTTATTAAAACTTCAAACAGTGGGCTAACGACAACATGGTCGTGCACCTCCTTTCTATTTGGTTGCAAGCCATTCTTTCTTTCATTACGTTTCATTTCTCATATTTGTTATCTTTCATTTCATTACGTTATACTTTACGTTCTTTTATTCATTCGTCATACTACGTAAAATAATAACATAATATTTGATATATTATAATATAATATAAATATGTTTAAATACCATTAAAAGATAACACATTATACACATGTACATGCCATACATTAATAATACATACTACAAACATACACCATCCCATAATCATATTTAATTGGGTAAACATAGCCCATGGGTCAAACTAAAGTTAAACCCTACAATTCTGGTTTTTCCAAAAATTTAGAATATTTTCTAAGTGTTTAGGCGCATGGGAACTATTTGAGCGCATCAGCCCTGTTTGGGCGTTTCTCAACTATGTAGGCGCATCAGCCTACACTTAACCACTCTAACACTTAGGCGCATGAAACTATTCAGGCACATGAGTACTATTGGGGTGCATGACTCCATACTTAGGCAATATTACCAACTTTCTAGGCGCATGGGCTATTGTTCAGGCGCATGAGTGATACTTAACTATTCTAAGGCAATAACTGGGCGTACTAGGTACTGTTTCGGCACATGAGCAACACTTAATAATTCTAAGGCCAATTTTAGACGCATGAGCCTTATGTAAGGTTTATTTGTAAGACTGATGCAACCCAAAAATCCAAATTCTCTCCCGTGTGCATGCACAAGTGTACTGAAGTGGAATGTTTTAGAAGTTTCACACACTGCCTTAGAAAATACTCTTAAGTGTGAATTTTCTGAAGCCAAGACCAGTATCTTCCGAAGACAAAAACGAAGTCTTCCGAAGCTTCAATGACAAAGTAATCCGAAGCCAACTATTAAAGACAAATTTCTTCCGAACACTTTTAGATCACATGCTTTATCTGATGTACCTTTTACATAAAGCTGGACCCCTTTCCGCTGTAACTCTAATAAGACACCAACTTACATAAGTTGGTCAAAGGTCCATGCTTTTGGTAACTGTACATTGAGTTCTTGAGTCTGTAACTTTCCACTTTATGTACTGTATCCTTTTTGTAATATATTAGGATGTGAGCTATGGCATGTCATAGTCACTAGTCAAAAGGCAATCTGCCTTTTGACTCTACATTGATTTTGTTGTCTAGATCATATATCCAGCTGGCCTTCAAAGTATGGCTGGCTATAGGTTGTAGTATAAGTATATCTGGTCCTTGTATCTTATTGCATAACTTTTGAAAACATTTGTAAGGAACTAGAGAGCAATATACATCAACCTTGAAAGACCAATTACTTGTGTTGTTCTTGTTCAGTCTCATATACACTTGTGTTTCTTAGTTCTCAAAACTGGTTTTTCGAGTTCCCCATTTGAATTGTTAAGTGTTGTTGCACACTATCCTCTTTGTGTTGATGTGTTGTAAGTGCATACCCTTCAATGGTCCTGGAATTGGTATCAGTGCATTTCAGGCTCTTGATATAAGATCTCACAATCTTAAGATCCCTCACACAAAATACTTAAACCTTCAAATGGCAGCTATTTCTGAAGCTGATATGGAAACTGGAACCATGACAAAGTCCTCACTGATCATTCTTGATGACTTTGACACTTGGTACCAAAGAATGGAAGGCTTTATCAAGTGTCAAGACTCAAGAATGTAGGAATCTATTGTCTTTAGACCTTACATAACCAGCACCTCTTCAGTTGCTGCTGGAGGTGGTATGATCCCTAAGGCTGTGGCTGACTATCAGATGAAGATAGAAAGAGAGTAGAAATGATAAAATGGCCATGACAGCCCTTCAGACTGCTTTTCCAAACTCCATATACAGAGGTTTCAAGAAATGCAAAATAACTAAGCAGCTAAGGGGATGCATTGAAACTAATGTATGAGGGTTCCACTGAAGCCAAGGAGAACAAGAAGGATCTCCTGAAGCAACAGTTTGAAAATTTCACCTTCAAACAGGTGAGACCATGACTCAACAATACTTCAGGTATGTTGAGATTGTTGATACTCTAGTGGATGTTGGAGTAACTCTTGAGAACAGGGATATTGTAAGGAAGTTCATGTCCTCTCTTCTTAGACAGTGGATTATTGTGTTGTAATCAAGAGGACTGAGAACCTTAAGACTCTCACTTTGACAGAGTTGTATGGCATTCTCAGTGGATACCAGATGGAGATGAACATGCAAGGTTCATCTGGTAACTCCAGCAATCAATAGGTTTAGCCCTTAATGTGACTGAGAGGGATAGCATAGAACCCCAACATCATCTCATATGCGACCCTGACATCTCACAAAAGGTCCTTTCATCACCTTCCTGGAGACACCAAGGGAGAACTATACTCAAGGAAGCCCATTCCAAGAGACAAGTTCTTCTCAAGCCTTTGTGTCTTCTGATGAAAGCTGTGGCAACTTTCTATTCGCCCTTGAAGACATGGACTATATCCATCCAGATGATCTGGAGTACATGGAGATAGTCCAGCAAATGACTCTTCTCACTCACAGAGCCAAGAGGTTCTACAAGCGGACATGAAGTAAGTTTCCTAGCAATACAGCCAGTGGAAAGTTTGGGTTGGATAAAAGTTAAGTGTTACAACTGTAATTTGATGGGTCACTTTGCTAGGGAGTGCAAGGCACCAAGAACAAATGGTGGACAAGCACAATCTAGACCAAACTACAATGATAAAGCTACCCAGAATGAGAAGCCAAAGCAGCAAGCTGTAGTTGCTATTAAAGAAGGAGGCTTTGACTGGAGCTTTCAGGTGGAAGATGCATCTCCAAATCAAGCACTAATGGCTGATCATGATGAAACCAAGGTATTGGAACATCTCTATACTCCTGAATGTATTGCTAAAGTCAACAGATACATGTCCTATAACTTAGAGATGAGATCTGATCTTGAGTCCTTAAACATCTTGAAATCTAACTTTAGAAAGGCCGAAAATGATTATAAATTAAAGATAGAGCACTTGTAGAAAACCATTTCAGTCCTAAAATATGAGCATACAAATTATAGGACTCAGATCAAGGATCTCATAACTAAGTTAACTGAATGCCAGGCTAAGCATGTGATCAGCAAAGCCAGAGCAGAAAAACATGTTCTTAAAAAAGAAACCTTAAGAACATCATATCCTCATCCTTGCATGTAAAAGTTTGTTATCAAAACAAGCAGGGACAGTGATCTAGTAAGATAGCTCCTCCACACATAATCTTGTTATAAGATCACCTAGGTGTGGAACTTGTGAAGATGAGCTTCCTCTCATAGACCCCTGAGTGAGGAGGATGAAGAAGTGATCGTGAGGAATTCCTCTAAGAAGAGTGAAGAGGAGGATTCTAAGAAGGGTCATTATCCTTCTGAGGAGAGCAGGAAGACTGTGATGACCAAGTCTATAAGGACGAACTTGATTAGAAAGAGCAAGAGAAAAGCTAAGAGGGCTCAAGAGATCAAGGCCATTTTAACTCTAAGCAGAAACAGTCTTTATCTCTGTAGGGTTTGACATGGTTAAGACTGAAGACATCAACCTCAACTCTTCTACCAAGAGTTCTAGTTCATGTTCAAATTATCTCAACATCAAGAAGAAGGCTGATCAGTTATGTACCACTGCTACACAGCCTGAACCATCCAACTCCAAGAACAGTTCTCAGCCTAAAAGGACTGTCTCAGCATCTGCAAAGATGAAGGTGTGGAAGGGAAGTGATTTAAGTCAGCCTTGTTCTAAAAAAGGGCTCTTGGGAAGAAAAAGGTGAAATGTGTTATGTGTGAGAGTACTTCTCATCTTGCTAAGGATTGTCCATAGGATCCAAGAGGTACTTTCCATATGACCAAGAAAGAGACTTCCAAGAGCTCCAAGAAGAATTCAGCTTCGAAAGGAAAATATGTTTCCTTTAGAAGCTCCAAAGTAATGAAGAAGGCAAGTGGAAAATTGCCTTCGGAAGAAAATTTGGTCTCGAAAGAAAGGAATACTTTCGAAGCACTAAAGTCTGATGCAGTGTTAGCAGAATCTTCCGAAGGTCCAGTCATCAAAACTTCCAAAGTCTCAAAAGCTTCCGAAGTATTGAAGGTCAGGTCCAAACGTCTAAAGGTGGTGTGGAAGTCAAAAAAAGACCAAGTGACTGAAAATTCTCAATCAACAATAGCAAAAGATCCTCAAAGCACAACTATAGGATCTATTACTATTTTATGGCCTTCTACTCTTTTTGATGAGACCAAGACCAATAAGGCTTGGGTTTCCAAATATAACTAATCATCCTCTTGTGCAGGAACAGCTCAAGACAAATAAAAAATATCTGAATCATTAATAGTGGCTGTTCCAGGCACGTGACAGGCAATAGGTCACTACTCCAAAACTTTGAAAGAACTAATGGAGGGCCAGTTGCTTTGGTGGAAATGAAGGAGGTTACATTTCTGGAATGGGTAAGGTCATAAATGGTAAGCTCAGCATTGAGAATGTGAACTTTGTCAAGGAGCTTGGGTACAATCTTCTGAGTGTATCCCAATTTTGTTATCAGAGTCATAACAGCTTTTACTGATCATCATTGCAATGTTCTCAAGCTGGGGTGATTATTCCTCATGAGCATATCCTGCTCTGAGCCCCAGGAGAGGGAACATGTTTAGGTGGACTTGCAAGAAACATCTCCCTCGGGAGAAGTTTCATGCTTTCTATTTAAAGCTAATAGTGATGAGTCTTTTCTCTGGCATAAAAGAATGTGCCGTGTAAACTTTAAAAACATGAAAAGCTAATTAAGAATGATTTTGTAACTGGAATGCCAAAGAAACAGTTTACAAGTGATGATCATTGTGTTGCATGCCTGAAAGGGAAGCAACATAAGGTATCTCACAAGCTTAAGGAAAGACACTCCATCACTACACCCTACACTTGTTACATATGGATCTCTTTGGCCCCACCAGTGTAATGAGTCTAGGAAGGACGTCTTATTGTTTGGTGATCATAGATGACTTTACAAGATTCACTTGGGTTTCTTTCTTAGAACTAAAGGATGAGACCCCTAAGATCTTGAAGAATTCATCTTAAAGATTGAGAATCAATTTGATCACAAGGTCAAAACCATAAGATGTGATCAAGGAACTGAATTTAAGAACCAAATCCTTGATACATTTTGTAATGAAAAGGGTAATACAAGATAATACAGTGGTCCCAGGACTCCTCAGCAAAATGGTGTTGCTGAGAGGAGAAACAGGACACTGATTGAAGCTGCAAGAACCATGTTGTCTGACTCTAAGCTGCCCATCACCTTCTGGGCAGAGGAAGTCAACGCTGCCTGCTATGTGCAAAACAAAGTTTTAGTGGTTAAGACTCATGGTAAGACTCCTTATAAACTTTAGCATAAGAGGAAACCTTTTATTGGTTTTCTAAGGTCATTTGGATGTCCTTGCACTATCTTGAATACCAAAGATCAAATTGCCAAGTTTGCTAAGAAATCAGATGATGGTCACTTTATTGGATACTCTTCTAAGCTAAAGCTTATAAAGTATACAATCTTAGAACTAGAGTAGTTGAGGAGTCAGCCAATGTGACTTTCAATGAGCACACTCCTAGTATGAAAGGTTCTTGTCCGGATTGGCTATTGATCTTGATTTAGTTACCAACTGTTTTGACAAATCTTGTCAGAATGTTTCAGGATCTACAAATATTTTACCTCCAGGTGATTTGATCCAAGATTTGAGCTAAAAAGACCTTCAAGTTACACATCTTCAGCTCCAGTTATAACTACTTCAGCAAATGAGGTTTCTATCAGCACAAAAATGACAAATTCAGCTGATACATCTAAGATGCCTTCAACTTCGGCTCAGAGGCTCAATAATCAAACAAAGAAACTTCAAATGTATAAGAAAATGATGGTGGTAGTGATAATGATCAAGAATTTCTTGATGCTGATAACCACTCCATAAATGAACATATCAATGATGTCACACACTCATTGGATCAAGTTTCTCTTGATAAGTGTGTTGATGTGATGGAAAAAGAATCAATACCAGATCCAAATTCTCTAATTTAGATCTCTCTCAGCAACTTGCTGTGATCCCTCAGCTAAGGATCCACAAGTCTCATCCTACCACAAACACCATTGGAGATCTTGACACTGGGGTAAAAACAAGAGGACAAACCCATGAAGCAAATGTTTGTCTTCACTCTTGTTTTTTGTCTCAGATAGAGCCTAAGAAAATTGATAAGGCTCTGAAGGATGGAAGTTGGATTGAAGCTATATAAGAGGAGCTGCTTCAATTCAAAAGACAGAAGGTTTGGAACCTATGTCCTCTTCCTTATGGGAAGACAACTATAGGAATCAAATGGGTGTTTAGGAATAAGAAAGATGATAGATGTATGTTATAAAAAACAAAGCTAGATTGGTTGTTTCCAAGAACATGATACACACTATATGGGGTGATTGATGAAGAAGACCTAGGAATTGACTACACTGATGTCTTTGCTCCTGTAGGAAGACTACAGAAAGGGCTATAGATGAACTCTTTTCATCAAAGGACAGGGAAATGATGCTAGTTCAAGTGTATATAGATGATATCATTTTTGGTTCAACCAATCCATGGCTCTGTAAAGACTTTGAGAAGCTGATAAAGGACAGATTTAAAATGAGTACCATGGGGGAAATCATTTCTTACTAGGAATTCAAGTGAAGCAAGTTGAAGATGGAATCTTCATAAGTCAGTCAAAGTATGTTCTGGACATACTCAAAAGATTTAACATGACTGATTGTAAGAATGCTAAGACCCCCATAGCAAGAAATCACTCCCTTGTGCCTGATCTTGAGGGGAGTGTATGGATGAACACCTTTATAGGGCTATGATTGGGTCCTTTATGTATCTTACAGCTAGCAGGCCTGATATCATGTTTGCCACATGTATTTGTGCAAGATATCAAGCCAACCTCAAAATGTCTCATCTCATCACTGTTAAGAGAATTCTAAGATACCTTAAAGGTGCCTCAACACTTGGCCTTGGTATCCTAAGAATTCTGACTTCAATCTGTATGCATATACATATAGTGATTATGGTTGTTGCAATATGACTGTAAAGTCTACATCTAGGGGATGTCAGTTTCTTGGTGGAAGGGTTGTCTCATGGCAATGCAAGAAACAATCCTGTGTCTCTGCATCAATTGCTGAACTTGAATACATTGCTGCTGCAAGCTGCTATGCTCAAGTGCTTTGAATTCAGAATCAGATGCTTGACTATGGTTTAAACTTCAAGGAGACTCCCATTCACATAGACAACAACAGTGCTGTCTCCATCATAGAGAATCCTCTGCAGCATTCAAGGATAAAAAACATAAATATCAGGTATCATTTAATTAGAGATAACTTTGAAAAGGGATTAATTAAACTAGTTAAAGTTAACAAAAATGAACAATATACTGATCTGTTTGCAAAAGCCTTTGATGAACAGAGATTTAAGTATCTTACTTCAGCTATTGGGATGATTAACTTCAAGTAGCTTTTTCTTAAGACTAATTCATTTTATTTCTTAAATTCTGTATGTCCTAAGTTGTCTAGTTCATCATCTTCATAAGCTCATGTTTTCTATGGATAAAAACCTTTTGAAGAGTTTCCTTAGATTTTTGAAAAATCTTGATCTTTTGGAAGATATGATTTTATCTTCGGAAGAAAATATGTTTTCAATGACCATTTTCTTCCGAAGGAAATTAACTCTCGGAAGCTTTGTTCTGTTGAATTAATCTACCAAGTCTAAATTCTCTTCCGAAGCAAATTTGTCAAAATTCTTAAGAAATTCATCCGAAGTCATTTTGGCTTCGGAAGCTTTTTCATTAAAACTTTCGAACACAATTTACCTTCGAAAGCTTTTCGATTTCCAAGAAAACTACTTTTGAGCAAAAAGCAAACTACTTTTCAGAGGTGGGACCAACATCCGGATTTCAAAGTTTATCCTCTTTGATTAACTTTGTCTCAAATCCTTTTCACATACATACCCAATGATTCCCCCTCTTTCTGTCATCTTCATCTCTCTTCCAAACCTAAATTCCTAAATTTCCTCTAAAATCGCCTTCGTTCATGTTTCCTTCACTTTTAAGCTATCTCACAATGGCGAACCTTAACAGAAGAAATGACCCAGATTTCTCCTTACAGTTACACAGGCAACACAATCAGGTTGCTCATTTAAACTCTGAGAAAGGTTCACATTTCTCAGAGGTGTACCAATTCTTGGCTTTGTCAAACTACTTCACCTCCCTTACCATTGATCCTCCTCTGTACGAGGATCATTTGCTTCAATTTTGGAAGACCTGCCAAGAGGTCATTATGAACAGGGAGAAGGCACTGTCTGCCACAATGCAGGGGAGAACAATCTTTATCACTCTAGCCATTATCAACAATCATCTTTAGCTGGATGATGAAGAAGGTGAGGTGTTCTTCCTAAAAGAAGTTGTCAATCATTCCTTAAGCAGATAGGCTATGAGGGAGATTTCTCTATAAAGACCCTTAGGAAAGGGAAGGTCTCACCTAAGTGGAAATACTTACTTCATGTGGTTATTCACAGCTTGTCCAACAAGCATGAAGGGTGGGACCGGATTCCTAAAGATCTCTCCTTCTTAGTTCATGGGAAGGTTTAGGGAGTCAAGTTTATGTACTCTCAATTTGTTTATACTAATCTGCTTGCAAACTTGGACTCCTTAGAGTATTACATGTTTCCTAGATATGTTCAATACATTCTTAACTATGAACTAGGCTCACAGTTAAGGGAAACAGGTAATATTCTTAAATTGGGACAGATGAATCTCGGCATCTTTAAAATTTTGAGAAAGCCAACTGTTGGCTTCTCAGGGGTAGAAACAGCCCTTGTCCCAAAAATGTTAGAGCTCATTGCTCAAGGTAACAACCTAGCAACACAGGCAAGTGTTGAACCCACATCTTCTACATCTCAACCACCAAAACAAACACAAATTACCCTCACCTACAAAAGAAAACTCAAACAAAACCCCTGCTCAGGATATTGAGTCTTTGCAGGCCCTCATATACTTACCTATATAGAAGAAGTGGATACTAGAGCTCCCACTTCTCCTGAGGAACAAACCACTCCTATTACTTCTAAGATCAGTGCTAAGGTTCCTCATGCGCAGCCTGATAAACTCACAAGCCCAAATGCCTTAAGCCTTCACTCTGAGTCTCAACACTCTAGTGAACAACCTTCAGGGGACAGCTACCATCCCCAGCCTTTAGACTTAAACCAACCCATTCCTAATCTTGACTTCTATACTAATGAAGACTTAGGTTTCAGTGAGTACCATGAGTCTCTCTACTATTCCACTCCTTAAAGAGAGATAAGTGCTCCTGAGTCACCTAGATCTAGCCCACATCAGTCACCCATCAATGAGGTGGATACTTCTGAACCTATTCAGGATATCCATATGGAAGAGGCTCTCACTTCAGCAAGTGATTACATCATTCAGACCTCAACCATGGCAACTTAGCCCATTAACACTTCAACTGAAGCTGTCACTAAGCAGAGGAAATCCAGCAGCCAAGAACACCATGCTGGTGATGAGGAAGAAGACCTTGGGCCAACTCTCTCATCCCCCAATGATTCTTCTAATGAAGATGAGGGGAATCTAAGACTACAGGTGCAAAAGCTGTCAAAAACATGCACCTATCTAGTCTCCAAGGTTAATCATCTTGAATCTTAAGTGAATACCTTGCAAAACATGGTCAATGATTTGCAACTTGAGATATCTTATCTTAAGGAACAACTAGCTAGGAGACCTTTAATAGGAGCTCAACCAGGAACACAAGAACCTATGAATGTGATTGACTAAACTCCTAGCTCACCTATGCAAGAGGGTGATGCTACCAAAAAGGGTGGGAGAAAGTCATTACAATCATAGAACTTGGGAGTTCTTCACGGAGTATGGACATTAAGGACTCACCATCCTCACTTGCAATTATGCATACTCAGCAACTTCCTCAAGTTCACATTGATATGGATAGAATAGACTCTGTCATTAGGAGTCTCTTTGAGGAAGGCATTCCAAGAGCTATGTCATCTCCACCAACTTCAAATTATATAATGGAGTGGAGGTATGATGCTAATAGAAGAGCTCTCACTCTTCAAAAAGTTCAAGGGTAGAAAGAAGTCTTCAACTTTCACACCTTGAACTACTATGAAGGTCTTGACCTTGTCAACATGCCACTTGATAACCAAGGCCAATCTAGACAAGCTGACAGGTTGGCTGTAATGATTCAAGATAGAATTACTGCAGAGTTCACCTTCAGAAGAAGACTATGGCAATCAGGCAATACCATCGGTCAACTTGATGTTGAGGTAGACCCTAAGATTAGCTTCATAGGGGAAACCTTGACTGAAGGCCCAGTGGTAGAACCTGAGAGCCCTATCTCACCATCAACTGTTGCAGAGGTTCATTCCCTTGATGAGACACCTGCTAGTGAAGGTGCATCTCAACCTCTCTCTGGCGAGAGCTTGGAAGCTACACCAAGCAATGAAGGCCAAAGCTCTCTCCACCCTGAGTCACAAAGGTCTGTGAGTGACAAACGGAAAAGAAAGATGACTTCTAAGGAGATTGAGGAGGCGGAGAGAGAGAGGAAAAGGAAGCTAAGGGGAGAAAGTTCCTCTACTAGGTCTGCAAGACTCATGGAAACTGCTATCAGGGCTGCCCCAGACCAAATACTCAGGATGATGAGTTAAGGGCTGTCAGGATCAACTACTTACAGATAAGGAACTATGATATTGATAACATCATCTTCCTCCCTTTAGATGAATTAAATGAACTGGCTGAAATGGAATTGTCAAAGGAGAGAAAAGAGGCAGAGGATGCAGAATTACTTCTTAAAGTTAGAGAAGAAAGAAGACAGAAAATACTTTATAAGCATATGCCTACTCTCTCCCCAGTTCAAGAAATTCATGAAAAAAAGGATGTGGTTCCACAAGAACCTCAGGTAGACAAAGAGAAGGATAGGATCAAATGATAAACTACCTGAGTGCCACAAGCCTATATCAGGCTAATACACTTCTTTCCTTACCCTTTGATTATATTGAGTTCAGGTACCTCAAACAACTTGAACTTGAGATAGTCAAAGAAAGAAAGATCATCAAAAGAAAGTTAAGGGAAGAGGCTGTAAAGTCAAGAGCCATCATCCAAAAAAACATGAAGAAGTCTGCTGATAGGCAGAAGATGATGAGCTTCTTGAAGCTGTATGGATTCTCCGGAAAGAGACTTGGTCTTATGTCTCTATCCACCATGAATAAGCATATTAGAGTGATCAAGTAGAAGTTTCAAAGAGGTGAACTTGCTTACTTACACTCCCCACCAAGTCAAGTCCCTCAGGAAGTGGAGATTAAGGTTGAAACATTCAAGACAACACAACCTGAATCTCCTTCTTCGTGATTCTTTCTGCTTATTTGTGGTACACACCTTCCGAGCTTTTTTGTGATATATACACATGTGTGGTTTGCCGTATTTTATGACTGCTGTTGTTATTTATTTCGATTTTCGTTTTAAATCGGGGGTCTCTTCAGAAGCGGTCTCTCTATCTCCCTAGATACAGGAAATACTCGCCACCATCTACCCTCCCCAGACCCTGTCTTGAGTGGGATCTACTGGGCTTGTTTGTTTGTTTGTTTAACCTGAATCTCCTACTGAACCTTAGCAAACTTCCACTTCTGATCCACAGCAGGGATCTGTCCCCTCTCAATCTGAACCTATAAGAGAGGAAGACCCAACTGAGAAAGACAAAGAAAATCAATCAGGTGCTGCAGGCCAGTCTTCTTAGTTAAAGATTCAAAGAGGAGAAAAAGGATGGTTTCCAAACCAAAGTCAAACAAAAGGAAAAAAGAAGCATCCATCTTCAAACCTCAGGATGAGTCAGAACATCCTGAGGATGTGCAACAAGAGGATGCTCCACCAATTCCAGTTCAAGTAGCTCCTTTAGTATCAGGAAGACTCATCTTGTCTTGGATATACACTACAAATCCAGAAAGATGGCATGTCATCAGAGATCAAGGCGTTGAAAATATCTACACATGGCAAGATATGTTTAATCTACCTCTACATGATCTCTTTGATATGAGAGAGATACTATGAGAGTCTGAGTGATCCTGATGATCTTATGAACAAAGGGATGGTTATCATCATAATAAGGGCTGTTAACATCTGAAGTATTCAAGTGTTTTGGTAGCATCAGCCTAGGGGGAGTTTGTAAGGTTTATTTGTAAGGTTGATACAACCCAAACACCCAAAGTCTCTCCTGCATGCATGCATAAGTGTATTGAAGTGGAATGATTCAAAAGTTTCACACACTGCCTTAGAAAATACTCTAAGTGTGAAATCATCTAAAGCCAAGACCAATATCTTCTAAAGCCAAAAATGAAGTCTTCTGAAGCATTAAAGACAAAGTCTTTCGAAGCCAACTATTGAAGACAGATTTCTTCCAAAGACTTTTAGATCACATGCTTTATCTGATGTACCTTTACATAAAGCTGGACCCCTTTCCACTGCAACTCTGATAAGACACCAACTTTACATAAGTTGGAGAAAGGTCCATGCTTTTGGTAACTGTACATTGAGGTCTTGAGTCTGTAACTTTCCACTTTATGTACTTTATCCTTTTTGTAATATATTAGGATGTGAGCTATGGCATGTTATAGTCACTAGTCAAAAGGCAATCTACCTTTTGACTCTACATTGATTTTGTTGTCTAGATCATGTATCCAGCTGGACTTCAAAGTATGACTGACTATAGGTTGTAGTATAAGTATTTCTGGTCCTTGTATCTTATTGTATAACTTTTGAAAATATTTGTAAGGAACTAGAGAGCAATATACATCAACCTTTAAAAACCAATTACTTGTGTTGTTCTTGTTCGGTCTCATATACACTTGTGTTTTTTAATTCTCAAAACTGGTTTTTCTAGTTCCCCATTTGAATTGTTAAGTGTTATTGCACACTCTACTCCTTGTGTTGTTGTGTTGTAAGTGCATACCCTTTAACGGTCCTTCACATTATGTAGGCGCATGAGCAACCTGTTCAACATGTTTCTAAGTCGTTTCTAGTCCCAAACATCATATTGTCTTGTTCTAAGCTTAATCATACCATTCTAAGCATGAACATAACATAAAACATCCATAAACATCATTATACATGCATGGATACATACGATTACACATATAAGTTCTTTAAAAACATTGTACATGTATTTCCAGCCCGAAAAATCAGTTAAAACATATAAAATGGGGTTCTAGAACTCACCTTAGCTGCTCTCAAGTTCAAACTCTTCAACTTGAGCTTTTCCAAAGGATTCGAATGCCTAGATATGGCTAAAACACACAAACCAAAACACACATTCACATATAAGCATGCAACCAAGGCTAAATCTAGCCAAGAACAACTTAATAACACAAATTCTTACCTCAACTTCGAATTCCTTGTTCTTCTTCTTCAAAAACCCGAATTCTGCTCTTTCTCTCTCTAAAACCGAATGCAAAAAGTGTTGTGCAGATAATATGGCCGGCCATGCCACCTTTTTGTACAAAATTATTATTATTTTATACTTTTACACGTTTAACCGCTCAATTTAGGTTTTATTACATTTTCTCCTTTTTATTCTTCTTTTCACAACTTTTAAAATATCCGGGTGTTACTATAGGAGTCTCTATGAAGCTAAATCCATAGTTAAACATCTGATTCTGAATCCATAGCAGTTAAGCACTGTAGCTCGCAGTAGGGATGTATTCAGCTGTAGGGTTTGTTAGAACATAAAATCATAGTTTAACGATTTAAACTTTCAGAAAAAGTAGCGGATATTTATGTTTCAAACATGATTATAAACTGAAAGATCATGTTTTAGATGTCAAATATATGTATGAAACAAACCCATATAACAAAGGATCATAATATGTGAATAAACAAGCTATGAACATACTCAAATTTACTTATGATCAATAGATAAGATTCCATGTAGTAAAATTTGAGATGCGGGTTAGTCCAATATTTGTATCCCACAAATATCTATGAGCCTTGGTAGCAACCCATTGCTCTATATTCATCCTTATGAATATCAACCAATCCAAGTTCATAATAGTCTTACCCTCACACTTGTTCCACAAGTCTGAACGACTACGGACATTTAGAGTAAACAATTTACTCATGGATTAAACTGCTAAACTGGAACATTAATTGAAACATTATAACCAAATAATTTTATTCAAATAATAAAGAGTTCCATATATCCAAATATAAAATTTACAGATCAATTCCAATCACTAGAATATCGAAGTCCCACGGCACAAGTATGACCTTCATGCTTTGCCTTTTCAAGGAGCTTCGTGAGAGGATCCGCAATTTTTGATCCGTGTGAACTTTGCGAATACATATCCTTCCCTTTTCAACTTCATCTCGTATGTAGTTGAATCTCCACTCAATATGCCTAGTCTTTTGATGATTACGGGGTTCCTTGATTTGAGCAATCGCACCCTCGTTATCACAAAAGATCTCTAGGGGGTCCTGAATGGAAGGGACAACCCCTAGGTCGGCAAAGAATTTCTTCAACCATGCAGCTTCTTGAGTTGCCAATGAGGCGGCGACATATTCTGATTCTGTAGTTGATAGAGCCACCACATCCTGTTTGGAACTCTTCCAAGAGACTGCTCCTCCATTCAGAATGAAAATATATCCCGATTGCGACCGAGAATCGTCACGATCGGTTTGGAAACTCGCATCCGTGTAATTTTTTACAACGAGTTCCTCATCACTAGATCCATAGATTAGGAACATATCTCTTGTCCTCCTTAGGTACTTAAGTATGTTCTTAACAGCCATCCAATGACTGTTTCCAGGATTTTGCTGGTAACGGCTTGTCACGCTTAAGGCGCATGATACGTCTGGTCGAGTGCATATCATTGCATACATGATGGATCCAATAGCAGATGCGTATGGGATTGCCTTCATTTTATCTTGCTCATCCTTTGAGCTAGGACATTGAGTCGCACTCAATATCGTTCCTCTTTGAATAGGTACGGTACCTTTCTTAGAGTTTTCCATCATGAACTTTTTCAAGATCTTATCAGTGTATGCACTTTGATTCAAACCAATCAACCGCCTTGATCTATCCCTATAGATCTTTATTCCCAGAATATAGGCGGCTTCACCAAGATCTTAATGGAAAAATAACTTCCAAGCCAGGTTTTACACCTTCCAAGGTTGGAATGTTATTTCCAAATAGTAGTATGTCATCAATATACAATACTAGGAAAGTTATTGTGCTCCCACTAGCCTTCTTATACACACAAGCCTCATCAGCGTTTTTGACAAAGCCAAATTTCTTTACTTCTTCATCAAAACGGTGATTCCAACTTCTCGATGCTTGTTTCAATCCATAGATTGATTTCTTTAGCTTGCATACTTTGTTAGGATGTTTTGGATTGACAAAACCTTTAGGCTAAACCATATAGACATCTTCCACAAGATATCCATTTAGGAAAGCGGTTTTGACATCCATTTGCCAAATCTCATAGTCATAATGAGCAGCTATGGCAAACAATATCTTTATCGTCTTTAGCATCGCAACAGGTGAGAAAGTTTCATCATAATCAACCCCTTGAGTTTGAGTGAAACCCTTTGCTATAAGTCTAGCGTTATAAGTATCCAAGTTTCCATGCATATCGGTTTTCTTCTTGAAAACCCACTTACTTCCAACTACCTTGGAATTAAGAGGTGGTATAACAAGTTCCCAAACTTGATTGTCATACATGGATTGCATCTTAACGTTCATGGCTTCAAGCCATTTGTCACAATCCGAATTGGACACTGCATTATGGTATGTGGTTGGTTCATCTGAATCTACCACATAGCATCCATCCACGAAAATCCATATCCTTAAGGTGGATTACTAGTTCAACCACTTCTGCGAACGTTTTGTGTATATTGATCAACCACTTGATCATCCTCAACATCCTCATGTTGAGTGCTAGTTTCAACCAAACGTGCATCGGGTTGTGGTTCTTGATCTTCCTCAAGATCCACTGTTCTACTGCTAGCTCCTTCCATAAGGAACTTTACTTCTAAGAACTCACCCATTCTGGCAACAAACACCTTTTGTTCCAGTGGATCATAGAAATAATATCCCATAGAATGTCTAGGATATCCAATAAAGATACATTTGGTGGATCGGACATCCAATTTGTTTGGGGTGGGAGTCTTAACATAAGCCTCACAACCCCAGATCCTTAGGTATGATAGGGATGGAACTCTTCCATGCCATATCTCAAAATGTGTCCTTTCCACCATTTTGGTTAGGGCCATATTTAGAATACGGGCCACGGAGAGCAAAGCGAAACCCCAAAATGATAGAGGTAATGAGCTTCTAGCCATCATAGATCACACCATATCCAATAGGGTTCGATTCCTCCTCTCATACACACCATTATGTTGTGGTGTTCCAGGTGGAGTGAGTTGAGACAATCCCACAACTCCTAAGATGATCTTGAAAAACATCACTTAGGTATTCACCTCCTCTATCGGTGCGGAGAACTTTAATCGACTTGTTGAGTTGATTTTCTACTTCATTCTTGAATATTTTGAACATTTCAAAAGCTTCATCTTTATGCCTTAATAAGTACACATACCCATAGCGACTATAATCGTCGGTAAAGGTAATGAAGTATCTTTCACCATTCCTAGTCATTGGTTTAAAAGGACCACATACATCCGAATGTATGATTCCTAATAAATCTTTTGCCCTTTCGTTAGTTCCACTAAAGGGTGCCTTAGTCATTTTACCTTGTAAACAAGATTCACATATATCAAATGAATCATATTCATTCGTTTTTAAAAGACCATTCTTTTGAAGTATTTGTATACGTTTCTTGTTTATATGACCAAGACGACAATGCCAAAGATAGGTATCACTTAAATCCAACTTGAGTTTCTTGGTGTTAGTTTGGTACAATGAATTATTTAAAGCATTTTCATGAACCAATTCATAGATACCATTAATGGAAATAGCTTTAAAATAGAACATATCATTTAAAGAAACATGAATATCATTTTCAACAAAAGATAATACATAATCATAATGTCTTAATTGGGATACAGAAATAATATTCCTAGTCAAACTAAGAGCATACAAAACATTCTTCAAAATAACATCCAAGCCACTTGGAAGTTTTAGGATGTAGTCCCCACGAGCATCAACTAAGACTTTAGTTCCATTGCCCATGAAGAGGCTAACATCCCCTTGATTGAAGTCCCTACTTCTTGTGAACCCCTGCAACAAATTGCAAATTTGAGTTCCACATCCGGTGTCCAATACCCATGTGTTAGAAGATGTAACATTAAGATCAATATGAATCATGTATATTGTACCTGAGGTCTGCCCGGCATCCCACTTTGCTTTCAACTCTTGGAGATGGATAGGACAATACCTTGCCCAATGTCCAATCTCCCCACACTTGAAGCATGGGTCATTAGTAGCAACCTTTTTCTTTTTCTCTTGTGGTTTGGGTGGCACCCTTGCCACCCCTTCCCTTTCCCCAAATGGGTCCCTTACCCTTGGCAACCTTTGCCTTGGGTGCGGGATAAGGCCTTTTTGTTGTTCCCACCTTCATTGATGGTGAGAACGGGTAAAACCCTTTTACCCATGGCCGCCTCGGCTGTTTTAAGCATTGAGTGAAGCTCACCAATGCTCTTGTCCCACGCATTCATGTTGTAGTTCAACACGAATGTCTCGAACCTTTTGGTAAGGCCATTTAGGATCAAATCCGTGGCCAATTCCTTCGAGACGGGACAATTAAGCCTCTCGAGGCGGTCAATATGACTTTTCATTTTAAGTACATAAGATGAAACCAATTGGTTGTCGTCCATACGACATGCATGGAGTGCTCGAACCGTTTCGAAGCGCTCAACCCTTGCTTGCTGTTGAAACGTTTCCTTCAGCTGGGTTATCATGTCATAAGCTCCGTGATGTTCATACTCCTTTTGGAGATCCGGAGTCATGCTCGCTAGCATGAGACAAGACACTTAGATGGAGTCCTCAGTGTACTTTAACCAATCGTTGTAGGCCTCCTCATCATCCTCAGTAGGTTGATCGGGGATAGGGTCATCTAAAACATATGATCTTCTCTCTTGCTTGAGAACGATTCTCAAGTTTCGATACCAATCAATAAAGTTGTTATGATTTAGACATTCCTTTTAGAGGATCGCTCGTAGTGATTGGGTGGACGTCGATGAGTTATCATGATTTTCATTATTGGTGGCCATCTACAAAATTTAACAAAGATCTATTTTAGTATTTTCGATATTGCCAATTTTAATAATTAATGACTTTTAAGGTCATTTTTATATTAAAATCTAGAACCAAACATTACATTTAAATTATGGTTAGGTGACCTTTATCCCACGATTTAAATTAATAAGGTGGTCAACGATTGACGGTTGCAACCATTTGCAACTTCTAGAGGTATGGGATCGACTTAAAACATCATATGTGAAGTCGGCATGTTAATCCCATAAACACCATTTGGAAACCATATTGTAGGTGATCCATTTAACATGGTTTGCAAATCAAGTTACCCTACTTGCACACACATGTGAGTTTACCAACATAAGTGGTTAGGTGACCTTTATCCCACCAATGTGGTATTCCCACCTTAAGTCACAAGTTCCCTCAAAATGGTTAAGTGACCTTTATTCCATTAAGAGTTTCCAAATGACTTAAGTGTTGTGCAAAAGGATGGTGTTAAACTTGTTTGTTAAGTATTTAAATTTTTCATAATTCTAGTTTAGAAAACTCTATGTACTTGTATTTGCATGCTTTCAAATACAAGATACCCTATGGTTCTTTTAATAAAACCCATTTTATTATAAAACCATTAATCCTTTTAATAACCATTTATTAACACTTAATGATTAAGAACCATTTTATATTAGCTTGTTAAGATCATTTTATTAAGATTGTTTATCATATCCAAATATCATACAATCATTCATAAAATCACAATCAAACAAGCATAATATAAACAACCACAATGTGCATAACCATAGCTACTATTGTGACCACACTTGTTTGCCATCACAAGTGTGGTCATTTGGTCTTTCCTAAGGGTGAATACAACACAAAATTGAGGTCATCATAGACTCCCACTTGAACTTGCATGCATATGCTTCAAGTCCTTCTTTTGTGTCTTCCACTTATGCTTCCTTCCCAAGCATCTTCTTTTACAAATATATATCCTAATACATATTTTCTAGTAAAAGAAAATTACTCCTAATCTATTATTACATCCCAATGAATAAATAGAAAAATTACCTTTTTAAACAAAGTACAAATTAATATACAACCCCATTGAATAAATATAATCAAATAAGTACATTCAATCCAAACCAAACAACACAAGGTCTAAGCTAGGTTATGCACTATCATATGAACAATCATAAACATCATTCAACAAACAAAATAAACCCCATCAAACCCCAAATTTTCAACCAACATAAACTGAAATTAGGGTTTGTTTGTCCAAACAAACAACAACCAAACATATCAACCATTTGACATTCCTATCTTTCAAAGTTTAATCATAAGCATGAAGATATAACTTTGAAAGACTTGGGGTTTATTAAATCAACCAAAATCAGCCTATTATTAGTTGATAATCATCCTTTAAAACTGATTTTAAAGGACAAGAACAAGCAAGCTATCCACATAACCGGCTCTTGATGCCATTATAGGGTTTGTTAGAACATAAAATCATAGTTTAACCATTTAAACTTTCAGAAAAACACAGCGGATATTTATGTTTTAAACATGATTATAAACTGAAAAATCATGTTTTAGATGTCAAATAATGTATGAAACAAACCATATAACAAAGGATCATAATATGTGAATAAACAAGCTATGAACATATGTAAATGCACATAAAATCACAACTACATTGAGCTGTGATTACTACCTTTCAGCAGCACAAAATCGACCAAAAGGAAGGTGTTGGATGCTTAAAATCTCGGCCAAGGCTCCAAGGAAGAAACCCTCAAGCTTGTATACCCGAAGCTCTTTGCAAACACCTCTTCTTGCTAGGTAGATATCACCAAGAACAACTTTAAAACCCTCTTTCTAGCTGCTGAAAACGTGTAGCATGTAGAGAGAAAAAGAGGAGATTCAAGTTGTTGTTTGCATGTATGAAAAGATGATAAAGAAAGAGGTAGTGGACTAGTTAGTGTGTTTGTCTATCCAAGAAGTCAAGTAACTAATCCATCAAAGGGGGGGGGGGTGGCCGAATCTTACTAATTAAAAGGGTTTCCCCCCCCCCTTAAAACACACACACATTATATTGAACTAGTCTTGTAATTTTTATACAATTAACCTTTTAATTGTATAAGTTACACACACTCTTATTATTAATTTGTAATGTTATCTAACTTACTTAAATAAAATTACAAATAATATTATTGAACAAAATATCCTAATAAATTGTTCTATCTCATATGCAACTTATTTAGAAAACCCATTTTCTAAATTGGTGTAAATATTTAATTGTATGATCATATCATCAATTAAATATTAACTGGTGTTTGCTAAGCTTGTTATTGGGTATAACCCGACTTGGATCATAATGTACTAACCACATCAATATTCTAAGTGTCTTGGGCACATAGAATCCTACATCAGCTTCATTAGTTGACATAGAGACACATGATTGCTTCTTACATTGCCAATAGATGATCCTTCCACCAAGAAATTGACATCCTCCTAATATGGATTTCTTGTTAATGTTGCAACCACCTTAATCACTGTCAGTGTAACCATAAAGATTGAAATCCTTGTTCTTAGGATACCAAAGGTCTAGTTTAGGAGATCCTTTAAGATATCTAAGAATTATATTAATAGCAATTAGATGAGACACCTTAGGAGCAGTCTGATATCTTGTACAGATAAAGGTTGCAAACATGATATCAGGTCTACTTATAGTGAGATACATTAGAGATCCAATAATTGTCCTGTACTGATGCTAATTAGTGTTCTCCCCCTCAGAAACAGGAGAAATATTATGATTTCTTTATGTAGGTGTCTTAGATGGCTTACAATCTTTCATATCAAATCTTTCTAATATGTCCTTAACATACTTAGATTGACTGATGAATAACCCTTCTTCCATTTGTTTCACCTGAATTCATAGGAAGAAATCCATCTTTTCCATTGAACTTATTTCAAATTTCTTCCTCATGATGGTTTCAAAGTCTTTGGTTATTAGATGAACAAAATATGATGTCATCAACATAGACTTGTATACGCAACATGTCCTTCCCAGACTTCTTTATGAACAATGTCTTATCTATGGTGCCTCTAGTGTAGCCATTCTTTAGAAGAAACTGAGACAATGTCTCATAACACAGCCTAGGTGCTTGGTGTAACCCATAAAGAGATTTATCTAATTTACACACATAGTTGGGGCTGTGGGTCTTAAAATCCAGATGGCTGGCACACATAGACTTCTTGTCGATATCCCCATACAGAAATACATATTTGACATCAAATTGATGGACTGTGAAGTTTTTGGATGCTACAAAAGCAAGAAAGATTCTCACATCCTCAAGTCTTACAACAAGTGCAAGGACATTTGTGTAATCTATCCTTTTCTCGTATGTGTATCCTTGAACTACAAGTCTAGCCTTGTTCTTGATAATCAAACCTCCATCATCTCTTTTATTCCTAAACGCCCAATTGGTGCCAATAGGGACTTGACCAGGTGGCAATGGACATAGGTTCCATACTTTTTGCCTCTTGAATTAAAGCAACTCCTCTTGCATTACTTCAACCCAACTGTTGTCCTTAAGAGCTTCTTCTACCTTCATGGATTCCAATTAGGAGAGAAAGCATGAGTACAAGTAGACATTCCTATTATGAGTCTGTCTTTTAGTTCTTGTACCTTTTGAGACATCCCCAATGATGTTTTCAGCTGGATGAGTGATGTGAATCCTGAGTCTCGGAATCACATCTAGTTGCATAGATAAATCCAAGTTTGAAAATTTTTACTCAGGATTGTGAACATTGATTCCAGTTGATGTATCACACTCATTCAATGAGGATTGATTGAATTAATGAGTGACAACATTAATGGCATTTTGTTATGAAGCAGTATTAATAGTTGCTTGTTCCTCCAGATTACTGTCTTCATCAGCTTGGTGTTGAGAGTTAGAGTTGTTAGCTGATGAGTTTTGAGGCTCAACTGACTAATAACTTGTTGAAGCTCCAATATTTCCTATGATATTCAAGCTTTCAGGACTTGTAATAGTAGGAGTTTGCTCTTCATGTCTTGTTAGAGAAATTGGAATAGGTCTTGGTAACTCAAACAGTTGATCATCAAAGGAGTCATTTTGAGTTCCCGTTCCAGCTGAAACACTCTCACAAGATGGTTTAGAATAATTGGTAAACAATTCTAAATCAAAGATATGGTTAGGGCCATTCCCTTAACACAAGGAGTATGCTTATTTACAATAATGTTGGATGATTCCTCAAATTGTTGATTCTTAATATTGTATACTCTATAGGCTATAGAGCTTGAGAAATACCCACCAAAGATAGCATCATCCAAATTATTAGCATATCTTGCTAAATTATCCTTTGAGTTAAGTATGGTACACCTGCTGCCAAAGGATCTTAGAAAGCCAATGAACGGTGGCCTCTTGTTCCATAGCTCATAAGGGGTTTTTCTATAGGGCTTAACAATAAGAACCCTGTTCTGCACATAACTTGCGGTCCTGACTGCCTCTGCCCAGAAAGTTAGAGGCAGCTTTGAATCAGCTAACATGGTTCTTGCATCCTCAATAAGTGTCTTGTTCCTTCTCTCAACAACACCATTCTATTAAGGAGTTCTAGGAGCATTGTATTGTCTGGTAATCCCTTTTAAGTTATAGAATGAGTCAAGAACTGATTCTTAAACTTAGTCCCTTGATCACTTCTAATTGTTTTTACCTTATAATCAATTTGATTTTCTATTTTAAGAATAAATGATTTTAACGTTTCAACAGTTTCATCCTTAGTTCTTAAAAAGAATACCCATGTGAATCTTGTAAAATGATCAACTATCATAAGGCAATATGATTTCCTTCCAATGCTCATTATACTTGTAGGACCAAATATATTCATGTGCAATAAGTGTAATGGAGTGGTACTGGAATTAACTTCCTTGGATTTGTGGGTTGCCTTGTATTGCTTTCCTTTAAGACAAGCAACACAGTTGTCTATATAGACTCCTTTTAGGCACTCCATGTACCAAGTAATTTTTAACCAGTTTATTCATGGTTTTAAAATTAACATTACACATTCTTTTATGCCAAAGAGTTGACTCATCACCATTTGCTTTGGAAAGAAATGATGAAACTTCACCCAGTAGGGAAGCATTGTTCATATCCAGCTTGTACATATCCCCTTACCTGGGAGATCTAAGAAGCACCAATTCCTGAGGAATTATCATCCCGGGTTTGAGGATAATACACTCGTGCTCTATGAATAATATTTAGTGCTTTTGATCCCAGAATTAAGAAACATTCAAGAGATTGTGTTCAAGTTGTTTGACAAAGTATACATTGTTCACTTTTAACTTACCATTAGATACACTACCTCTACTAGAAATGTATCCTCCGGCTTCACCTCCAAATTGAACAGGACCTCCTTATGCCTGGAGCATCCACTGTCCACAATCTAAATCTTTCCATTCTTGTCATATAGATGTCCCTGCACACAAGGTGAAATGATTAGTTACTATTAGAAGCGTAGGCCTTATTACTCTTAGGCTCTTCCAAAGTAGATGACATAATTAAACCAAAATGTACGCATGGGGGTTCAACTACGGTTTGTGAACAAAAGCTTTGGGCTGTACCATCTTGTCTAATCTTCTATTCCATCCTATGGTTGATCAGTGTAGATGAGCCTGAATAGGCTTGAGCAGCAGGACTTGCTTCTGAGGCTTCTTTGTTCTCGGAAGAAGTCATCACCACCTTTTCTTCCGAATCACTTTTCTTCTCGGAAGATTTCAAAGGATTCCTTTTATTCCTTTGTTTGGTCTTGAGCTTGTCTTCCGAGGTTAGTTTCCTTTCAGAAGAATGTGCTTCTTCCAAAAGCAACTTGGCTACAAAAACAAGCTTTTCTTTCTTCAATACTTGAACTATATGATAAGGTCCAAATGTGAAACCTTCCCTGACTTCTTCTTTCTTAACATTTTTGCATAATGTGTGCTTGCCGGATTGTAGTAACAATCTTTAGCCATGTGATTATGCAAGCCACAGATTATGCACTTAATGTTAACTTTAGTGGGGCATAAGGGCTACTATTTCTTGCACTTCTTGTCTTCTTCAATAGCCTTCCCCTTTAACTTCTTATTCTTTAGCTGGATAGGAGTACTGGTACTAGACTCATTTCCTGAATCAGAGTTTCCAGCCACTTGGAATACAGCTGAGATGAATACACCCTTTTACCTTGGGTCTATTTTCATCTTAGACTCAGCCACCTTCTTAGCAGTTTTCCTTGCTGACCTGATATTGTTCTTTTTATGTTTGGTGGTTAAAGGTTCATTCTCAGCTGTGTGGATGAGGTTTTCCACCCTATCCTTCACTATGGTGGCCATCATTATTATATCATTCTTCTGATCAAAGGGTAGTTGGTCAGTAGCTGGAACCTCTTGCTTACCTCTTGCTCTTCAATTCCATATCTTGGCTGTCTTATAGACACATAAGAATGTAGTAGAGCAGTTTCATTGGTTCCTAACCCACTCTTGTTTTAATAGCACACCTTTGAGTAGGAGGATGATGCAAGAATGTTCTTGAAGTTATGATCTTGAATAGCATGCTTCTCTGCTTTAGCCTAAGCTATCACTAGCTGGGTTTAAGCCTCAGTCAACTTGGAGACTAAGTCTTTTATTTGAGCCCTGTAGTTTGAGTGTTTATAGAAGATACAATTTTCTCTAACTCTTCAATTTTGAATTTATAGTCAAATTCTGCGCTCTTAAAATCAGATTTTAGTTTGTTTAAGGACTCAATGTCAGGTTTAATTTCCATGTTATAGTCCTGATACATTTTAACCTTAGCTATACAGGCTGGAGTACAGAGATATTCATATACCTTGGTATCATCAGTTCCAGCCATGAGAGCTTGAGCAGAGGTGACATCTAGCACCATGAATCTCCAATCAACTTCTTGAGCAACAACTGCATTTTGCTGCTCAGTTGGCTTGGTTGTTGCCTTTGGGGTAGCATGATGTTAGGAGGCTTGAGCTGCTCGAAGATTAGATCTAGGAGCTTTGCATTCCCTTACAAAATGACTAAGTTGGTTACAGTTGTAACATTTGGCTTTTGACTTATCAAACCCAAACTTGCTGTTAGTTGGGTCCTGGGGAAATTGCCTTCCAGTTCTCTTTAAGAACAACTTTGCTATGTAGGTTAAAAGAGCCATCTGTTGGACAATGTCCACGTATTCTACATAGTCTGGGAAAAAACACTCTAGATCATTATAACAGAATTGAAAATCACCAGAGTGTTCATTTGCTAAAACAAAAGCACAACTATCCTTAAAAGGACTTTGTTGAGCTTGTTAAGACTTGGGTTCTCAGGAAATGTGATGTAATGCAAGAGGAGTATGATGGTTGTTGGTTGTAGTTCAGGTACATGTAGGGCTGGGGAGTTCTTGATCTTTTAGCAACATGTAGAGCATTGATGATAGGAGGGTTTAAGCTTCTGTTCATTTGATGGCCCTTCTGTGTATCCATCTCCATACAGTATCCATCAAGGAACCCATATAGTTTAGTCATGGTGAGTGTGTTTAGATTTTCATTTCTCTTGATAGAGGCACAAAAGAAGGTCCATTCATAAGGAAGTGCCCTCATGAACTTTCTTACTATGTCTTTCTTTTTAAGAGTCACTCCCATGGACTGAAGAGATGCGATTAAGTCCATGTACCTGAAGTATTATTGGCTCAAGGTCTCACCAACAATATAAGTAAAGTTTTCAAACTTCTTCTTCAATACATCTTTCTTAGACTCTTTGGATTTGAAGGAACCGGAGTACATAATGTCAAAGCATCAAAGAGTTCTTTGGCTGACTTGTAGTGCTCAAAGCCTACCATTATGAAGTTTGGTATGGTAGTAAGCAACACAGTCATTGCTTTGCAATCGATGTCCATCTTCTTGAAATCTTCATTTGAGTAATCTTCAACAGCCTTTTCAACCATGGCGCCATTACCAGTTAGTGATGTCACCTTAGTCATGGTTTATAAACATTTAATACGTTAACACTAACTTCTAAAATTATCAGGAGTGATAATAGGAGCGTTAGTCATGGTTCCCGTCTTATAGTATTTTAGGTTGTGGGCCATTTGAGTAGAGTGAGTGAGTATGAAGAAACAAGGGTGATTTGGGATGGTTAGATCTCACAATCAAGAACCTAAAAAGCTCTGATACTAATTGAAGGATTGGTGTTGGTCTCTCAACACAATATTTTCCTTACAAACTCACTATGTCTCACTCGTTTAATGATGCAGAATCTCTAACTAAGTTGATGATAATATACTAAGTTAATGAACACAAGAAATGGTTTTTCAAGATACTTGTATATATTACTTCTCAACTCAGTGTTACAAGACTCTTACAAAGCATGCATAATGAGTTACATTGAGAAACTATATAAACTACTATCTACAATAGTATATCAGAGTTGGCAGCATGCAGTATATCACAATGGAAGAATAAGTTCTTCCAAGACCATTTTGTACTTTAGAAGAGATAACTTCTTCCTAGATTCCTGCGAGTCTTTACGACTTTGTCCATTAGAAGACTTTGTCTTGAATCTTCTAAGTGTTTTAAATCGGAAGGAGAACTACTTAGTCTCGGAAGACCGAGTTCTTCCTTCAAAAGTTCTTCATTCTTTAAGTTTCGAAAGATCTTCAAGATAGCTTCAGAAGTGCATCCTTGTCTTCGAATATCTTGGGATTTCTTTTGTAAAGCTTGAGAAAGCGTTTCAGTTCTTCCCATTATTTCCTTTATCAAGTGAAGAATAAAAATAAACTCAAATGATTGCATGTGACTGTAAGCTGCATCAGCATCTCCACGTTGAAAAAAGTAGTATGAGATAAGTCTTCAATTATTCCAAGAAGAACAACACGAGTGACATCAAACATCTTAAGTAAACTGCAAACAGAGTTAAAATGAGAACCCCGGCGTGTATCACCAGATCTTTTTAAAGTCCCAACTTGATTAAGTCCTCTTCCCGAATTGATTTCACCCAATTCCAATAAATTCTAAACCTCATCTGCCTTTGCCTTTTGTAACTCATCATGACGCTTACTAGAAGCGCAAACCACATTGATAATAGAAACTAAGCGAACAAGCAGGCAGCGACCTTCAGTGGGTTTTTTTGGTTTTGTTAATTTATTTGACTATGTGTAATGTGTGTTGGGCTTTTACCATTGTATCCATAACTCTATAACCTATAAGCCCATTTTTAAATAATTTGAGCCCAATTAGTTAAATATAAATAGTTTTCTTATTATTTTTTAAATTGTAATAGATGTAAATTTTATATATTTATAGCACTTGTATATTTTTTAACATGTGTATATTTTGTTGGGGGGGCAAATATAACATATCTAAATTTTTAAGGGGGGCGAATTTACTATATATTTTTTTGGCAAATTAGAAATAAATAATCCAATCTTTATCAAATTGGCCACTAATAATCTCACCTCAAGTATGTATCAATATCGGTCCAACCTTTTTCATCTTTGTTGTTTTATGGTCCCCCGTTAAAAAAACCTTAACGGAGTTAACTCTCTCCTACGTGGCTCGATAACTTGGCTTTTTTTATTTTCTTACGTGGATCCCCTCCTTTTAACCGTAATATGATCGAACTGAGCCCTAGTTCAAAAATTGAAAATACATATTCAACGATTCATCAAACCCTATCCATCCAAAATTCCAAATCCATATTCAACGATCAGGTATGGTCATCCCTAAACCGTAAATTCTATTTCTTTATATGCTTGAATTCTTATTCCAGTTCTTAATCGATCAGGATGGCTGACAAAGTCATCATAAAGGCTTGGCATGGTGGGAATCTTAAACGGAAACCTACTTTGCATTATGAGGGAGGTGAAACTGATATGTTTGAGGTAGAAGTAGACAAGATGTCTTATTTTGAGCTGATGGATTACCTGATTGAGACCTGATCTTACAAAACAAGGGATTTTGAGATGTATTACTTGATGCCTGGAAAAAGTTTGAGGTAGGACTTGTGCAGATTAAGAATGACAAAGATGTCATGGCTATGGTGGCCAATTTGGGGGATAAAGACGCTAGACATATCCTTGATCTTTATGCACAAGGTAAGTCTGATACAGTAGCCCAACCAAAAGCCCAATTACCAGCCCAACCTATGATAGGATTTACTAGACATAATGCTAACAGACTTCTAACACCTACTAAGCAACTACAAGAGCTGACTAGGTGTTCTCCTAGTAGGCTACCCAACCCAGTTAGCCAAGAACCTGATGCCTCTAGATCAGAGGAAGACACTTCTAATGGATCAGAGCAGGTAAAGAATGGATCTGAATTAGAAAGTGATGAAGAAGATGAAAGCTGGATTCCAGATGAAGCTGGCACAGATGATGATGATGATGATGAGTGGAAACAATCAATTGTTGCAATAAAGAAAGATTCACTCTCAAGGAAAGAGTTCGTTAAGCAATTATTGACTGGCTTATCTGGTGAAAAACATGTTGAAGAGCAACATAGTGATGCAAGTAGCTATGAAGACTCTGATGGGGATATAAATTCACCTGGAGAGAGTGAGGATGATGACATAAGAGAAAAAAGCACAAGGTAGATGTTCCTTTGGTAAGTGAATCTACTGATTGGACTAAATGGGTTTGGGTAGTTAGTACAAGGTCCCAACAAGGGATGCTCTTAGAAATGCTATTAGAAATTATGCTGTTAGTAATGGTAGAAATCTCAGAGTTTCTGTAAGTAACAAGAACAGGCAAGGTAGATTTGGTGTTAGTTGTGTTAAGGGGTGTCCATTTAAGGTGTATGCCTCTTATCATCCAAGAAAGTGTTGTTTTATGGTGAAAAGTGCAATTAATGAACACAGTTGTCAGAGAAATATGGTGAAAAATAGACAACTTACTGCATACTTTATAGCTGACCAGTATTTGCCAGTTTTTAAAGCAAAGACACATTGGTCAGCAAAGGAAATTCAGGATGCTGTTAAACAGAAATTCAAGGTTGTCATTACTAATTGGATGGCTTATAAGGCTAAGACTTATGCCCATAGGAAGTTTCATGGTTCAATGAAAGATCATTATGGTAAGATTGGATCATATTTAGCAGCTTTAAAACAAGCTAACCCAACATCTACTTTTGAACTAATGACTGTCCCACCAGAGTATTATGGAGGTGATTCAGGTGATGCGGTTTTCTTCAGGTTATTTGTTTGCTTTGATGCACTTAAACAGGGGTTCCTAGCAGGTTGCAGAAAACTTTTCTGTCTTGATGGTTGTTTTCTAAAGACATTTTTAGGGGGAATGTTATTGGCTGCTATTGGTAGGGATGCCAATGATCAGATGTACCCCGTAGCTTGGGCAGTTGTAGAAGGTGAGAACAATGACAGTTGGAATTGGTTCATGATTGAGTTAAAGAAGTGCATAGGTGTGACTAATGAAGGGAAGGGATGGACTCTTATATCTGACCAACAAAAGGTACACTTGCCTAAAATAATTCATAGTTAGAATTATATGATACAATTTATGCCTAATAATTTGTATGTTCTTTGTAGGGATTACTAAATGTTGTTGCATTTAGTTGGGGTAATGCCGAGCATAGGAACTGTGCTAGGCACATCTATGCAAACTGGCACAAAAAACACAAAGGTGATGATCTTAAAGAGTTATTCTGGAAGGCTGCTAGAGCATACAATGAGGCTGACCATAAAAAGGCTCTTGAAGAAATGAGGGAACTCAATGCTGATGCAGCTAAAGCATTCATTACTCAGAATCCTAAATGCTTCTGTAGGTGCTACCTTCAAACTGATACAAAGACTGATGTCATTGTTAATAATATGGCAGAAACATTTAATGGGTTTATCATACTGTCTAGATCAAAGCATATAATTAACATGCTAGAAGACATCAGGTTGGTAGTTATGACAAGATTAGTTAAAAAGCAAGATGAAATGTCTGGTAAAAAGGTGGTTATCTGCCCTAGGGTTCAAACAAGAAATTTAGATAGAGAGAAAGACAGGGCTTATAATTGTAGTGTGTACCCATCAAGCAAAACCTTGTTTCAAGTTAAGGACTTTGATGATGTCTCTGTGGACATGGACAAAAGAACCTGTACATGCATGAAGTGGGACTTAACTGGTATACCATGTTATCATGTATGTGTAGTTGCAGGATTTATGAACCACAATGATGAGGAATATGTTCACAAGAGTTACACCAAAGAGGTGTATATGATGTCATATGAACACACTATACCACCATTGCCATCAGAAAAATATTGGCCAAAAGTTGACTTTTCTTTAGACCCACCACCCATCAAGATTGGTCCTGGCAGATCTAAAAGGAAAAGAAAGAAAGATCCTTATGAAATGAAGAAACTAGGGAAATTAAGCAGGCATGGTATGTTCATGACTTGCAAGAACTGTGGCCAAAAAGGTCATAATAAAAAGACATGTTCAAAAGAAAAGCAACAGCAGTCAGAAAGTTCCCAAGTCAAAAAAAAGATTGGCAGGCCACAAAAGTCAACAGCAACAGCAGCAACAAATGCATCACAGTCAACAGCAGCACCAAATGCATCACAATCCACAGCAACACCAAATGCAACACAGTCAACAGCAACACCAAATGCATCACAGTCAACATCCCATGTCAAAAGAAAGATTGTTATGTTGTAGTTTATGGATGATGTTTTATGGATTATGGGTTTATGGATTTTAATGATGTTATTGTGTTATGGATTATGGATTCTAATGGATCTTGGATACATTTTGGATGATGTGTTATGGATTATGGGTTTATGGATTTTATGTTATAGTTTAATGTTATTGTTATGTTGTAGTTTATGTTATTGTTATGCTGTAGTTTATGTTGGTTACTTGCAGTTTAATGGATCAAATGGGTGTCATTTTACTAAATGCATTAGTTAATAGAAGTAGCGTGTCAAATGTGTCAAATGTATCAAATACGTCAACTGCCAATTGCATTTCATCAATACATAACGATTACAAAGACCAAGACTTGAATGCCATTTTGATACAAAGTTGCCATTTTCATTATATAAAGATGACAAAGACTCCAATGCCCAAATGGGTCAATAAAACCAATGCACTACTACTATTACACAAACAAATACAACATATGCTTTCTTTGACATCCCATAAGCTGCCTTTTTCAAACGTTTGTTTTCATATTCAGTCACCCTTTTCTCTAACTCCAATCTTTCAATAACACATTTGCATCCATTTGATATTACAGCATCAACTTCTTGTTTCCATATAAAGAATTTACAATCCGCTCTCTATCACAAATCAAAAACTTCATTCTTAATCTTACATTCACAAATAGCAACCGGACCTATAAAAATTGAAATTGGAAAGAAATAAACTTACAGGCCATAAAGGGCATCCATAAAACTCTTCACCTTGCCTACTACTTCGTTTTCCAGCTAATCTACGAATTGCAATCAGTTCATGGTTACAATAAACGTTTCCATCAGTACCAATTCGAAAAATCTTGGAGTTACGCGACTGATATGAAGAAGACGAAGACGATGAGCTCATTTCTTCTTGAATTCTTCTCAACTTTGAAGTCTTCTAAAGTTCTTGAACTAGGGCTCAGTTTGTTCATTTAAGGGTTAAAATGAGATGATCCACGTAATTTGGTATAAGGCAGAAAGAAAATAAAAAAACGCCAAGTCACCGAGCCACGTAGGAGAGAGTTAACTCCGTTAGGGTTTTTTTAACGAGGGACCATAAAACAAAAAAGATGAAAAAGGTTGAACCAATATTGGTAAATACTTGAGGTGGGATTATTAGTGGCCAATTTGATAAAGATTGGATTATTTATTTCCATTTTGCCTTTTTTTTAACGTACGCATCAGAAAATTAACACTACAGACGAAAAAAGCCCCCCCGGCCCTACCTATCCTTCGCCCCTGAGCCTACCCTCTTTGAAGCTACCTCCGTTACTTCCATATGACTGTCAACCCCTTCACCTGTGTGACCCCCTCTTTCCATGTAATCACCAATCGTATCCTTATGCGAGAATCCAAAATACTAGTGTCGATGGTGGGTTAAGTGGTTGTGGATATTAAGAAGAAGAAATCTCAAAATTGTTTTTTAGATATGAGAAATGGCTGCTAGATGGTGATGGTTGTTACAGATTTGGTTCCAGCGAGACGGTGGTGGTATGGTGGTGGGGAGTGCTGGAAATGAAGAGTGCCTTCTATGGAGGTGGGGGTGAGGTGCTAAAGACGAAGAAGGTGATGATGGTTAGGTTATAGGTCAAATGTTTTTTAATAGAGTTGGACAAATGTTTTTGGTTTAGTGATTTTATTAGCTGCACGTATTATGGTCGTTTCTTAGAAATCTATCATAAAGTTAATGTCAATTAGAAATATGGATAATATTGTTACAGCTTGATATACTTAGTGCTTTAATTTTTATTATATGACACTTGAGGAATAAATGTGAAAAACAACATTACAACAGAGACAATTAACTTCTTGATCTACAAATATCCCTTAGATCATGACTATAAATCAAATTCGAGCATCATATATTTAAAATCTGTAAGTCATAGTCTATGTATTCTTATCAGACGAAAAAGACTATTTGTATGTATGAAGTTGTAACGCCCCGAAATTTCCCGAAACAAGCCATTTAATAAAAATGGGCTTTTAAGGGTTAATTTAAGAAATAAAGGGGTAAATTAGTGGGCTATGAATCAAATTTGCCTTAATGGGCTAGGCTTGATGGGTTTAAGGGCCCTAATCAGCCCTTAAACATGCATAATCAGTTCCATTCCATCACCTTGCAACCCTAGCCACCAAATTCGTAAAGAGAGAAAGTAGAGAGAGAAAATGAAGAAAATCAAGATTTGGAGTTTGAAGGGTTGAAGGATTGGAGAGCTGGGTGATTGGATCAGCAAAACACAAGGAAAGAGCAACAAAACAAGGTAAGAATCGACCTCTAAGGCCTTCTGTAGATCAAACCCAGATTCTAGGGTTTTGGGGTTTTGAAAAGTTTAAAGAAACATATAAAGGTCAAATTTTTACGTATGAAAACATGTAAAAAGGCTAGATCTGGTTTCATGGTGTAAGGCCCCGCTCACCGGGCACCTTACTGTTGGTCATCGTCATACATAAAACATACATTTAATACATGATCATAAAATACGCAGCGGAATTAATAAAAACATGCATTCTCATTTCATCATAAAAGCTTTTACATCATTGTCTTGATTACAAATACAAGCTTTTCTTTACATTGCTTAACTATACTATGATTGCTGCTGATGCATAAGAAAACGAGGATAATCTCGTTTATTCGAATCCTCAGCAATCATAGGGTCATCCAGCGACCTCTACCAATAGAACATAAAAGAAGGAAAACATATTCTTCTTCATATAGAAGATATTATGTTCAAAAATATATTTTCCTTCATAAGCAAGATTTCTTAAATAATCATGTTTATCAGGATTATCAAGGAATCTTGCACTTGCATGCAACATAATGTGTTGCGCGCATTATGGACCCACAACACATGACGTTGCATCATTATTAAATGGAGAATGCCATCCCAAAAGAGCTGAGTAGCCGCCTCGTGCCATCCTCAGCAACACTACCTGCGAACTGGAAAACACATAAAAGTCAGCGTTGTTGAGTGAGTTCTAGTTTTATAATAAAACATACTTTCATTCTCGTTAACTGCACTTTCATACATGTGTTCACACATCATACGTACATGTAGATAATATTATTATTATCTCATCATTCGTTACTTACTTCAATTCGTGTATACTTCATCATTCTCATTTACTTCCATACATACCTACTTCACGTACATTTATACGTACTTTACTTTCATTCTTACATTCATTACTTACGTTCGAACGTTCATTACATTCATTCATACTTTCATTACTTTCGTTCGATCATTCATTACATTCGGTGACATGTACCATACCCCCGTTCATCATACATACTACTGGTGCTGGACCTGTGGTGGTTAGCCACGAACGTTGTGCACAAATGCTGATCCAGTCACCTGGGGTAGGTACATGCACCACTTATCTTTTCACTTTACTTCTATCATACGTTAGCCGAGTCTCTTGCAGTGCGTGACTGCTCACCTCAGTGACAATCTTATGATTGCCTGCTAACCGAGTCTCTTGCAACACGAAGTTGCTCACCTCATTATCGTTCTAACATACGTTAGCCGAGTCTGTTGCAGTGCGCGACTGCTCACCTCAGTGACAATCTTATGATTGCCTGCTAACCGAGTCTCTTGCAACACGAAGTTGCTCACCTCATTATCAATCTCAATGATTGACCCGATGTACATCCTTCGGGGTAGCTAACCCGTACACCGTTGAGCTAACACCTGCCAGGGGTGTGCACCTCCTTCATTATGCTTGCAAGCCTTTCTTACTCTCTTTCATTAATGCATGCATTCATTCATCATGTTCCTTCTTTCATTATCTTTCACTTTACGTTCATAATACTTTCATTTCTCTCGTTCATTCATCCACGTAAAGTTATTAAAGATAAAACATATATATATAAGGAACATACATACTTACATATCATCAGTATTCGCCATTTATCATGGCAACATCATACTAACATACATACATCATAAGAAACATACACATCTCATTCATTCATCATCCTACTAGGCATCATTCATATATGGCATACAACAGGTACGACCATACAACATCATCATCACTATCATGCCTAGGTTACTTATTTTCCTCAAATTAATCAGATCTTACCAAGCCTGATCCGTATTTCACATTTTGGTTCATCCGCATTAGTCAGATCATCCGCATTAGTCAATGCGGATGGGTAATACCTTACCGCATTAATTTACCTCATCCGCATTAGTCAATACGGATGAGGAATGACTTGCCGCATTTCCCGAGTTAGTCTCCCGCATTGGTTAATGCGGTTGAGTAATGCCTTGGCCGCATTTTTCCTTAGTCTGCCGCATTGGTTAATGCGGCTGAGTAATGCCTTGGCCGCATTTTTCTTAGCCACCCGCATTAGTTAATGCGGTTGAGTAAAGGTACCTGCAACTTACCCTGCGCCATTTCTACAATCCATACATCATCCCAACATACATTAGCACTGATTTATTGTATCAGCTGCTTAGAATCAACTAGACATCAGGCATATCCTAAGAAGGACTTCTAAAACATACATTCGGCAGTACGCATATGATCAACATGCTGAGATTCATCTATCTGCCCTAGAAATCTTACATACACTAGGCATAGCAGTCCAAACGGACCGTACACACCTTAATACTCATACATACATACACTGATTGAGCGATCACCGCTCGAAAACAGTTTTAATATGTGTTCCAGCCCCAAAAATCGTTCAAAATACGTAAAAGAAAGGGGTCTTAGAACTCACATTGTGCTGCTGGGTATGACCCCTTCGAAATCAGTAGCCGTGGAACCCAGTACCTCGAACTCGTCTTCCTCTTCTTCTTGTTCTTCCTTCAAACTCGTAGTCTGCTCTCTTTCTCTCTCTAAAACTCTCGCTGAATTTGGGGGTTGTGAGAAAAATGAAAGAAGTGGGCGGCCCTCCCTATGTATATCAGATATTTCTCCTTTCTTGTACTTTTACACATAACCCCCTTCTACTTACTCTTTCTTTCTTTTCTCCTTATTATTTCCCGTTGTCTAATAAAATTGCGGGTGTTACAAGTCCACCCCCCTTATTTTAGGTTTCGTCCCCGAAACCTGTCATCCCTCAAATAGCCGTGGGTAATGTTGCCTCATTTCTTCTTCAGTTTCCCACGTCGACTCGGATCCCTTCCTGTGCCGCCACTGTACACGCACAAGGGGAACCACTTTATTTCTCAACCTCTTTTCTTTACGATCTATGATCGCCACTGGTTGCTCTACATAATTGAGCTTTTCGTCTACTTCTATATCATCCAGTGGAACGACCATGTCCTCATCCGCTAGACACTTCCTCAGATGAGACACGTGGAAAGTCGGGTGGATTCCACTTAGTTCATCTGGCAAATCTAACCTATAGGCCACCTCCCCTACTCGAGCAACAATTCGGAAAGGGCCTATATATCGCGGACTCAACTTACCTCGCTTCCGAAATCGAATGATCCCTTTCCAAGGTGAGACCTTCAACATAACCCGGTCTCCCACTTGGAACTCAATTGGTCTGCGTCGTTTGTCAGCATACGACTTCTGTCGGTCTTTGGCCGCCTTCATATATGCTTTAATTCTTTCGAGCTTTTCAGTCGTAGCCTCTACCACTTCGACGCTTCCCAATTCTTTCTGACCAATTTCACCCCAACAGACGGGGGTCCTGCATCTTCTACCGTATAACATCTCGTAGGGTGGCATGCCAATACTGGCATGATAACTGTTGTTGTACGAGAACTCCGCTAACGGTAGATGGTCATCCCAACTTCCTCCGAAATCGATAACACATGCTCGGAGCATGTCCTCCAAGGTCTGAATGGTCCTTTCAGACTGACCATCAGTTTGAGGATGATAAGCCGTGCTAATATGTAATCTCGTCCCCATGGCATCGTGGAATTTCTTCCAGAATTTAGATGTAAACCGGGTGTCGCGATCAGACACAATCGACACCGGCACACCATGACGAGTCACGATCTCTTTGATGAAAAGATCAGCCAACTTCTCGGACGAATATGTCTCCCGCATCGGTAAGAAGTGAGCACTCTTCGTCAATCGATCCACAATCACCCAGATCGTATCATACCCTTTCGGGGTACGTGGCAACTTTGTGATAAAATCCATGGTGATGTGTTCCCACTTCCACTCCGGGATGTCCAAAGGTTGAATCTTTCCATACGGCTTCTGGTGCTCCGCCTTCACTTGCAAACACGTGAGGCATTTACTCACATACTCCACCACGTCGCGTTTCATACCCGGCCACCAGTAATCTTTCTTCATATCTTGGTACATTTTGGTAGCACCGGGATGAATGGAGTATCGAGACTTATGAGCTTCATCCAAAATCTTCATTCGTAGATCCCCAAGACGAGGAATCCACATACGCCCAAACCGGGTTTTAACGCCCGTCGTTTTCTACTAGCTCCGCTACCAGTCCTCTCATTCGTTCAGAGTTAAGATGTTCATCTTTCAATGCTTCATCCTGGAACTCTCTGACTTGTTTCATCATGTCTGAGGTCATGATTAACTGGTATGCTTTCACCCGAATCGGCTCGGGCCTCTCTTTTCGGCTAAGGGCATCAGCCACCACGTTAGCTTTGCCCGGGTGGTAATGGATTTCACAATCGTAGTCTTTTATTAGTTCCAACCACCGTCTCTGCCTCATATTCAGATCTTTCTGCTCGAAGAAGTACTTCAAGCTTTTGTGGTCCGTGAAGATGGTGCACTTCGTCCCGTACAAATAGTGCCGCCAAATCTTCAACGCGAAAACCACAGCTGCGAGCTCCAAGTCATGAGTAGGGTAATTAACCTCATGAACTTTCAGCTGCCGGGATGCATAAGCTATCACCTTTCCCCTCTGCATCAATACACATCCCAACCCCGAGTAGGAGGCATCAGAATAAACCACCAAATCTTCACTCCCTTCGGGTAATGCCAATACTGGAGCTTGGGTCAATCTCGTCTTCAGTTCTTCAAACGCCTTCTCTTGAGCTTGACCCCATACAAATTTCACATCCTTCCGGGTCAACTTCGTCAGTGGAGAAGCAATTTTGGAAAAGTCTTGGATGAACCTTCGGTAGTAACCCGCCAAACCCATGAAACTACGGATCTCGGACGGCGTCTTCGGAGACTTCCATTGCATCACTGCTTCCACTTTCGCCGGATCGACCGTAATCCCATCCGGATTTACCACGTGACCCAAGAATTGAACTTCACGCAACCAGAACGCGCACTTGGAGAATTTAGCATACAACTTCTCCCTTCTCAACGTCTCCAGAACTTCGCGAATGTGACCGGCATGCTCAGTCTCACTCTTCGAATAAATCAGGATATCATCAATGAATACAATCACTGATTTATCCAACATCGGCCGGCACACCCTGTTCATCAGATCCATAAAAGCAGCTGGCGCGTTGGTCAAACCGAAAGACATGACAAGAAACTCATAATGACCGTAGCGCGTACGAAAAGCTGTTTTAGGGATATCCTGTTCCTTCACCTTCAGTTGATGGTAACCTGATCGAAGATCTATACGTGAAAACCAACTAGCACCTTGAAGTTGGTCAAATAAGTCATCGCAAAGGGTTTAACTGGGAATTTGTGACCCTCCAGTTCTACATCGCAACCCTCAATTACCTCAGAAATCCTGGTGGTTTTACCTATAGCAGTCTCTACCTCAAACGGCACATCCACACGCCTACTACTAACAGGCAATTTGGCACTAAAAGCAGCAGAAATAAAACTCCTACTGGCACCTGAATCAAATAATACTGAGGCTAGAGTTTGGTTCACCAGAAACGTACCGGATACTACATCAGGGTCCGTCCTAGCCTCTTCCTGCGTCATCGTGAATGCTCTGGCGCTTGCCTTCGACCCTTCACCCACTGCCTTCTTCCCGCCGGAACTCCCAGACCTCGACTTCTTGCAATCTTTGTTCATATGACCACTTTCCCCGCAGTTAAAGCACTTCATCGCCCTACACTCCTTAGCCATATGACCGGGCTTTCCACACTTAAAACATACATTCAGCCCCCATCTGCATTCACCACCGTGCTCTCGCCCACACTTTTCACACTTTCTCGACCCTGCACCTGTCACGACCACACGGCGTTCCTCAACCCGTGCCTTCTTGCTACTTGTCGAAGTATCACCCCGACCAAACCTTTTTCCCTGCCACTTCCTCTCATCACTTCCCTTCTTACTGCCCTCAGATTTTACCATTGCAGCCCGTTCATCGTACAACCTCCCAGCTAAATCCACCGCCGACCTGAAAGTACTTGGTCGGGCGGAAATCAAGTGCCAACGAATTTCGGCTGGCAATCCCTGAATATACCGGTTAATCTTGCGAGACACCGGCGTCACTTGCTCTGGCACCAACCGTGCCATGTCGTTGAACTTGGTCGTGTATTGTTGGTGGGTCATTGTTCCCGCTTCCAACTGCAGGAACTCTCTCTCAACTCTGTCCATCTCTCGACGAGGACTAAACTCTTCGATCACCATCCTCTTCAACTCGGACCACTTCAATTTCCCAATGGCCCTGCTACCCTCGGCCTGGACAATATTGTCCCACCAGCATAATGCCGTCCCCGTAAACGAGTGGGTAGCAAACTTTACCTTCTTATCCTCCCGGCAGTCACTAATATCGAGGACCGCCTCCATCTCTCTCACCCATTGGTGAGCATCAGCAGCCGTACCCGAACCATCAAAAATCGGAGGCTTGCACCTCATAAATTTCCCGTAGTCACAACCCCGGGCTGTCTCCCGTACCTGTTCTTCCTCCTCTTCCTCTTCATCATCAGACAATACTGTTTCTACCCCAGCCTGTTGCTGTCTACCCGAGGACCGATTCCTCCCTCGTCTATCCTCCTCTCGTACTGCCTTTATCGCTTCGGTCATCACAGTCGGTAGGATCGTCTGCATAACCTGGTGTACTTCCTCAATCACTGCCTCTTTTACCGAGGCTCTCAACTTGGCGCTCTCGTCCGTCTCTTCCTGGTGAGGAACCTCGTTCTCCTCACGAACTACTTTCTCTTTCCTAAGTCTTCCTCGCGTGATACGCGGCTCATCACCACGTTCACCATCACGGGAAGCATCAGATGATCTATCACCTACCATCTTCTATCACACTGAAAGATTAAAACACCAACACGGTCATTCAAGGAAATAGCTCAGTTTATGTTAAGTACGGTAAGTCCCTAATTACAGTGGCCAGTTGTGATTAGCCACTTACTCTACTCTTCGCACCCCGAGCATCACCTATCTTGACTACATTAGTATCTCAGTCTAACAGTACACGTCATTCACATAACAAGCGCACATAATACCAGTTAATCTTTAAGAAAATACCTGATGGCACGCGACTACCCAGATGGCATTCTCATTCTCCCTGTCCCATTCTCAGTTTAAGTTTAGGTTTATTATGAAAATTTACCCATTTTACTTAAACTCTTGCTCTGATACCAACTTGTAAGGCCCCGCTCACCGGGCACCTTACTGTTGGTCATCGTCATACGTAAAACATACATTTAATACATGATCATAAAATACGCAGCGGAATTAATAAAAACATGCATTCTCATTTCATCATAAAAGCTTTTACATCATTGTCTTGATTACAAAATACAAGCTTTTCTTTACATTGCTTAACTATACTATGATTGCTGCTGATGCATAAGAAAACGAGGATAATCTCGTTTATTCGAATCCTCAGCAATCATAGGGTCATCCAGCGACCTCTACCAATAGAACATAAAAGAAGGAAAACATATTCTTCTTCATATAGAAGATATTATGTTCAAAAATATATTTTCCTTCATAAGCAAGATTTCTTAAATAATCATGTTTATCAGGATTATCAAGGAATCTTGCACTTGCATGCAACATAATGTGTTGCGCGCATTATGGACCCACAACACATGACGTTGCATCATTATTAAATGGAGAATGCCATCCCAAAAGAGCTGAGTAGCCGCCTCGTGCCATCCTCAGCAACACTACCTGCGAACTGGAAAACACATAAAAGTCAGCGTTGCTGAGTGAGTTCTAGTTTTATAATAAAACATACTTTCATTCTCGTTAACTACACTTTTCATACATGTGTTCACACATCATACGTACATGTAGATAATATTATTATTATCTCATCATTCGTTACTTACTTCAATTCGTGTATACTTCATCATTCTCGTTTACTTCCATACATACCTACTTCACGTACATTTATACGTACTTTACTTTCATTCTTACATTCATTACTTACGTTCGAACGTTCATTACATTCATTCATACTTTCATTACTTTCGTTCGATCATTCATTACATTCGGTGACATGTACCATACCCCCGTTCATCATACATACTACTGGTGCTGGACCTGTGGTGGTTAGCCACGAACGTTGTGCACAAATGCTGATCCAGTCACCTGGGGTAGGTACATGCACCACTTATCTTTTCACTTTACTTCTATCATACGTTAGCCGAGTCTCTTGCAGTGCGTGACTGCTCACCTCAGTGACAATCTTATGATTGCCTGCTAACCGAGTCTCTTGCAACACGAAGTTGCTCACCTCATTATCGTTCTAACATACGTTAGCCGAGTCTGTTGCAGTGCGCGACTGCTCACCTCAGTGACAATCTTATGATTGCCTGCTAACCGAGTCTCTTGCAACACGAAGTTGCTCACCTCATTATCAATCTCAATGATTGACCCGATGTACATCCTTCGGGGTAGCTAACCCGTACACCGTTGAGCTAACATTTGCCAGGGGTGTGCACCTCCTTCATTATGCTTGCAAGCCTTTCTTACTCTCTTTCATTAATGCATGCATTCATTCATCATGTTCCTTCTTTCATTATCTTTCACTTTACGTTCATAATACTTTCATTTCTCTCGTTCATTCATCCACGTAAAGTTATTAAAGATAAAAATATATATATAAGGAACATACATACTTACATATCATCAGTATTCGCCATTTATCATGGCAACATCATACTAACATACATACATCATAAGAAACATACACATCTCATTCATTCATCATCCTACTAGGCATCATTCATATATGGCATACAACAGGTACGACCATACAACATCATCATCACTATCATGCCTAGGTTACTATTTTCCTCAAATTAATCAGATCTTACCAAGCCTGATCCGTATTTCACATTTTGGTTCATCCGCATTAGTCAGATCATCCGCATTAGTCAATGCGGATGGGTAATACCTTACCGCATTAATTTACCTCATCCGCATTAGTCAATACGGATGAGGAATGACTTGCCGCATTTCCCGAGTTAGTCTCCCGCATTGGTTAATGCGGTTGAGTAATGCCTTGGCCGCATTTTTCCTTAGTCTGCCGCATTGGTTAATGCGGCTGAGTAATGCCTTGGCCGCATTTTTCTTAGCCACCCGCATTAGTTAATGCGGTTGAGTAAAGGTACCTGCAACTTACCCTGCGCCATTTCTACAATCCATACATCATCCCAACATACATTAGCACTGATTTATTGTATCAGCTGCTTAGAATCAACTAGACATCAGGCATATCCTAAGAAGGACTTCTAAAACATACATTCGGCAGTACGCATATGATCAACATGCTGAGATTCATCTATCTGCCCTAGAAATCTTACATACACTAGGCATAGCAGTCCAAACGGACCGTACACACCTTAATACTCATACATACATACACTGATTGAGCGATCACCGCTCGAAAACAGTTTAATATGTGTTCCAGCCCCAAAAATCGTTCAAAATACGTAAAAGAAAGGGGTCTTAGAACTCACATTGTGCTGCTGGGTATGACCCCTTCGAAATCAGTAGCCGTGGAACCCAGTACCTCGAACTCGTCTTCCTCTTCTTCTTGTTCTTCCTTCAAACTCGTAGTCTGCTCTCTTTCTCTCTCTAAAACTCTCGCTGAATTTGGGGGTTGTGAGAAAAATGAAAGAAGTGGGCGGCCCTCCCTATGTATATCAGATATTTCTCCTTTCTTGTACTTTTACACATAACCCCCTTCTACTTACTCTTTCTTTTCTTTTCTCCTTATTATTTCCCGTTGTCTAATAAAATTGCGGGTGTTACACATGGAAGGTAAACCAAGGATTTGGACGGAAAAAGTTAAGATTTTGGGTTAAAAACGGGCTGGTTCTTAGTTTTTATTCATCCAGCGAAACTGGGCCCCGATCTAGCGAATTTAAGTATTCATCCAGCGAAACTGTGCATTTATCCAGCGAAACTAGGAGAATCCTAGCGAAACTACAGTTTCGCTACAGCGAAACTACAGTTTCGCTGATAGCTTCGCTAAGTACTTAGGCTGACCTTAGACATTGCGAAACTAGGAAATTCCAATGAAAGTTGGGCGCTCATGCCAGTGAATCTGTCCAGCGAAACTGACAGAAGTGCTGCCCAGCGAAACTGGTAGCGAAACTGGCAGCGAAACTACCAGCGAAACTGTGGGCGAAACTATGAAGAAAATGACGTTTTTGCATATTAACTTTCGTGCAGCTAGAGTATTCAGGCTATAGCTTAAGAGGCTTAGAATTTAAACTATTGGACAAGCTCAGGTGAGTTCTAGACCCCTCCTTTACCCGTTTTCAATATTTTGGGGTGATATGCATACTAAAATACATACTTTTATCAGAACGGTTTTTAAGATCTTTTATCAAGAAAATAAAATTTTCTAAAGTAAAATGTCCCATTTAAATAGTTTAAAATAATTTTTGGGCGCGCTAACCTGGCAGCCCGGCCCCAACCAGGGGCGTTGCCCCGTGCACCCCACTAGGGGCTGCCGCCCCTAGAACCCCGCTATCAAGGGCTGCCGCCCCCGAACCCCCGCTGTCCCGCGGAGGGTCAGTTATCTAGTTTATCTCTCATGATTGATGAAATGTGAATGCTTAGACTAAGAGTTTGCTTCTTATTATGTGTTAAGTGTATGTGAAAACTAAAGATATAAGTGAAACTTAAAGAATTGTTATTTGGGCCCATAACGTGTACCTTGATAAAGTGATAAAGTAAAGCCTTGCAAGCAAATTGATAAAGGATGGTTGCATTCGTTGTGCCCTCACCAGTGATAAAGTGATAAAGTATGCTCGAACAGGCAGGTCAGTAAGTCCTGAATTGGCATGACAATAATGGCCTGATCGGGTACGACAGTAAGTCCTTAATTGGCGTGTCGGTAAAGTCCTAGGCGAGTCTAGGCACCGATAGTGACAGAGAATTGACGGATAAAGAAGAGTAATAAATAACAAGAAATGATAAAGTATTGATAAAGCGATAGCCTGTGTGTATTGATATTTTGATAGACAGTGATTATTTTTAACTGATAAAGCTAATATCTTTTACAAAAGTTATTTAGCAAAGTAAACCTAGAATTCACTCTGCGAAGCTGACTTTTGTATGCATATCAGCTGACAGGTGAGAGTTAGAGCTATGGGATAGAACCATGGGACTGAAGTTTCTTGGCACTAGAAGACTGGCATCCCTGATGGAGAAAAGCTTAAGAGGACTTTTAAATAGTTTTGAAGATTAAAGACAATGTTTATATATTTAATTGTAATGAATTGAAATTACAGTATTTTCCGCTGCAATATATATTTATACATATATGAGTAAATGATTGCTTTAAATCGATGTTTGCTGTGAATGACCAACTGTGAGGTCCCTCTAGAAAGGAGGGCCTTACAGAAGTTGTACATATGCTCACAATAGATGTACTTTTATTGTGATTTGCATATAGAAATATAATACACCAGATAAAAATTAACTATCATGATTTTCTTATATAAAATGGTGTTTAGAGCATTCACAGTGTTTTCTTTATCTTTATCCATATAATTACAATAAAAATCACTACCTTTTCTCTCTCCTACACTCACAACTAATTTAAAAAATATTAAAAAAATTATAAAGATTGCACACTGATTATTCAAATATAACAATCCACAATATCATTTTCTTTCTTATTCACTCGTAATCACTCAAAACTATTTCATATAATATACCAGACACACACATATTTTAAAACTCCACTATAAATGCTCTTATATATGGAAAACATTAATTTACCCAATAATAACTAAAGGTCTGAAAATGATAAGTACGCCAACAGTTGAAAGTTTGTTGTCCATTTAAAACGACATAGAATACTTAATGCCAGAAAAATATACACCAAATGATCGTCACAATATTTAGGTATTATTAAAGAATAACATAAAAAACAATATAGTCATTTTATCATCACATACATATAACACATATGTGTGTCTCACAGCTACAAGTTTGTAATGACAAGTACAATAGTTGAAAGCTTCGATTAACATAAAAACGACATATTTAAACAAATCAATGTTTGATGCCAAAAGTTGAGAAATGGTTGCTTTTATTCAAATCCAGATAGAAAACATAATAATCAGAAATTATTGCAGGTGAAATCCATCCATTCATCTTTATGAAAACAGGTAGCATAAAAGAAATTATTTTGCCTTTTAAAAATCTACAGATCGTGTTTAAATTGAACATATAGAAGCTAACAATCTCCAAGTTCAATTCATACCCTTTACAGCAGAAATCTTTCTATTACTATATCCAATCCATTTCTTGAAGCAAAACCTACATACAATCATACTTTTTAACATCAAAAAATAATAAAATTATTAAAGAAAAAAAAGATAAAATGAAAATCGTATCTTGAGTAAGAAGTGATATGCATTATACAGTAATGCTTATTAATTACCATGAGTTATTATGCAATTCTACTCTTTTTGTCGTTCTTCAAAATCACCTGATCACAGATTCTTGACGTTGAAGATCCTTCAAGCCACACCACATGTATATTGTATATGGTTTGATGATATTCATCTGTTGTGCAATGGGTTTAGACCTGTATGGATCTTCCTCTTGTCATCACCAAGAATATCTTGATGTTCATCTGTTTGACAGTTTTGACCAGCATTTGTACATTCAACGCGATGATTACGATGCATCTGATGATGATGATGGTCATGAGAAAGATTGTATGTGGATGATGAAGAAGACCCCTGAACATAAGTTATAGAATTGAACTGTAGAAAGAATAATATGAGGAAATATAAAACCCAAATGCCGTACATTGACTTCTAATTTTATGATTTAAGTTTTGATTAGTTGATAAATGAATTTGTTAAAAGCATATTAAAGATGTAAATACTTAACTTTTAAACTAATTAGATTAGGATTAGAATTCATATTTATTGAAACTATATTTAGGATGAGAAACTAAATTTGTTGATATATCTATTTGTTAAAACCATATTAAAGATGTAAATGTTTTATCTCTTTTTTTAATAGAGCTGTCACGTATATCCAAGTCGGTGAACTTAATGATATGTTTGTTCGTGAGGTGAGGATATACATGGAGGCTAATTATCCTTTAATGTACGTTCAAGGACTGATTTTTCTAATATTCAGAAGAATGCGTTGGAGGAGCATATGACAGTAACTTTTATATGTTTTATGTTTATTGTTCAGTATTTATTTAACTAACTTCATTTTGTTTAACTTAAATTATCCTTTTATTGTTCAGTATTTATTTAACTAACTCAGAAGAATGCGTTGAAGAATGCGACACTTTGATTTTGATGATCTTTTGTGAAATCGTGAACGCACTCAGATTGAGGGTGACATTCGTTCTGTACATCTGAAACGATTCAGAGATCGAAAAAACTTTGCAAAAATACACTTTAAGCGTGTTGAAGGATATGAAGATGTGGAATAAGCAAGGCTCAACCATTCAAAGGGAATGAATCATGAAAATTGGAGGAAAAAAGTTGATTTTTTCTTAAGTGACGGACACAAAAAAAAACCTCATCAAACAAAGCAAACCGACGACCACAACAATACACTAATCGTGCAGGGACCGCCTAATTGTATTGTAGTTTTTATTACAAGAATATAATGCTTTAATTAGCGGCGACTCTTTAGGGGCGACCTAACAACCACCAGCAACGTATTATTAGCGGCGACATGTCGCCGCTAAAAGTAATAGCGGCGACAAACCCTACTAATAGCGGTGAAATCTGTCCCCGCTATTGGTATTCTTCCTTGTAGTGATATACCAAGCGACAATATTTTTTGATCCCACTACGCATGAAAATACTACATGAATCCGTCATAAGATCATCCGTTTGGTTACGCATTCACTTTAGTTTCATATCACACCCGTAAACATGCTCACTTGAACTAATATGTTCATGTTGATCGTTTCACTGTGTACTACCTTTGTGTAAAAATTGACTAAGATAAACGAGCGCATAATTCTTTTCTTTTGAAGTAATTATTTTATAGACATTTATGTTTTAGACTATAAATTTATAAGTATTAACACCAAAGACTAGAATACATAGGTCGGATTAGAGGTGTACAAATGTTTTTTCAAACGGGTTCGGCTTAGCCAAAAAAAGTTAAAAATAGGATTGATTTCCAATTAGTTCTATTAAAATCAATTTTTAAATGGCTTTCAGTAGTTTTGACTAAGTTTTCATTTGTTTCACTAAAATCATTCATAGATTTTTATTTATGTGAAATCCCTCAGTTATAATACCATTTAACTTGTTTTAAAGTTAAAAAATTAAATTAATTAAGGCAGATGAAACATATACGAATTTGGGATTACATTAAGTATTTCTTTTTTCAAATTAATTTGCAAAAAGATAATAGTAAAACAAATCCATTAATTAATAATCAAGTTCTATTCGTTTAACAAAGTTCAATTGAAAAAGTAACAACTAAATAGTAATCACTAGTAATATTTTTTTATATTTGTATAACAAAATTATATAAAATGTTTTAACACTTGAATATACAAGATTGGAATATATAATGAAAATTGACTTATTTGAATAAAAAACTTTAAATGACTTTAATTGAATACTTAAAATATTTTGTACCTAAAAACTTTTTACTATTATGTAAAGTTATTTTTTTAAAATAGTTATTTATGTTAACAAGCACTACAATAAAATGGGTGTATAGCAACGAAAATTTGACACCTTATAGCGACGACATGTACTCGCTATTGCTTATTTTGATCTATAGCGACAACACGTCATCGCTATAGAGTTATAATATTAGCCGACTGATATTTATGTTCATCAAAATATCTGTTGAAGAAAATGTATTCATACTTTAATTTACTATATATATCTTTCTAATCATTTAAGGATAATTTTATTAGCTGATATGTGGAATCAGGAGTGATGTTTCTTACAGGATTTGGAATAGAATATACAATTAATTTGATTATGTGTTTTGATATTTAACTTAGACAACAAAATCATAGTTGGTTTAACTTGTTTACTTAAATGGAACTTGTTTAGTTTTTATTTAAACAATTTATAATCTACACATATATGTCATTTATACTCACACCTTGTAAAATTTGAACCAGTGAAGACGCAACTTAGCACTAGAATTTCCCACTGGGACGGTCAATTTAATTAAACCATATAACTGAACAAGTTTGCTTATCAATTCAACATAATTCCATCAATTCTACATAACTCATCAACATGACTCAAATGCTTATGTGAAGTCGATTTATGAGAATCTAGTCGCCTGTTGAATACCAAAAAATAAACTAATTAACTAAAAACCAATTAATACGTTGTGTATAGTCAAATCATTATCATGAAATACATGCTGATAGAGTTGAGTTCATTCAAAAATAAATTTACTGAAATTCTGAAAATTAATAATTGTTGACCTTCACATTTTCGTGTGGGGTAAAGGACTCCTTAATCATGGTCCACTTAACCAAAATATCACATACTTTTAGTAAATCAAATTCCTAATAGTAATGATTAAAACGCAGCATCCACATATGCAGTTAAAAAACTAAGAAATTAAATAAGAAACATGAAAAGTTCCTTGCTATTATATATAATTTTCTTGAACGACTCCTGATTTACTTGTATTTCTAAATCAACCTAACCTGCTCACGGTTGGGTTTGATCTATCAACCTCAAAGAAAGAGAACACTAATCATCTGAATACCATTGGGATAAATGCCTACTCTTATTGTATATAATTATTAATTAAAATTTCACTTATATTTTATAATTAATCATTTTAAATAAAAGAAATAATATTTTTCTTCTTGTTTTCACCTCTGATTTTCTTTCGTAATCTCAATCCCTGATGGAAGTTTTAGTTACGTTGTACATACATGTGCTTATAATTGTGAAATAAAACTTAATATGCATATTTATAAAAATAATATGCATATATATTGTAAGATTTTATATAAAAACTGATGATACCAAAGCAACTAAATGCTTCCTACGTGCATGCATTTAGTATCAAGTAAAAGTTGCTATGTAAGTTTTATACTTAGAGCAAGAATTACTCTAAGTATAAAATCTTTCGAAGCTAAAGTTGATGCGAAAGCTTTACACTATACTCAGAAATATTTTAAGTATAAAATCTTCCGAATCCAAATACCAAATCTTCCGAAGTCAAAAGAAGAAGTTTACGAAGCTTCAAAGACAAATTCTTTCGAAGTCAAATGAAATGAATACTGATTTCTTCCGAATACAGAGAATAACATTCTTTTCTCGGATGTACTATTGTATAAAGCTGACCCACTTTCCGCTGTAACTCTGAATACTCACCAACTTGCAAGAGTTGGTGAAAAGCTCCATGCTTTTACAACTGTATATTGAGTTCTTGAGTGTATAATTTTCTACTTTATATACTTTTATCCTTTTTTTAATATATTAAGATGTGAGCTATGGCATGTGATAGTCACTAGTTAAAAGACAATCTGTCTTTTAACTCTACATTGATTTGTTTGTCTTTCAATATTCCGAATGGCTTTTCAAGTATAGCCGGTTGTAGGATTTAACATAAAGTATCCCAGGGTCTTGTATTGTAAAACATGTATTGTAACTCTTGTAAGAGAATTTGAGATTAATATACAACATTCTTGAAAACCTATATATTGTTCTTGAGTTCTGTCTTATTATTACTTGTGTTCTTTGCATCTTGTTCTTAAACCCGGTTCCCTATTTGAACGGTTAAGTGTTCTAACACTCTCCTAATTGTGAGTCTAATTGTATTGACCATCCCTTAGCCGTCCTGCAATTGGTATCAGAAAATTCCAGGCTCTTGATTATAAGATCTCACCATCTTAAATCTCCTCAGTTCTCAAAAAACACTTAACATCTAAAATGGCAGCATCCAAGTCTGATATGGAAACCGGTATCATGGGAAAGTCCCCACTGATCACTCCTGATAATTTTGATATTGGTGTATAAGAATGGAAGGTTTCATCAAGTTACAAGAAAGTAGGATGTGGGAGTCTGTTACCACAGGACCTTACATTCCATGCACCTATTCAGCTACTGCTGGAGGTGGCATGATTATAAAAGAAATGGCTGACTACTCTGAAGAAGATAGAAAAAGAATAGATGTAGATCAGAAAGCCATGACTGTCCTTCAAACTACTTTTTCAAATGCCATCTACAGAGGATTCAAGAAGTGCAAAATTGCTAAACAGCTCTGGGATGCACTGAAGCTGATGTATGAAGGGTCTACTAAAGCCAAAGGAAACAAGCAAGATCTTCTGAAGCAGCAATTTAAGAACTTTAGCTTCAAAATAAGTGAAACCATGACTCATTAATAATTCAGGTATGTTGAGATTATGAACACTCCGATGGATGTTGGAGTAAAACTAGAGAACAAGGATATTGTAAGGAAGTTCATGTCCTTTCTTCCTAGACAATAGACATACTACTATGTGGTCATTAAGAAGACTGAAAATCTCAAGACCCTCACTCTTATTGAGTTACATGGCATACTCCGTGGTTACTAGATGGAGATGAACATGCAAAATCCATCTAGCAACTCTAGCAATTAGTAGAGTTCTACCCTTCATGTGGTTGAAAGGGATTATAGAGAACCACAACACCATTATATCTCTTACTCTGATAACTCACCAAAGAACCCTTACATCACCTTCCCAGAGACACCAAGGGAGAGCTACATCCAAGGAAACCCATTCCAAGAGACAAGCTCTCTCAAGACTTTGTGTCTCATGATGAAAGCACAGTAACTTTCTCTCCACCCATGAAGATTTGGACTGTATCCATCCGGATGATCTGGAGTACATGGAGATAGTTTAACAAATGGCTTTTCTCACTCATAGAGCCAAGAAATTCTAAAAGAGGACAGGGATAAAGTTTTCTAACAATGTATCCAGTGGAAAGTTTAGCCTGCATAAAAGCAAGGTGGAGTGTTACAACTGTAACCAGATGGGACACTTTGCTAGGGAGTGCAAGGCACCCAGGACAAATGGTGTCCAGGCACAACTCAAGCCAAACTACACCGAGGGAACTCCACATACTGAGAACCCCAAGCAACAAGCTATATTTGCTATAGAAAAAGGAGGCTTTGATTGAAGTTTTCAGGAAGACGATGTCTCTCCATACCAAGCACTGATGAAAGATCTTGATAAAGCCAGGTATTGAAACATATTTGTACCCCTGAGTGCATTGCTAAAGTAATCAGACATAGGTCCTATAGCTTAGAAATGAGATTTTATCTTGAGTCTTTGAACATCTTAAAACCTGATTTCAAAAGAGCTGAAAATAAGTATAAGTTAAAAATAAAAGACTTAAAGAAAACCATTTCAACTCTTAAACATGAGCGTACCAACTACAGGACTCAAATTAAAGATCACATCACTAAGTTAACTGAGTGCCAGGCTGAGCTAGAGATTAGTAAAGCCAAGGCAGAGAAACATGTTCTTGAAGAAGAGACCTCCAAGAACATAATATTCTCATCCCTGTATTTCAAAGTGTGTTATCAGAACAAAAATGGACTGGGATCTAGTGAGATAGCTACTCCACACACTCTACTGTTTGTAAGATCTCCTAGGTGTGGAATAGTCAAGATGAGCTTCCATCCATAGATCCTAGTGTTGAATAGGATGAAAAAGAGATAGTGAAGGATAGATCTGGGAAGAGTGAAGAAGATCATCCTAACAAGGGTCACTATTCTCCCGAGTAGAGGAAGAAGTCAGGGATGACTAAGTCCAAGTGATAAGAGAAGATCCAAGAGAGCTCAAGATATCAAGGCTATTTTTAACTCCAAGTAGAAGCAAGTATTTATTTTTGCAGGCTTTAAAGTGGTAAAGACTGGGGATATAAATTTGAACTCTAGTACAAGAGTTCAAGTTCATGTCCAGTATATCCCTCTGAAGGAATGAAAACTAATTAGCTGAGTAACACTGCTACATAGCATGAACCATCCACCTCTAAAGGCAAGCGTCACCCTAGCAAGCTTGCCGCAACATCTGAAAAGATGAGGATGGAGATGAAAAGTGATCAAACTCACTCTTGCATTCATAAAATGACTCTTAGAAGAAAACAAGCTGGCTGCATTATGTGTGGTAGTACTTCTCATCTTGCTAAGGATTGCCTCTACAATCCCAAAAGTACTGTCAACACAACAAGGAAGAAGACTTCTGAGAGGAGCAAGAAAAAGAAAGCTTCGGAAGAAGTCTGTTCTTCTTTCGAAAGCTCCAAAATGAAAACAAAGACAAGTGAAAAATTGCCTTCGGAAGAAAATTTGGTCTTAGAAGAAAATTTGGTTTCGAAAGAAAGGAATGCTTTCGAAGCACTAAAGCTTGCTGCAGTGAAAGCAAGATCTTCCAAAGGGTCAGTCTCCAAAACTTCCGAAGTTGTAAAAACTTCCGAAGCTTTGAAGGTTAAGTCTAATCTTTCAAATATGGTATGGAAGATAAAGGAAGACCATGTGACAGAGGATTCTTCCAACAACAGCAAATGATCCCCAAAGTCTTAGTATAGGATCAATTACTATTGCATTGTCTTTAGTTTATTTTAAAGATCCTAAGACCACTGAGGATTGGGTTTCTAAATGTAACTAAATCTCTTTATTATACAGGAATAGCTGAGGACCAAGAAGAATGTATGGATCATTGACAGTGACTGTTACACACACATGACAGGCAATGGCTGTTTGCTTCAAAACTTTGAAAGAATTGATGGAGGGCCAGTTGCTTTTGGAGGAGATACTAGAGGTTACATTACAGGAAGGGGCAAGATAACAAATGGTAAGCTCAATATTGAGAAGGTAAACTTTATTAAGGATATTGGGTATAATTTACTGAGTGTATCCTAATTTTTTAACCAGAGACATAACATGCTCTTTACTAAGCATGAATGCATTATTCTCAAGCTCAAGGTGGTCATTCCTCAAGAGCATATCTTGCTTAGAGCACCCTGAAATGAGAACATGTACAAGATTGATTTGCAGGAAACATCCCCCTCGGGAAACATTTCTTGCTTTTTATATAAGGCCAATAGTGATGAGTCTTTACTTTGGCATAAAATAATGTGCCATGTAAACTTTAAGAACATGAACAAGTTAATTAAGAATGATTTGGTAACTAAAATGCCAAAGAAAGAGTTTACAAGTGATGATCACTATGTTTCATGCCTAAAATAGAAACAACACTTGGTGTTTCACAAGCCAAAGGAAAAGAACTCTATCACTACTCCCCTATACTTATTACATATGGATCTCTTTGGCCCCACCAGTGTAATGAGTCTAGGAAGGAACTCATACTGTATAGTGATCATAGATGATTTTACAAGATACACTAGGGTTTTCTTTCCTAAAACTAATGATGAAACTCCTGATATCTTGAAGAACCTCATTTTGAAAATTGAGAATAAAAGTGGTCACAAGGTCAAGATCATAAGATGTGATTAAGGAACTGACTTCAAGAACCAAATCCTTGACACATTTTGTGCTAAAAAGGGTATTACAAGACAATATAGCGCTCCCAGTACTCCTCAGCAAAATGGTGTTGCTGAGAGGAGAAACATGACACTTATTGAAGCTGCAAAACCATGTTATCTGACTCTAAACTACCCATCAGCTTCTGGGCAGAGGTAGTTAACACTGCCTGCTATGTGCATAAAAGAGTTTTAGTAGTCAAGACTCCTTATGAACTGTGGCACAAAAGAAGACCTTTCATTGGTTTTCTTAGATCATTTGTACGTCCCCGTACTATCTTGAATACCAAATATCAAGTAGCCAAGTTGCTAAGAAATCAAATGATGGAGACTTTATTGGATACCCTTCCTAAGCTACAACTTATAGAGTATACAATCTTAGAACTAGAGTAGTTGAAGAATCAGCCAATGTGATCTTCAATGAGCACACACCCTGTGTGAAAGCATCTGGTCCTGTTTGGCTATTTGATCTTGAATTAGTTACAAATTGTTTTAACAAATCCTGTGAAAATGTTTCCGGTTCTACAGTTAATACATCAATAGAAGATCCTTATACAAGGTTTGAGCTAAGAAGAAAAAGCAAGACTACTACTTTAGCTCCAGTTGTAACGAACCCTATAGGTGAAGTTCCTATCAGCACAACAATGATACATGAAGCTGATACATCTAAGTTGCCTACAAATTCTAGCTTAGTGGCACAAAACACAATGGAAGGAACTTCAAATGTAGGAGGAAATAGTAGTAGTGACAGTGATCAATAATTCTTGATGCTGACAACCACTCCATTAAAGACAACTCAATAATGTCACACACTTATTGGATCAAATCTATCTTGATAAATGTGCTGATATGGTGGGAGACACTTTATTGCCAGATCTAAATTTCTCAAATTTAGATCTATCTAAACAACTTGCTGTGATCCCTCATCTTAGGATCCATAAGTCACATCCCACCACAAACATCATTAGAGATGTTGATAAGGGGGTGAGAACAAAAGGACAAACCCATGACAAAAATATTTGTCAATAATCTTGTTTCTTTTGTCCTAGATAGAGCCAAAGAAAGTGGATAAGGCTTTGAAGGATGGAAGTTAGATTGAAGAAATACAAGATGAGCTGCTTCAATTCAAAAGCAAAAGGTTTGGAGTCTATGTCCTCTTCTATAAGGGAAGACTATCATAGAAACCAATGGGTGTTTAATAATAAGAAAGATGATAGAGGACTTATCATCAAGAACAAGGCAATACTGGTTGTTCAAGGATACACACAAGAACAAGGAATTGATTACACTGATGTTTTGCTTCAGTAGCAAGACTTGAAGCTGTTAGGATATTACTAGCATTTGCTGCATCCAAGGACTTCAAGGTCTACCAAATTGATGTTAAGTGTGCATTTTTATATGAGATGATTGATGAAGAAGTGTATGTCAAACAACAACCTGGCTTTGTAGACCCAGATCATCCTAATTATGTCTGCAAGCTTGATAGCTCTTTATGGGTTTCACCAAGCTCCAAGAAAGTGGTATGAGACACTATCTCAGTATCTCTATCAGCATGGATACTAGAGGGGTACTATAGATGAAGCTCTTTTCATCAAAGGAATAGGGAATGATTTGATGTTGGTTCAAGTATATGTAGATGACAATGGTTCAACTAATCGAAAGCTCCGCAAAGACTTTGGGAAGCTGATGAAAAATAGATTTGAAATAAGTGCCATGGGAGAACTCAATTTATTTCCAGTAATTCAAGTGAAGCAAGTGAAAATGTCATCTTCATAAGTCAGTCAAAGTATGTACAAGATATAGTTACAAGATTCAATATGACTGAATGTAAGGTTGCAAAGATACCCATAGCCATAAACCACTCCCTTGGACCTAATCTTGAGGGGGAGTGTGTAGATGAACATCTTTATAGGGCTATGATTGGGTCTCTTATGTATCTTATAGCCAGCAGGCCTGATATCATGTTTGTTACATGCATATGTGCAAGATATCAAGCTAACCCCAAGATGTCACACCTGGTTGTTATCAAAAGGATTCTTAGATATCTTAAAGGTGCTCCTAAGCTAGGTCTTTGGTATCCAAAGAATTCTGACTTTAATCTGTATGCCTATACAGATAGTGAATATGGTGGCTGTAATATGACTGCAAAGTCCATATCTGGGGATGTCAATTCCTTGGTCGAAGGATAGTCTCATGGCAATGCAAGAAAGAATACTGTGTATCTGCATCAACTACTGAAGCTGAATACATTGTTGCTGTAAGCTGCTATATTCAAGTACTTTGGATTCAGAATCAGATGCTAGACTATGGATGCAACTTCAAAGAGATTCCCATCCACATAGACAACAATAGTGATATCTCTATCACAGAGAATCTTGTATAGCACTCAAGGACAAAGCACATTAACATCAGCTATCATCTAATTAGAGATAATCATGAAAAAGGATTGATAAACCAATCAAGATTAATACAAATGAACAATATGCTGATTTGTTCACAAAATCTTTTGATGAATAGAGATTTAAATATCTTTTATCAGCTATTGGGATGATCAATCTTGAATAGATTTTCTTAAAACTTTATCTATATTATTTCTAAAAGGAATTGTGTGTCCTAAGTTGTCTAATATATCACCTACATAAGCCCAGTTTATCTTGGGAGAAAATCTTTTTCAAATGATATTCCTTAGCATTTTGAAAATTTCAAATGTATTTTCCTTCGAAAGAATTTTAAGTCTTCAAGTCACATCACTACTTAAAAGAAATTTACCTTCGGAAGAAATACCTACAATTCTTTCGAAGCCAAAATATGCTTCTACGTACTTATATGAATTTGAAGAACAAATTTCTTCTAAAAGTAATTATGCCTCGAAAGTTTTATTCTCTTTAAGAATAAAACTTTCAAATCTTAATATCTTCCGAAACCAAATACTCTTCAGAATGGAAAATATTACAAGTAATTTTTCTTCCGAATACATTTTTCACTAAGCTTAAGAATATCTTCCGAAGTTAAAATTTGGCTTCGGAAGTTTTTCACAAAGCTTCTGAAGATAAATAACCTTTGGAAGAGTTTCAACTTCCAAGAAAACTAACTTTTGGGAAATTTCTCAAAGGTGGGATCGACATTCGGACTTTAAAGTTTATTCGTCTGCATTAACTTTGTCTCAAGTCCATTTCATATAAATATACCCAACGATTCCCCCCTTTTTCACTATCTTCTTCATATACAAATTCTCTAAACCTAAATTACTACTCACCACCTTTGTTCTTACCTTTCTTCACCTCAAAGCTACCATAAATGGCCAACCTTGACCATAAAAAACCAACCATATTTTTTCATGCAGCTTCACAAGCAACACAATCAGGTTGCTCTATTAAACTCTGAGAAAGATCCAAGTTTCTTAGAGGTTTGTTGTTTTCTTTTTTTGTCTCACTACTTCACCTCCCTCACCATTGATCCTCCATTCTATGAGGATCAACTGTTGGATTTCTCAGGACCTTCCAAGAGGTCACCATGGATGGGGAGAAGGCACTATCTGCCATAGTGTAGGGGAGGACAATTTTCATCACTCCAGCTACAATCAACTCTCATCTACAACTAGATGATGCAGAAGGTGAATCGTACTTCCCAAAATCTGCTGTAAACTACTCCTTTGAGCAGATGGGCTATAAAGGTGACTTTTCAGTCAGAACCTTCAAGAAAGGGAAGGTCTCTCATCAATGGAAATACCTCCTCCATGTTGTTATCCACAGTTTGTCTAACAAAATTAAAGTTGGGACTAGATTCCAGAAGACCTCTTTTTCATAGTCCATGGGATGGTTCAAGGGTCAAGTTCAGGTATTCACAATTTGTGTACAATAATTTCTTGCAAACTTGGACTCCTTAGAATATTACATGTTCCCTAGATATGTGCTTTAAAGTATTAATTATGAACTGGGCTTAGAGTTGAGGGGAACAAGTAATGTTCTAAAATTAGGACAGATGAAGCCTACATCTACAAGACAATGAGAAAGCCAACTATTGGCTTCTCAGGGGTAGAAATAGCCCTAGCCCCAAAAATGTTAGAGCTCATTACTCAAGGTGATAACCTAGCAGCACCAGCTAGTGTTGAACCCACATCTTCTACTTCAAGACAACCCATATAGACACAAATAACCATCACCTACCAAAGAAAATCCAAACAAATCCCTGCTCACGTTATTCAACCTGTGCAGGCCCTCATATCAATACCCATACAGGAAGAAATGGACACTGGAGCTCCCACTTCTCTTAAGGAGCAAACCACTCCCATCTCACAAATGTTTAGTCATGAGATTTCTTATGCTCAGACTGAAGAGCTCACCACCTAAGAAGCCTTAATCCTTCACTCAGAGTCTCAACACTCCAATGAACAATCTTGAGGGGAAAGCTACGATCCCCATCCTCTAGATTTAAACCTGCTAATTCCCAGCCTAGACTTCTATCATGATGAAGATATGGCACTTAGTGAGTATCATGAGTCTTTCTTTTCTTTCCCTGCTCCAAGAGAGATAAGTACTCCTGTGTCACCCATATCTAGCCCACACCATCCACCCCTTACTGAGGTGGATCTTCCTAAACCTGTTCAGGAGATCCATATAGAAGAGGCTCTCACTTCTGTAAATGACTACATCATTAAGACCATAACCATGGCAAGCCAGCCTATTGACACTTCAACTGAAGTTGTCAGTGAGCAAGGGAAACCCGCAGCTAAGAACAACAAGCTGGTGATGAGGAAGAAGACTCGGGTCCAATTCTCTCATCCTCTAGTGATTCTTCTACTGAATATGAGGGGAATCTCAGACTAAAGGTGCACAAACTAACAAAAACATGCATCTATTTTGTCTCCAAGGTCAGTCACTTAGAATCTCAAGTGACTTCCTTGCAAAGAAGGGTCAACGATCAGCAACTTGAGATTTATGATCTCAAGGAACAACTAGCTTTGAGACCCTTCAGGAGAACTTATCCAGGAACATAAGAACCTGAGGATGTGATAGCTTTCACCTCCAGATCAGCTATGCAAGAGGGTGATGCTACCAAAAAAGGGGAGGAAGTTGTCATAATCAAAGTACCTGGGAGTTCTTTTCAGAGTATGGACATTGAGGAATCACTAACCTCACTTGCAATTGTCCGCACTCAACAACCTCCTCAAGTTCACACTGATGTGGACTCATTTATACAAAGTCTATTTGAGGAGGGAATACCAAGGGCAATGTCAACAACACCATATAGAGCTGTAAATGAGAATCTAAGGTGGAGGTATGATGCTAATAGAAGAGCCCTAGTGAAGATCAAGAATAGGTTGGACTCACCTTAGATTAGTATTTGTTTATCTTTCTATGTAATAGGATTTATATTAGATTTCTTTTGTAAGTTGTCTAGTTTATTTTGTACATTTAGCAGTTCAGCGAAACTGTGAGCGAAACTATAGTTTCGCTCACAGTCAGCTGCAAGTTCTCCTAGTGAAACTAATAGTTTCTGCCTGACGAAACTACAGTTTCAGCAGCACAGTTTCACCCTCAGTGAAACTATCTGCGAAACTATAACTGCTATATATAGATTTCATTTTGTTCATTGTTGGCTATCCTTGCAAAACCGTAATCGAATATTTCTGTTGCAAGTGAGTACTGTAAGCTGGTGTTTATTGAATATATTGAGCTTATTTCATTCCATTATGTATTGTTGCTTATTGAAACTTATTTGATTACATTTTGGTCTTCTTTTGTGCTTCAAATCTTTGTGTTTGTTGTTTGTCTTTGGTATTGAACGATTCAAACCATCTTCTGCATTGAAAACTGATCAAATGGACCAACACCTAGTACTACATAGATCTTAAGGACAGCAAGAGGTATTCAATTTTCAGACCTTGAACTTCTATGATAGTCTATCTCTAGTTAATATGCCACCGGCTAACCTAACTCAACATAGGTAGGCTGGCATATTGGCTAAGAGAATTCAAGACTGGATTGTTGAAGAATTCAGACAAAGAAGAAGACAACTGCAAACTGGTAATATAATTGGTCAACTAGATGTTGAGGTGGAACCCAAGATTATCTCCAAAGGGGAAACCTTGACTGAAGGCCCAGTGATAGAGCCTGTGAGCATTGTCACTGAAACAACTGCTTTAATATCCTTTACCCTTAGTGAAACACCAATTATTGAAGGTGTTTAACAACCACTCTCTAGCCAAAGTTTAGCTGCTAAACCAAGCAATGAAGGTCAAAGCTCTCTCTAACCTAAGTCACTAATGCCTGTGAGTGACAAAGGGAAGAGGAAAATGACCTCTGAGGAGATTGAGGAGGACGAAAGAGAGAGGAAGAGGAAGCTAAAGGGAGAGAGTTCATCTGGTTGCTTAGGCTTCATGAAAGCTACAATCAGGCCAGCCCCCAAGCCAAACACTAGGATGATGAGTTAAAGGCTACCAGATTGAACTACTTGGGAACCAGAAACTACAACATTGATAAACTCATCTCTCTTACCTTAGAATAATTAAATGAATTGATATACTTAGAGCTAAGAAAGGAGAAGAAGGAGGCAGAGGATGCAACATTTCTCTTCAAAGTTAAAGAAGAAAGAAGGAAAAAGAGGTTGTACAAACATGCTCCTACTCTCTCCCTAGTTCATGAAAGTGTTGAGAGAGTGGCTGTGGCAATTGAACAACCTCAGGTAGACAAAGTAGCTGACAGACAAAACATGATTAACTACTTGACTGCCACAGGTCTTTATCAAGCATCTGCACTTCTTCCCTTTTCATTTGAATACATTGAATTTGAGTATCTTAAGCAGCTGGAACAACAGTTTATCAATGAACAAAAGGCTGCTAAGAGAAAAATGAGGGAAGAAGCTGCAAAGTCAAGAGCCTCATCCAGAAGAGCCAAAAGAAGTCTACTGACAGACAAAGGATGATGAGCTTCTTGAGGCTGTATGGATTCTCCGAAAGGAGGGTTGGTCCAATGTCTCTATCCACTATAGATGAGCATATTAGAGTGATCAATCAGAAAATTAAAAAAAGAGAGATTATGAATTTGTATTCTCCACCAAGCCAAGCTCCTCCTAAGGTAGAGGCTAAGGTTAAACCAACACAGACAATAGAACCTAGACCTTCAGCTACATCTCAGCCGACCTCATCTTCATTTTACAGTAGGGTTCTACTCCTTCTCCTTCTAAACCTGTAAGGGAATATGACCCAACTGAGAGAGGCACAATAGAACCATCTAGAACTCAAGGCTATCCCTCTCAGTTAAACACTCCTAAGAGGAAGAAAAGGAAGGTCCTGAAGAGAGCATATAGAAGACAAGGGCATCCACTTCCAGACCTCAGGATGAGTCAGAGCATCTTGAGGAAGTACAATAAGAGGGTGCTCAACCAACTCCTACTCAAGCATAACCTTTTGCAACTAGAAGACCCATCCTGTCTTGCACCTTTGCTACTAATCCAGACAGATGGTATGTCATCAGAGATCAAAGTGGTCAAGATGTCTACTTCTAGCAAGACATGCTTTATCTACCTCTGCATGATCTCCATGACATGATAAGATACTATGAGAGTCTGAAGGATCCTGACCAAATGATGAAGGGAATGGTCTTAATCCTAATAAGGACTGTCAACGGATAAAGAACCTTCTCTATTTTGGTAGCATCATCCTAGCGGGAGTTTGTAAGGTTTTATTTAAAGGCTGATGCAACCAAAGCAACCAAAGGCTTCATACATGCATGCACTCAGTACCAAGTAAAATTTGCTCAGGAGTAGAACCTTGCTTTGGAGTAGAAGATGAGGTCGGCTGCGATGCAGCTCAAGGTCCAAGTTGTGTTGTCTGTGTTGGTTCAACCTTAACCAGTAAAAGTTTTAGTTATGTTGTATATACATGTGCTTATAATTATGAAATAAAACATAATATGCACATTTTAAAAAAAATAATATGCATATATGTATACTATATTTTTCACAATGCACAAAAACATTATTCCACGAACCTCAAGCATTATTCCACCCAAATCAGGTAGTTAAATTTCTTTAATTTTAATGTCGACTTTGAATTTTCGACTTGACTTAGACATTAAATTTGTCAAAGTGTTACTATGATATACTAAGATCAATAAACTTGTATACACTTGATTTTAATATGATTATGTGAGATACTTTGATTTAGGTTTATGAGACTTGTTAAGTTCTAGTCTAAATAAGAGAGACAACCATGTTATCTAGACTTGTATATCAAAAGCAAACCTTAGGCATTTCATGTGAGTGATTTCTAGTCCATAAAGATAAGAACTTGAACTAAAGTAATGAACACAAAATAAAGTAAAGGCTAAGCTAAATTAAAACTAACAAGGATGTAGCACATTAGTTGAAATGTAAACCCTAACTTAAACATTTCACAAACATAACATGATTTTAATTAACATAATAAAAAAGAGTCAATGACGAGGCCTTTCAAATTTGGTCACTATAGATGGTAACCCCCCAAATCATTTCAGTTCACATCTCCTTCCAATCAATTTTCTTCAATCATCTTCACTGCCTTATCAAACTCAATCCTTTCATTTTCAATCACTTTCACTTTCTCTTCTTCCTCCCGTTTGGCTAAAACCACACACCCTAACATATCTCTCATCCATTTTCATCTCTTTGATCAAGATACTCAAGGATTTAAGGTGGTCTTGGTTATAGTTTTGCTATTTGGTAAGAGTTGATGTTTTTCTTTTAAATTTTTTGTGAATTCCTCTATCTAAGAACACGAATATTGTCTAAATATCTTTTATTTTCTTCTTAAGATCAAAACATGAAGGATCAAGTGATGGAGATCATAACTATCTTGTTGGTAACACTCACATCTCCTTGATATCTTCTTATTGTTCTTTTGATTTCTATTTTTATTTCTCCTTTACCTTCTTAACATAATCAATCAAAACATGACCACACATTCATATAAGCTAAAAAGTTTTTAACAACATATGGATATGGACATTTAGAATGTAAAAGTTGGAACATGTGATGGAAAACATAAAAGATTATAAATAATCATGATCCTAGAACTAGATAGAATTAAAGGGTCGGATGTTCGACTCCATCACTTGGTCTTATTTTCACAAAAAATACTTTTTCTTGAGTCTAAAATATACTACTTTAATTCTAGTTTTTAGTCCACTTGTTTTATCACAACTCGAGTTTATTTGAGTATTCTAAGAGTCAAAATGTGAAAAGTGGTCAAAACTGAATTTTTGGACAGATTGTAGACCGACTTTAGAAGGCCATAACTTCTACAGTTTGTTGATTTTTAGGTGATTATTTCATCATATTAACCCTTAATGATGTTAGACACTGGATGATTCTTGTGTATTTTTAAAGTTGGAATGACATCTCCTTGAATAGATACATCAAGATTGGAGATATTGAGGTCCCTTGTTGCTTAGAAGCATCCTCTGGAAAAAATGGGTGGGAGAATCATGAAAATAATCATAGTATTCCTCCTGTTAAATGTTTGAGTTAAAAGCACTTTGATTATCCTCATCACATTTATTCACCATAGTATCAAAGGTTTTTTAGCAGGAGCATGTCGTTGAACTTCATGAGATATCTCTGGTGAAGTTGTTGGATGTGTGCTTGGACTTGCCTCTATTGATGCACTTTAAGTCGTTGTTAGTCTGATGAGATCAGCTATTAATGGAACATCTGATACTTGAGAAGAAGATGATTGTGATATCATAGGAAAATCATTTCTATGAGCATAAGTGTTTATGATAATCCACTAGTTTGATTCATATCTACATTCGGCACAACAGATTGATTAAGTAATTCAATGAAAAAATTAATTTAAACAACCAATCAGGACAAGTTGATGATTTACGAAATGAGTTCTCATTGAATTTAACATTTGTGGATTCATCAATTAAGTTTAACCATGGATTAAACACTCTAAACTCTCTAGAGACTGTTGGACCAAAAGAACCAATAAGCCAAGATCAGGAAAACCTCTAAATCCCACATGCCACTGCAACAAATGCTGAAGACTTCCATCAGCTGTTCTGACAAAGTCTGAAGATCAAAGTATGAAGATCAAAGAACTGAAGAACAACAGCTGAAGACTCTAAAGTACTGAAGACAAGTACTGAAGTCTGAAGTACTGACCATACAAGTACTGAAGACTTCAAGTACTGAAGACAAGTGCTGAAGAATCAAAAGCTGAAGAACTGAAGAGCTGAAGAACTTCTACTGAAGCACAAAGTCTGAAGACAAAGACTGAAGACAACAGCTGACGACATCTACTGAATTCATCAGCTGTTACATCATCTGAAGCCAAGTCTGAAGAACAAGTGCTGAGCTCAGAGTTTGTCACAACAGCTGAAGAAGTCTTCTTCAGTTGTTGTGATGGTTTTTCCTTTTTCAGTAGTTTATTTTGTTTCAGTAGTTGTACAACAGCTGAAGAGCTTGTTCTTCAGTTGTTATAGTATCAGTAGTTATAAACGACTGAAGAGTTTGTTCTTCAGTCGTTGTAGGATTTCAGTAGTTTTACTTTTGTCAGTACTTAGGAAACTTTTGTAAGAGGATGTCAGCTGTTGACATCTTCAGTAGTTTTATATTTTGTCAGTTGTAATTTTAATATTCAGTTGATGTCAGAAAAAGGACATCAGCCCATCCTTTTGCCGCCTATAAAAGGATGGGGAACCATACTGTTTTAAATACCGAAACGTGCTAAGCAATAGAACATTTATTACTTTGCAGAACTCTTTTCTCTCTCTATGCTTGTGCTTTTACATGCAATATCTTTTATGTTCTTGCATTAATCGCTAATTAATATGCTAAATCCGCTGCAAACATAATCTGATTGATCAAACGAGAGGCTGAGATCCTGTCAAATGGTATCAGAGCAGGTTAATCATTGATCGATTTAACTATTGATCATTTGAAACTGCTCTTTTGATCTCTCAATTTGATCGAATTAGCAATTTGCAAGAATTAGCCATAGAGAGTGAGTTTCTGCTGTTTCTGGCCAAAATCTTGAGGTCTTTTGGTGGTTTCAAGTTACGTTTGTCTTGCTTAAACTTGTTTTTGACTAAAACCTGAGATGACAACACCAACTAATGATCCTCACAATACTGGTTCCTCAACCAAGCCTCCGATTCTGGTTAGGAACGAGTATAACATATGGCAAAGACGTATGCTACACCACTTGGCTGTCAACAGTGCTGGTTGTTGGAAGTCAGTGGTGCATGGGCCATACAAGCCTATGGTGAGCGTCCCGGAATCTAATGAACAGGTTGCGAAGAAACCTGAACAATATTCGGACAAAGATCTAAAGCTGTTCGAAATTGATGCTAGAGCCCATAGAATTCTAGCCATGGCCATTCCTAATGAGATATATTCAGGGCTCTTGCATCATGAGTCTGCTCATGACCTATGGGTTGCTCTAAAGGAACAATTTGGAGGAACTGATTCGGTCTTAGCAAACAATAGGGAAATCCTCGCCCAACAATATGAGACTTTCTCATATAGAAAGGGTGAGACTCTGACCTAGCAGTTTGAGCGGTTCTCTTGTTTGATCTCTGAGCTGAAGATGGTCAAACAAGAGTACACCAACAGCCAGATGAACAACAGGTTCCTCAGGTCACTGCCTGAGAGATGGGACACATACACCATTGTCCTACGCTCCAGTGCTGATCTGGAAACTCTATCTCTCACCCAACTTCATGGGAAACTGCTCACTTTTGAGAGAGAGATAGAGCAAAAGAGGAAGTTGTCATCTTCTGGCAAGCTCGCTGATGACTTTGTCCAAGGTAATGCTGCCTTGATAAGTCATGAGTCAGATTATGCTTCATCAGAAAGTTCTTATGATGAGCATATTGATTTCTCTACCAACTCAGAACAAGCTTTTGTTGGTGTTAGTAGTTCAGGAGGTGGTGGTGACAACTTGTGTTTTCTGATGGAGGACTTGAAGGGCATTCCAGATGATGATCTGGAAGAATGGATATTTTGAACCAAATGGCAATGATAAATATCCGCTCTCAAAAGTTCTACAAGAGAACTGGTAGGAAATTCCCAGGACTCTCTGGCAAAACCAAAGTTGGTTTTGACAAGAGCAAGTTGAGGTGTCACAAGTGCCAAAGGCTTAGACACTTTGCAAGAGAGTATAGATCATCTGGATCTAACTCATGTGCACCCTTTGTGACTTTTCCCAGCAATAGCTCACAGCATAAAGGGCAAACTTCCTACAGTTCTACCCATCCATCTCAGGCACAGGCACCACCTTCTTATTTTGTGCCACAGGGTCATATGCCATATCCTTACCCCTGTTACTACATGCCTCAGCCTGGTCAAACTCAATCACCCTCGGCTCAACCACCTCATGCTCTTCTAGAGCCTCAATCTTCCCAATCTCATCAACACACACAACCTCAACAACACAGCTTTTTCACCCCAAGTGTTGTTGACTGGAGTAGTCTACCAGAAGAGCTATCTGGTCAGGATCAACTACTCCAAGGTGCTGGTCAACATGGTGGTGACCAACCTTTTGGAAATCTTGCTCTGATGGCCCTTGATTCTGCTGAAGGGTCATCATCCAATGCCTCATCTCAGGTATCCACTGAGGCAAAAGCCAAGCTTTGTTCAGAATCATGCATAGCAGCATTTGCTTCTATTAGAGAAGCAAATGTAGCTTTAATAGATAAAAATCTTGAGCTTGAGCAAACAATTTCCAAAAGAAAAGTTGATTTTGAGGTTGTTCTAAAAGATAAAAATGATGAGATTTACAAGCTTAAATGTCAAATCAAAGATAATAAAGCTAGGGAAGATGTACTTCTAGAGAAGTACAAAGACCTCAAGGAAACTCTTGCAACCACCCAAGTTGAGTGTGATCGATGGGTGCAATCATGCAAGGGTTTTGAAATGCTTCTTAGCAAGCAATCAGCTTCCAATATGAAGTTTGGCATTGGTTATAATCACACTGCTCCTCCCACAGATTTCACTACAAGAGCAGAAGTTGAATCTGATGGGGAGAGCAATAACCAGTCCTTCTCATCATGTGACTTATTATCCTCTAAATCAGCATCATCAGAGATAGATGTCAGCATTTACTCCTGCCAAAACCAATCAGCTGATGCTACAACAGCTGATGGTTCAAATGCCGACTGTCACATGACCAAAAGGCTGATCAACTCAGGTGTTGTCACTAGAAGTACTGAAGGTACTAGAGAGCAAGTGACAACATCTGAAGTTCGAACCTCAAATACTGTTAGAACTGAAGAGAAGAAAACTAACAGTAGGAAGGGTTTGAAGACAGCTAGAGAGGATACCAGGAAAGCAGGCACTAGGAAGAAAACTGCGGGTACTGATGGCAAACAGCTGAAGAACAAGTCTTCAGCAGTAAAATCCTCTTCAGCTGATGATCAGCATAAGATGAAGAAAAAGCCATGTGAGATATGTGGCTTGTTCAATCATCTTACTGATGATTGCTGGTACAAAAGGGGTTCCAAACTCAAACAGAAGGAGAAAATTAATGAGAGCATCAATAAAATGAAGAATGAGTTTGAAACCAAGTTTGTACTAGCAATATCCAAGCCTGAAATCCCTAAGCCCAAAGCTAAATCTAAAAAGAAGGTAGGGATTACTCAGGCAATAGCTGAGGTTGCTTAGAAAAAGATGGTACAACATAGGAACTCATCATCAGCAAACTCCAATGTGTCTGAAGAGCTGAAGGCCTTATCACAGAATCAGACACAATTGGTGATGATGGTTCAGCAGCTAGTGGGAAGAGTCAACCACTTAGATGCTCCTGTGTTGAAACCACAGAAAAGGAAGTCCAAGCCAAAGGGTTCCTCTTCTGTACCATCTTCTTCACCTCAAGCTGTCACACACAACACACCTGTTAGTGCTGCACCTGTAGCTGAGAACAGACCCAAAACCAAGCAGGTTTGGGTCTCCAAGACAAACTAACACATGGTTGTGTTTGCAGGGTTCTTCAACATGCCATAGAAGCATCTGGTATGTAGACAGTGGAGGATCCATGCACATGACAAGAAGCAGCTCCCTTCTTAATGACTACTCTCAAGGAAAGAAGGGATTTGTTTCTTTTGGCAATGATGCAAAGGGTTACATCATTGGTAAAGGCTTTGTTTCCAATGGGGAAATAAGGTTTGATGATGTTAACCATGTGGAGAATCTCAAGTACAATCTCTTGAGTGTCAGTCAAATGTGTGACAAAGGCCATGTTGCCCTTTTCACAAGCCAGAACTGTCGGATTCTGTCATCCAAAGTTCTGAGTTTGATTGACAAGGCATTGGATGAACACACTCTCCTGAAGGCCAACAGGACAGGAAGAGTGTATGCCTTATATCTTTCCAAAAGATGGATCTAAAGGCCATCCTTGCCTATTCTCCAAGGCATCTCCTCAAGAGTCTACACTATGGCATAGAAGGCTGGGTCATGTTAATTTCAAAAACATGAATCAGCTTATAGCCATGGTTTAGTAAGAGGACTGCCTCAGAAGGAGTTCAAATGTGAAGATGACTGCACTGCTTGCGTGAAAGGAAAACAACACAAAGTTTCATTCCCTTCAATAGAAGAACCAAAGTCCACTGCCTGCTTACAGCTTCTGCACATGGATCTCTTTGGTCCTGTCAGAGTAATGAGCATGGCAAAGAAGAAATACTGCCTAGTAATTGTGGATGATTATTCCAGGTTTGTATGGACTTTCTTCTTGCACTCCAAGGATGAAGCAGCAAAGACAATAATGAACTTTGTGTTACATGTAGAAAAGCAGTATTCCTTACAGGTCAAGTGTGTGAGGAGTGACAATGGAACAGAGTTTAGAAACCACACACTTGATGACTTCTACCTGTCCAAGGGAATTAGAAGGCAGTTTAGCATTCCTAGAACTCCTGAGCAGAATGGAGTGGTGGAGAGAAAGAACAGGACCCTCATTGAAGCAGCAAGGTCAATGTTGGCTGACTCTGGGTTGCCACTGACCTTTTGGGCTGAAGCTGTCAATACAGCTTGCTATGTACAAATAGAGCTTTAGTAAATAAGAGGTTGATGAAGACTCCTTATGAAGTTCTTCATCACTTGGCCCCTCTTATTTCATTTTTTAGAGCCTTTGGGTGTCCATGTTTCATTCTCAACACTAGCAACCCACTCCAGAAGTTTGCTAGTAAGGTGGATGTAGGGTACTTTGTTGGTTATTCATCAACTTGCAAGGCATACAGAGTCTTCAACTGTAGAACAAAGGGAGTTAAAGAAACTTTGCATGTCAAGTTCAATGAATCTCCAAAGGACAAGATTCCACAAAACCCTGTGGAGTTGTTTGATCTGGACATACTGCAATATGTTCCTTATCAACCTCCATCTGTTGAGCCTGTCAACAAACCTCCACCTGGTGGTACTGATGATGATGTAGTCAGTACTCACCTCTTCAGGTTCAGTGACAACCTGCCTGAGTCCACTGAATCTGATGCTCCTGTAGCCTCAACAGCTCCATCCACTACAAATGCTGATGAGATTTCTGCTTGCTCTACTTCGTTTGAGCTGCCATCCTCTACATGGTTTCAGGAATCTTCATCATCATCTGTTGCTGCTGATGGGTCTATAAACACTTGCACAGATATCATAGTTTATCAAGAGCTCAGGAATCACCCCACATCACAGATCATTGGTGATATCCATGCTGGAGTTTCAACCAGGAATCAATTGTCCAACTTCTGCTTCTATGCTCTCTTCATCAGTCAGCAAGAGCCAAAGAACTATCATATTGCTTTAAGAGACAATGGATGGGTGGAAGCTATGCAGCTTGAGCTTCTTCAATTCAAGAAACAGCAAGTGTGGGAGCTTGTTCCATTACCCAAAGATAAGTGTGCTATAGGAACCAAGTGGGTATTCAGGAACAAAATAGATGAAAAAGGCCAAATTGTCAAGAACAAGGCTAGACTGGTTGTTCAAGGGTTTGCACAGGAAGAAGGCATCGATTATGATGAGACCTTTGCACCTGTGGCTAGACTGGAAGCAATCAGACTGTTCTTAGCTTATGCTGCCTTTCACAGTCTTAAGGTTTATCAAATGGATGTCAAAAGTGCCTTCCTATATGGGAAAATAAAAGAAGAGGTTTATGTGTGTCAACCACCAGGCTTTGAGGACAATAAACATCCTGATTGGGTGTACAAGCTTGATAAGGCTCTTTATGGGCTGAAGCAAGCACCTAGAGCCTGGTATGAGACACTCTCAACCTTTCTTCTTGAAAATAAGTTCACTAGAGGCACCATTGATAAAACCTTGTTCATCAAGACTGTGGGACAACATAAGCTCCTTGTTCAGATTTATGTTGATGACATCATCTTTGCATCCTCTGATCCAAAGTTATGTGATGAATTTACAAAGCTTAAGAAGCTAAGGTTTGAAATGAGTGCTATGGGAGAATTACAGTACTTTCTGGGTTTGCAAATCAAACAACTGGATGATGGAATCTTCATCCATCAGTCCAAGTATACCAAAGAGTTGTTGAATAAGTTTGATTTACAAACCTGTAAGCCCTGTTCTACTCCCATGAGCAGCATCACACAACTAGATGTAGATCAGAAAGGTAAAGCGGTTGATGAAACCCTTTACAGATGTATGATTGGGTCCTTGATGTACCTTACAGCTTCTAGACCAGACATCATGTTTTCAACATGTGCTTGTGCTAGATTTCAGGCTGCACCTAAAGAATCCCATTTGATTGCAGTCAAAAGGATCTTTAGATATTTGCAAGGTACCCAATCACTAGGACTTTGGTATTCAGCTGGGCATTCTTGCAAACTAGTTGCTTTCTCTGATAGTGACTATGCAGGATGCAAAGTCACCAGAAAATCCACTTCTGGTGGTTGCCAATTCCTAGGTAATTGTTTAGATTCTTGGAAGAGTAAGAAAAACATCAATTGCTACATCCACTGCTGAAGCTGAGTATATTGCTGCTGCAAGTTGTACCTCTCAAATACTCTGGCTTCAGAACCAACTTCTGGATTATGGCATTACTGAGACTAAGACTCCATTATTAATGGACAGTGCTTCAGCTCTTTGTATTGTTAAGAATCCAGTCCAGCACTCTAGGACCAAACATATTGAGATCAGACATCATTTTATCAGGGATTGCTATGAGAAAGGTCTGATTGATCCTAAGTTTGTGCCTAGTGCTGATGAGCTTGCAGACATTTTTACTAAGCCTTTAGATAGTGCTACATTTCAAAATTTGGTACTAAGGCTTGGTATGCTGCAGCTTGATTGATTTGACCTACGCTGATGCTCTTACTTCACAACTACTGAAGAGCAAAGGTCAAATACACGTACTGATGAGTAATTTAGTCTTCAGCTCTTTCACAACTACTGAAGACTAAAATGACTCAAAGTACTGATGTACATTATTTATTGAAAACAACTGATGTAGTGAGGTGGATTACAACTACTGATGTATGATTTTCAAATAAATGAGTACTGAAGAACAAATTTTGCTCACAAGTACTGATGTGTAATCTTACACAAGTACTGAAGACAAAATTTGTTCACCAGCTCTGAAGAATATTCTATCAGCACTTGTGAACATCTGATCACAAGAGCTGAAGGCATAAATCTTCACAAGAGCTGAAGGGTCAATGAAACATCTGAAAGTCAGCCAAAGAGCTGATGAGTAAGTATGGAGGCTAGTATGAAACAACTGATTTGACGGCAACAGCTGATGAGTAATTTCTCATCAGCTGATGACAACAGCTGCTGTTTCATACCCAAACAACTGAAGGACAAAACCATGTCTTCAGTAGTTCACAACTACTGATATCAGTAGTTCATAACTACTGAAGGCTAACACCAAGTCCTCAGTTGTTTACAACAACTGAAGCAATAACATGTCTTCAGTAGTTCACAACTACTGATCTCAGTAGTTTACAACTACTGAAGGCTAATACCAAGTCTTCAGTTGTTACAACGTCTGAAGAAGAATATTAGGTCATCAGTAGTTCATAACTAGCACCTCTCCGAGCACATGATCGAGGATAGGAGTGAGTGGAGGCGTAGAATTAAAATTAAGGACTTTTAAATGGGTTCTGCATCTAGGAAGGGACTTTTTGATTGCGTGTTACGTGGCTTGTTGTGTATGTACCCCGCTACTGACCTTTTTAGGGGAATCTTGCTGCTTCTATGATGTATGCTTGTTCATTTTTTTGCCTTTTGATGATATTTTACTGTATGTTGTATGTTGTGTGCTGTATCATTTATCGTATCTTTGATTATATGCTAATTCGCTAGCGTTAGGATTTGATAGTGAGCGGGGGGTCTCTTTGGAAGCGGTCTCTCCACCTATCTGGGTGGAGGAAAGACTTGCCTACACCTACCCCTCCCAGACCCTGCTCTTGAGCGGGATATACTGGGTTTGTTTGTTTGTTTGTTTCAATAGTTCATAACTACTGAAGACTGACAGTAACTCTTCAGACGTTTACAACATCTGAAGGACAAAACCAAGGTCTCAGTAGTTTAAACTACTGACGACTAACACCAAGTCCTCAGATGTTACAACCACTGAAGGTTAAAACCACGTCATCAGTCGTTACAACAACTGATAACTAACACCAAAACCTTCAGTAGTTTTCTTTCAGCCCTTTGCCCTACCCTATAAATACCCCACCTTCAGAGCATTTACTCCTCGACCTAATCTTTCAAAAAACCTCTGAAATTCCCAAACACCATTAATGGCGACCATGCAACTGAAACCTCGACACAACTGTGTCGCCCATCTCACCAAATCGCCATTATGGCCCAAATTTCACCAAGCCGTCGATCTTATGCACGACTCACCATACAAAACGGCTTTTCTCCTGAACCCCACTATATACACCAACTCCTTGGCGGAGTTTTGGACGAATGTAACCGTCCAAACCGGAGAGCAGGATGGCGAGGTCTCTCTCCGGTCCTCCGTCAACGGCCACCCCGTGGTTATCACTCCAGCTAACCTACGCCAAACCCTAGAGCTGGAGGATGCCACCCACCCAACCTCCTACCCTAAAGGTGCCCTGGATCTCTCATTCACATCCCACGACTACCAGGGTAACCACTCCGCCTCCACCTTGTTGAAGAAACACTTCCCTGACCCTCAACGACTGATCTTCCACATGGTGAACGTGTGTCTGGCTCCCAAAACCTCTTCGTGGGACCAGATGTCCACAAGGTGGCAACAGTTATTGTTCTCTATCCTTGAAAAGCAACCGTTAAACTTAACTGATATAATATTTTTGGAAATAAAGGATATGGCCACAAAACCAATTTCTAACCGATGGATCTTGTATCCTCGGTTCATTATGGCCATAATAGAGAACCAGCTTCAGGCTGAGGGACTAGTTGGCACTGGAGTCCCTGCCATGGCTGTTCTAGCCGAGGTATACTCCAGGCACAACACTGACCAAACACTCAAACAGGCTGGCCGGCTGCGAAAACCCACGCAGCAGGAACCCACAGCCTCCACCTCCAAATCCAAAGTCCCCTCCAAACCCAAAGCCAAAAAGAAGCCAAAAAAGGCTACTCGAGGAGATGAGTCCCCTGAGGATGCCCCTGCAACACAAAGGCAGGATGTGCCTGCTGGTTCGATTCTCCCAGCAGGTACCACGACTCCACCCACCACAACCGCACAGGCTTCCTCTCAACAGGAGCCTGATGCAACCAATATTGGGGCAACCACATTACTGGGGTCTATCTCACTTGAGAAGACTGCCATTGAAGAGCACAGTCCTCCCCATGTGCACTCTGCTTCGACCCAATCTACTGATGAGGCCGCCCCACAAAGCCCTACATTGGCAATAGCCAAAGTGCTGACCCATCTGAGCACTCCACCCTCACCCCAGAAACCTATTACAACTGGGGAGACTCCAACCGAAGAGGGGGTGGATACAAGTGCTGGTGGGAGCCCACAGCACAGAGAATCAGTCCAATCTCCCAGTGTGGCTAGGGAGATGGGACAATCTGGTGAGGCTGCCACTTCCCCTGCATCAACATCTGAGTAGGGTGAAGCTGGTAACATCAATAAGACCTCACCAGAGGCAATGGCCGATGATGGATCCAATCCGGAGGCTAGAGGTCCCCAGTACCATGAACAAGGGGCACATGCCATTACTGAGCCACACTCAGGGCATGGACATCCTAACATTATCAGGAGGTCAGGTGATTCAGCTCATGCTGATGATGACCTGAGCTTCTTCTACGATGTAGTAGCTTAAAACACTATCCTAGAGGATGAGATAAGCAGACTCAAAGAGCTGCTTGCTCAAATGACTCAGGATAGAAGTCCATCTGCCACCACTATCCAACAGATGGCACCTTCATCCGAAGGTCTCACAAACACTGAGCCACTCCCACAAACTCAGCCACCAGCCCCTGCTTCTGGCACTAGCTCTCAGGGTCAGAACCCTCCTGAGCAGCTGGATGCTATCCTCCAGAAATCCCTACCTCTCATCACACCCATACTTAAAGACTTAGTCATTCAAACCCTTGATGAGAGGCTTCCCACATACATACAACCCTTGGTGGAGGTTGCCATTTCTAAGGCACTTGCTGATAGTCAAACCCCAACCAATGCACCCAAAAAGGGGGAGACATCAGTGCAAGTCAAGAGGAAGAGGGGTGAGGAGGAGAAAGAGGCAGAAAAAGAGGTGGTGGTAGAGAGGGAGTTGGTTGAGGAGACTAGGAAGGTGAGGGAGAAAGGGAAGAGGAAAGAGAGGGAGGTAGAGCAAATAGAAGTGGCTGAAATCCAAAGGATTTCAGTGTCACTGATAAGAAAAAGGGAGAGGACGGAAAGAAGGTGGCTGATCCTGATCTAGCAGCCCTTGTCAAGGAGGCTGATGCTGAGCATAGCCGTTAAATGGACTCTGTCATTGAACAGCTGTTCAGGCAAGGCTTTGACAAGGACACTGCCTTGCTAGATCAAGAGATCAGGAATATGGAGAGAAGAGAGATTGAGTACCGATGGACTACTCATAGCCAAGAGGAAAGAAAGAAACTTGAGGCTATGAGTAGGTTCACTTCGAAGTACCTGGGCAGACCAGTCCTTGATGTCAAGGCATGGACCAGGGACAGACTCTTGGCAATAACCACCAAGATCTGTTCGGCTGGTGATTTCACTAAGGGACTGGTCGCTGAGGACCTCTCTGAAGCCGGTGCTGGGAACAGGACACTGCTAGTAAAACTGACCAAACCAGCCCTTATCTCTAGGTTACTAGTAGTGCCTGCCAACATTCCCACACCAACAACCCAACCACAACCCACTAAACCAACCCCTTCACCATCAAAACCCGCAGCCAATGATCCACCCTTGAAGAAGAAGAGAAGGGTGTTGAGGCTGCAAGAAGAAGAAGAGGAGGAGGATGAGGAGGGCAGACTGCCCCTTTCAGCAGTCATTCCTCTACCAAAAGCCAAATCCCAAACCATCACTCCCACCTCACAGATGGACACTGTGAGGGTGAAGATAGAGGATGAGGCACAGCAACAGCTTCATGATGCTGAAATGCTTAAGTCAATTGACCAAGCATATGCTGCCTCTACCTCTATCATGAATATGAAGAAAGAAGCTCTGAGACTCTTCACTCTCAAACAAACCTTCCAATATAACAAAGAGAGAGTGAGGACTTGGCCTGATCCTAGGGTGGCTCACAGGATCACAAAGAAAGATATTCCTGTGAGGTACAAGAGCCAGATGAAGAGGATTGTAGATGAAGAAATCACAGTGGCTCTTGTAGTAACACCCTGGGAAATTGTGGATGAGTTCGAGAAAGATTATAAATCTAAGCAACCTCCTGAAATGATGTTGGAGAACAGGATGGTGAGGAAAGGCTTAGTTTGTAAGAAGCTTGAGAACTTCCACAAAGATGAGCTCAACTTGTTGCTAGAGGGCAGACATCCAGATGAATTTGCTTATAGGCAAATCACAACAGTTGAGCTGAAGAATGGCAAACAGGTCAAGTTTGTCTTAGAGATGTACGGCCGTGAAGGATTGTTCGATAGTGGGGATGAGGGCATGACCAAAGAAGAACAAATGATCTTTGTCCGAGCCTACACCAGAGAATCCTACAGGCTAGTACATGGGAGGTAGGTTTAATGGATGGGATAACAGCTATGTGTCCAATTCCCCAAAACAGAGCTCCCATCCATACTTAGCCAAACAAATACCAGAAACCTTCTCTCAGGCCAGTGCTTATCTGGGTCAACTTCTAATCTGATCTAGAAGGAAATAGACCAATCATTATGCCAACAATAAGTGGGACAACCAATAATTAGAGGTTTTTGCTGCATTGGTTCAGGGGGAGTTTGTTAGACCAAAAGAACCAATGAGCCAAGATCAGGAAAACCTCTAAGTCCCACATGCCACTGCAACAAATGCTGAAGACTTCCATCAGCTGTTCTGACAAAGTCTGAAGATCAAAGTATGAAGATCAAAGAACTGAAGAACAACAGCTGAAGACTCTAAAGTACTGAAGACAAGTACTGAAGTCTGAAGTACTGACCATACAAGTACTGAAGACTTCAAGTACTGAAGACAAGTGCTGAAGAATCAAAAGCTGAAGAACTGAAGAGCTGAAGAACTTCTACTGAAGCACAAAGTCTGAAGACAAAGACTGAAGACAACAGCTGATGACATCTACTGAATTCATCAGCTGTTACATCATCTGAAGCCAAGTCTGAAGAACAAGTGCTGAGCTCAGAGTTTGTCACAACAGCTGAAGAAGTCTTCTTCAGTTGTTGTGATGGTTTTTCCTTTTTCAGTAGTTTATTTTGTTTCAGTAGTTGTACAACAGCTGAAGAGCTTGTTCTTCAGTTGTTATAGTATCAGTAGTTATAAACGACTGAAGAGTTTGTTCTTCAGTCGTTGTAGGATTTCAGTAGTTTTACTTTTGTCAGTACTTAGGAAACTTTTGTAAGAGGATATCAGCTGTTGACATCTTCAGTAGTTTTATGTTTTGTCAGTTGTAATTTTAATATTCAGTTGATGTCAGAAAAAGGACATGAGCCCATCCTTTTGCCGCCTATAAAAGGATGGGGAACCATACTGTTTTAAATGCCGAAACGTGCTAAGCAATAGAATATTTATTACTTTGCAGAACTCTTTTCTCTCTCTATGCTTGTGCTTTTACATGCAATATCTTTTATGTTCTTGCATTAATCGCTAATTAATGTGCTAAATCCGCTGCAAACATAATCTGATTGATCAAACGAGAGGCTGAGATCCTGTCAGAGACTTATGAATAACCAACAAAGAATCCTTCATCTGATTTAGGAGCAAACTTTTTAAATGGTCCCTGATGTTTAATATTGATATTGGACTCTTACATGATTTAAAGAACCCTATGAACGATTTCTTATGACATAGCAATTCTAAGGTGTTTTGTTGCTTTTTAACCATGAATGTTCTATTTTGTTCATAACAAGTTGTGTTAACTACTTCTTCCCAAAAAGTGATTGGGCAGTTTGGCATCAGCTAGTATGGTTTTTTCTGCTTCAAGTAGTGTTTTATATCTTGTTTCAGCTCCTCCATTTTATTTCTTATTAGTACAAATGAACTAAAGCGTTATTTTTAAATTTTATTCTATTATTATTTTTGATTGATTGTACTTTTAGTTCTAGTTCAATTTTACTGAGAAAGTATTTAATGATTTGTGCTGATTCATTTTTATGAAGTAGGAAGAAGACCCATGTAAACCATGAAAAGGAATCAATGATCACCATATAATACTTCTTTTTACCTATGCTCATGATATGAGTTAGGCCAAATAGATCCATATGAAGTAACTTCAATGAATTATTGTTTAAGTTCACAAGCTTAGGCTTATGGGAAGTTTTGTGTTGCTCTCCTTTGAGACATGTTGAACAGTGGTCAAATGAGTGAAATTCTTTTTAAGGTAATCCAATTACATGGTTACCTTTGACCAATTTGTTTATGGTTTTGAAATTTGTATGTCCTAAATTCGCATGCCACAGTTTTTACTCATAAATGAAGCTTATAAAAGAAAACATGTTTCTTCAATTGGTTGTACAGAATTTAGGATTCGTACATAAGTATTATTCTTCTTGGTGTTTTCAAGATAATCCATTCATAAGGAATTTCAAACCTGGTTTCAGAATGTAACAATAGGTGTCTGTAAAATGAGTAAAATATTTTATATTATAGATTTATGACATGCTTAGTAGATTGAACTTCAACCGTTCATAGTAGTTGACTTTGTCAAAGCTAAGATGACCATTTCACTATTTGTTCACCACTAATTCTTCCATATTGAGAGTCTCCACCAAAAGTCACTATAGTTCCTTGAATATGTTCAAAATCATATTGAAGGAAATGTTAGATCATGATAAGGCTGGTGCAACCAAATTCACTTCATAGTCACTTTTGGTACTACATCAAAGGGCTTCCGAAGTCAAGCAAGAGATCTTCCGAGAGTCTAAGGAACAACAGCTGAAGACATCTTCTGAAGGCAAAAGCTGAAGTCAACTGCTGATGACAACAACTGAAGCCAACAGCTGAAGATATCTTCCGAAGACAAAGTCTGATGAAAGAGCTGAAGACAGTCTGAAAGCTTCCGAAGACAAAGTCTGATGAAAGAGCTGAAGACAAAGTCTGAAAGCTTCCGAAGACAAAGTCTGATGAAAGAGCTGAAGACAAAGTCTGAAAGCTTCCGAAGACAAAGTCTGATGAAAGAGCTGAAGACAAAGTCTGCTTCCGAAGACAAAGAAGACTCCAAGCTTCGGAAGAAGCAGTCTTCCGAAGTGTAAGTGCCTTCGGAAAGAAGTTTTACTTCCGAAGCACTTTATCCTTCGGAAGACAATGCTAAGTCCAGCAGATAAAAGTATGGTCCTTGTCAGTCCGCATGCGGACCTCTGACACAGCATGGGTTTTCCTCGAAAGCCATATTGTTGACCATACTTTATTCTACTGCTCACCTTTTGATGATAGTACATGTTACCAACTTTAGTTGGCAGCATGGGTAAGTCAGGGACATGTCCTGACTACCCACTCTCAGGCAAAATGTCTGAAAGACCTCACCTAGAGTCTGGTAGTATAGATGTAAGGTTAGAGGTGTCCAGCTGGAATCAAAGTATTCCCGGCTGTAGGTAGTATTATATATATCTTCTCCCTGTAACTCTTTAGTAAGCGATTTGAGTCCAAGTGTCTTGTAATCCTTTGAGTTGAGAAGCAATATATAAAAGTACCTTGAAAATTACTTGCTGTGTTAATTTTCTTACTGCTTGTTACTTGTTATATTGTGATCAACTCTTCCTAAAGACTGCTTGCCGAGTGTTGATTCACGAGTGAGTTGAGAGAGAAACCACCCGAAATCGATCCTGCAGAAACTATCTACTATCATGTGCTGGGAACATTCATTATCCTCATACCAAATATTATTATACTTCCTAGGATGACCCTACAAGCAAAATAACTTAGTTGAATATGGAACCCAAGCCATGATGGTCTTGGGTTTCCTATTTCTATTAGCAACTATGACTTTTTAGTAAGTCTCTTTGAAAGTTCATTCATCATATTCATCAAAATTAGGTTTTGAAAACCTAGCTTGAAGTTCACCATCAAAGGTCTTTTCCTTATTGTTTTCAATGAATATGGATGATGATGGTCTTTGTTTCACAACCTTAGTCTCACTAGAATGTTAGATGCATAATCAAAACATTCATCTTTGTTTTTATAATGAAATCTATCACATTGTTTAAATTATTCTATTTTAGTTTGATTCCTATGTATAGTAGCTTAAAAATAATCATCATGTATAAAAACCTTACCATGATTTCTAAATGATGGACTAGTATGATCGACATACTTGGGTGAGATTAGTGAAACAGGCTTGTTTTGAGGGGAACTCAAACCTTTCATATTGGAAAACAATCAATTGTATCATATCACATAATGCATAATATTTTTAGAAATAACATTCAGAGGTTTGATGATTATGCATGTCATAGATTGAACAATTCTTGTTAAAGTAACATTCAACTATGTTGTGATTTGATATATCACACAGTTTATAGTATTTGCACTATTTCTTAAATGTAGATGATGAAACTTTGGATGTTGAAGCTTTTGATGACAAGACCATTTGTTTATTTTCCTTTTTGGTTTTACAACTTGAAGCAACATAAGTTTTCTTTACCTCAATATGTGGTCTTTTAAATCTTTTACTTTGCGGTTAGTAAACTGAGTTAGCTTAGTTTTTGCTTTCTTTTCATCTTTCTCAATATCATAATTAGATTTTGAAAAGATGTCAAAACAACATGTATTTTTTATTTAGAGTTTGTTTTCTTTGGTGGAGATGAACTAATTGTTGTTTTTCCCTTCAATGAGGAGGATGCTATAGCTTTGCGTTTTAAACTTGATGAAACATTATCTAATTTGCTTGAATTCTTATTAGATCTGGTCTTATTATCAGATCTACTTTCCGCAACTTGTTTCATCTTAGTCTTAGCATCCTTTTTATTAATAATACTTGCCGGGGTGAATTTTAGAAATGGTATGATGGCCTTGATAGGACTTTTAGGCTTTTGCACATACACTGACTTATCTGAGCACTCTTTGATTTTAATTGGATCCCCATTTCTTATTTTCAGCATCAGTTTTAACATACAAACAAGGTCTTTTTTGGGGATTTATTGTTTGACATAAATTTTCAGATTTAGTTTTAGTAATTTTAATTTCGTTTAAATATGATTTGTTAGTTAGACAGACATGACAGTGTAGTTGTCATTATATGTTGGGGACAAGCCTTGTAGCCTATGCTAGTGACATCCTTTGGATTACGTCATTAAAGTAACTCTTCAAGCTTGGTATATGAAAACTGAAACTTTTCAAGTTTTACTTTAGTAGCTGAGTGATAAGCTTTTAACTTGGTTAATAGGTCATTAAAGTTTTCAACCTTAGCTTGAAGAGTATACTTCTATCCATTAAGTTTTTCAATATCATCAAGCAGTGATTTGATCTTAGTTTAAAAGCTTCTCATCTCATGCTTTAACATCTTAGACTTTACTTTTTCTTTTTTCGCTATGTTAGCTAATTTACGATTGTGCTCTCTATAGCCTTGCACCTCCTTGGTGCATTTTTGACTAAGTAGATAGGCTTTTACTTCAGTTGATATTAGGCTTGGAGCACCTTTGATGTGAGCCATCAATGAATGATTTTGATAAGTTGGCATAATCTTTTAGCATACAAACTCCAATCACAAACACCATCTTGTTTGATGACAAGTGCATTTGATGAAGCTGAGGTGGTGTTTGAGGTTGATGTGTGATCTGAGTTGGATTTTACTGAAATGATGGCTGATTGCTTTAATGATTGTGAGATCTTTGGTTGCTTTGACTTAAAGATTAGCCATAAGAACTTCTTAAGAATTTATTGTTTTACATTCTCTAATGAAGTGACCATTAACACTATAATTATAGCATCTAACTTTAGTTTGGTCATAACCAACTTTGTTGTTTGCTATCTAGCATTGAAGATCCATCTCTTCCATATCATTTCGATCCATTTCTTCAAGATCTTATTGGATCATATGTGCTAAGGTCAATCTACCACCCAAATAAGCTTTAAAGCTTGGCACAAAGGCATTATAAGTTGCCTTTTGTTCTTTAATAGTTTGCTCACATGGAGCATAAGCTTGATTTGCAGCTTGTGTTGTAAAGGATAGCATCTTCTTGGTCATAGGATATTGAGAAGAAACAAATGTTATTGATCTTTGACTCTCCTAGGGTGGTATTAAGTCATCCTCTTTTGTAATGAAGGCATATTCCATAGAATGACTTTCAAAATGAAAAGTATGACTCTATTACTTGTGGCCCTCTAAGATTTCTGAACTTCTATTCAAGCTCTAGTGCTTCTATTTTAGCAACCATTGTATCCAAGCTGGACCTTTCAAGATCAAGTGAGTTCTTAAACATGGTCATACTTTACTTCAAACTTTCTGGCAGAAAAATGTAGCATCTTCTTGTTCATCTTTTTCTCAGTGTGAGTCACATCCTATGATAGGATCAAAGTGGATCGATCTGTGATGATATTGTAATACAATTCAATCAAAACATACACAAGTAATCAAATCAATGCAAACAAATCAGAAAAATTCATAGTTGTTCATTGATAGTAAACAAAGACAATACAAGTGTAAAAGCAGTTACAAGTTCGTTCAACTAACTCTTGTCTCTAGTGTACCTACATAATACATATCTATGCTATTTATACTATCAAGAAAACAAAAGGAACATCTATTTACACAAACAATCCCTAAACTATGACAAAACTATACAAAAGACTAATAAAGACTAAATGTTAATCTTCAAGAGGCTTCTACAATACTCCTCCTAAGATTGACATTGTCTTCAGTCTTTAAAATCTTCAATCTTCTATACATTGTCTTCAAAGTTCTTTAATCTTTAGTCTTTTGTCCTTTGTCTTCAAACATCAAAGAAATCTTCTGGCTCTCCTTTGATCTTAAACATTGGTTTTTCTTTATACATTTCTTGCTCTCTCAAGGCTTTAGCAATGGAAGACTTTAACTTGCTTGCTAGAATACCTTGTTCTGTTTTAGATTCATTCGTCTTAATCTCCATCTGATTCATAACCTCTAATGTTTCCTTTTACAAACCTACCATATCAATATTAGCATATAATTCAAGTGGTTTTGGATGCTCTTTTAAATGAACTTCCAGCACCCCTTTACTTGATATTCTTATGAATTCTGTTGCCTTGATATCCTTCTTCATAATATTGGCATAAGCTAATGCTTTTCTCAATGATATTCTTTCCATTGCTACATTCCTCCCTTTGATAATGGACAAGAAATACTTTTTATCATTCTCTGTCACTTCTGGTACTATATCAAACTTCTGGATCGACAAAAACGAGATATAACTAGGATGTAAGAGTTTTAATTCAAACACTCCAAACAATGAAATCATGTCATGATCCTAGTTGTCTAAGTCTCAAACTAATTTTAACTCAAACGTGTCAGCATTGTAAAACCATCTCAAATTTGGTTTGGATTTTTGAGTTCCTTCAATCACCTTCAATCCAGAAATAGTTACCTTATCAAAATATTGATCAATGAATGCAATCAAAAATTGTTCTTCTTCAGCTTGCTTTCCACTATATTTTCTTTTCTTTTTCAAATAATTAAAATATTCTTTATCTTCCTGATCGCATCTAGTTTGCAAAAATGAACTCATCCTTGTCATGCCTCTACTGAGTAATTGTACAAAATTTTCTCCAGAGGCAGTTTATTCTACTCCTTTAAGTCTTGAACCAGCAGCTTTATGATGCTAGGGTAAAGTGATAAACATCACAAATGGCATTCACTCTTTTAATCAAGAAAGCATCAAAGACTTCACTGTATTTCCATACCACTATCTTAACATCTTTGGTTGTATCAGGAATGATCATTGCATTAAGCAATTAAGAAATTGATTGTCTTTTTTGCAATAAATTTCTAACCAAGTCACCTGCCGATCGAGCTTTATTCCATAATTGCTTTTGTTCTATAGATACTTGATATGCTTTTTTTATATTTCTAGAAACATCTTTATAAGCTCCTTTCTCCTTTCATATACACTGCTCTCTATAGCCATGGATTTGATCTCTTGAGGCTTCCAAATCCTTGTTCTTTTTGTTATCTTTAAATACTATGGATTATCCATATCAAGCACAATCATCTTATTTGTTTGCCTTTTTGTTTCTTGAAAGCTTCTTACCAAATTTCTTAAAGATTGTGATTGTAATCTATTCAACTTCTTTCTTGGATAATTTCGAGATTGTAACCACATTCTTAGAGCAGTTATACTCATGTCATCAAGATCAGGATGGTGTAACTTAGATGTAGAAAGTTCCTTAACAGTTATACTTTCCTGAAGAGGATTCAACTCTCCATGCTTAACTACTATCTCATCCGGATCAACTGGAGCAATTGATTCAGCAGTTATGCGCTTCTCAAATTCTTTATTGATTTGAGATACTGTTAAACCATCAAGAATACTCTTTTATACTTCATCTTGATCAGATAATTATACCTATCTTCATATCTACAGGTTTATCTTCTTGAATTGTTTCAATTGGAGATAAGGTAGGTTCAAAAGTAGCTTCAATTATATCTTCATCTTCTAGAACCTCATCATACCAATCATCACCAAATTCGGCTTCTAAATAATTAAGGGCTCCTATTTTCTCTTGAACATTTACTTATTCTTCTTCTTGAGTAATAGGTTCATCAACAATCTTTTGAACTTTAGTTGATGATTCAGGTAAAACTAAAACATCTACATCATTAATCTTCCTTTTACCTTTATAAACTGCAGAGATCTTCTCAACATCAATCAGATTAACTTCAGAAATGATCATGACTTCTAGAGATAAAAACTTTTGGCTTTCCTTTATTCTTTCTAATTCATCTTTCAAAAGTTCATTTCCTCTTTCAACTTGTTGAACTTTTCTTCCATTAAATCATAATCTCTTATCATGACTTCAAAAGCCTTCATATTCTCTTCTTTATCTTTCACAAGATCAGTAATTTCTTCATCTTTCTTTTGTATCACTTCCTTTAACTTTTCATTTTCTTCTTTTAACTCATTAATGATCTATTCTTGTGCATTGTTAGCTTTTTTCAAAGTTTCGATCACTTCCACATGATAAACTTTTTCAGTTTGTACAAACACATTATGTGTTGTTTGAACATGAGTTTCTTTAGATATAAATTCTTCTTGAAAAGTTTGCACAGGAGAATTAGCAATAGGTGCAGAGCTTTGAAAAATAGACTCTGACATCATTGCATTAATGTAATCAATACCAAAATCTTATTGCTGCTCAAGATCTTCATTCATATTAGCATCCATTTCATCATCAGCATGAGTTTTATGACATCCGGTAATTTTCCGTTACCAAACTTCGTTAGTTCCGTTAAGTCTTGCATACACGTGTCGTAAGCACACACTAGTTGTCGTTGAATGTTGGTGATCTGATAATAATAATCAATGATAAACAATGATAATCTAATTAATAATTTTGGTTATTGATGGTGATTATGTGATTTATGAATTTATAGATTTTAAATATTTATTTTGTAAATTTTACCCGATAACGTGACTATGTGTTATATATATATATATATATATATATATATATATTTCTATATGTTATGTGACTTATTGTAAATGTTTATGACTATGATTATTGACTAATAATACTTATAATTCTTAGTTAAAATTTATAAAAGAATGCTACAAGGGTTAATTTTTATAAAACAAAATTAAAGAAGGGTTAAGAGTACAAATCTAATTATGTAAAGTTGAACAAAATCCCAACCCTTGCTCCCAAACCCATTTTCGGCCGCAACCTCTCATCCCCACCCTCTCTTTTTGCGATTTCAACCAAGAACAAGCAAGAACACATTGGTTTTGGTCGATTACAAGGCATATAACACGTTGGAATCATCAATTACAACTTAACACACGTTTAAAGGTTAGTTTTGATTGGTTGTTCATATTTTTGATGTAGATGAATCATAGATCTGAAAATTATGATGATGATATGAAATTAATTGTTATTCCATGTTAGTATGATTGTATTGATGCTAGATTAGGTGTCAATTTCATGTTTTGTTATGGATTTTGGTGTTCTAGTCATATTAGGTCAAACTAGAAACTTGATTTGGGGAAATTTCATAATTGATCAGATTGATGTTGTTTGATGATTGTATGATGTTAATTAGATGATATGGATGCTAGATTACATTAATTGTGCAAGAAATTGATGAATTTGAGGTGTTGTTCATAGGTTACTAATAATAGTAACTTTATTTTGTTTAGATTGTTGAGTTGTTGATGAATTGATGTTATGGATGTGTTCATGGTGATGATTAGATGTTAGATTATTGTTATGAACATTGGGAATTCAATAACACATGTTATAGTTCACACCTTACTAAAGATAGTAACTTTTTTGGGTATGAAATTTATGAATCATGTTAATTAGGTGTTGTAGATCATGTCTAGTTATGTTATGAACTTGATTAGGTATGAAATTGATGAAATTGTGGTTGTTATGGATGATAGATCACTTTTGGGGTATTACTTTCCCAAAAGGGAAACTTTATTTTTGTTGAACTTTGGATATGATGATTTGGACATGTTCTTGATGCTAAGATCATGCTAGTATGTTTATGGACGAATGCTATTGTGGTTGAATGTGTTGTTTGGATAGTATGAATGATTAATTGGTTAATTATCTATTTTGGTCTGTTTATGAGAATTCATGGTTATAGGTCATATGAATATGTCATGTATGATTTGATCTTTATATGATACACTAGTTTTATAGTTACACTGAGCATGCTAGTTGTTAGGGACTTGCATGACTTGTATGACATTTGGTAGTATGATGATCTAAGTAATACATACGGGTAATATAGCATCATATATGATCCATTTGCATGTTAACCATGTATGATATGTGATTATGTTTACTTAATTGGACTATAACTCATAATGTCACCAATGGGTCAAACGGGTCAACTAGGTTAACCTAGGGTTGTTAAGTTTTTGTGTACACGTACTTATGTACTTGTGTGTTCTAGGTAACCTTTGAAGGGTTGTCTTTGCATCTATCACAAGTCTCTTTATTCATTATCTTAGCACATCAGGTGAGTTCATGCCCCTCTATTTTATAAACTCTTCTTCTAGGGGAGGTAGCATACATGTACTCAAACGATGTTTTACTATTATAAGTTGTGTATGTTTTTAACATAGTGCTTAGTACCATAAAAAGTCCTCACACTTTCGGATAGTTAATAACGGTAACTAGCGGGAAATCTTGGGTACTACTAGTGGGTGTGATGAGCCCCACCCGTGCGACTCGAGGTCAAACGGGTGCAATATTGTCCTAAACACAAACATCGTCATGACCTGGTAAGTCGTGACGGGTGGCAACAAACGCAACACAGTCAGCTTCGATCGCGAAATCACTATGTTATTACTTGTGAATATAGACTAGCTATCTATTTCAATACACTTCTTATGCTATACAATTGTTAATATTATGATAAACACAAACTCTTGAACTCACAAACCATTATGTTGACATTTTTAGTATGCTATTCTCAGGTCGACAACTCAGCTTGCCATTAGGAGCAAAACACGGGTCCAGCATGCATCTTAAGACTTTATGTCATAGACACATTTGCTTGTCTTTTAATTATGGGTTTTAAATATTTGGATGGTGCGTGTTTTGCCATATTATGCATTTTTATACTTTGGGTTTGTCTTACTTACAAAACGCTTCCGCATGGTTTTAAAGTTTGAACTTTGGTTTGTTTTTTTTAGATATGGCATATAGAGTCGTTCTGAGTAAATATTGACTGTGATCCTGGTTTGTTCACAAGCCTCGCGGTAAAACTCCGCACGTGGATTTTGAGGGTGTGACTAAGTTTGTTCATTAACTTCTTCATCATGATCATCATCAACAGTAGTTTCTTCATTAATACCCTCGGCTATGTCACCGTCACCATCATTATCATTATTATCATCACTTGTAGAGCTTTCATCATCATCAGGCTCATCATCTTTATTCTCGTCATCATCACTATCATCTTCATCATCAGATGGTTCTTAAGGAACTTCCTCAATGAGATCATTAGGATCAACTGGTTCATCCTCAATCAAGTGAAAATAATCTATAGTGATGTCTACCTCACCTCTAGCAACATGCAGCATGTAGTCAAACATAGGTACATTTAGTGCACCTGTAATCATAACCAGTCTTTTGTAGGATATCTCAATCATATGCTCAAGAAATAAAAATTCTCCACCAACACCATAAACATGGAAATCAGGGTGTTCTTTATTGATAATCATCTGTAAGAATCTTTGTTAGGACCGTTTTCGTATGGAGTACTAACGGACTCTGCGTGAGACCAGATCAAATAGTGTGGAATCCTATTGATTGGCGATCCAACCAGTGAGAATGAATAACCTGATCGATCTAATGATGAAACAAACGTTAAGAAAAAATGTGAATCAATCAGAAACGAACTATGAAATTGGATTGACGACTTGGGACGCTCTAGACGGCTAGGGTGGGTACGTAGGTATTCGAAGTGTTTTGTTTTTCCACAAATTACATGGTATTTATAGGTTTTCTGTCTTCATTCGTACGATTGAACCATTAGCATGGTTTAGTCGTGCGACTGACTAATGCTTCTGACTCATACGCACGACTAAAGGTTCAGCCGTGTGACTGAATCAATCTTATGTCTCAGTCATGCGACTAATCCAGTCTCCTGGTTCAATCATGCGACTGGTCCATCAGCATGATTCATTCATGCGTATAGACCATAAGTATGGTCCATTAGCATGAACTATCACATGAGTAAGTTAAACACACTTCTAAGTTCTTATTGACTTAGAACCATGTAAGACAACATCAAACCTATATATTTAGTTCATACACATGAATCATATTCAATATAATGATAATCATGACATAATTAAACATAAATCAACATCACAATGCATTTCATATATCATTCAATCATTTCATTACATTGAATTACATAAGTGTAAGACATGAAAGACTTTTACATTTATGAACATAAACTAGGTACATCAATATGTATAAACAAACTCCCTCTTGGACCTAGTTTAGTCTAATTTTTAACATGCTTCTTGTGTCTTGAAACTTCTTGTACTTCTCTTCTCTTGTGACTCCCGCGTGAATCTTAAACACAAAGCAGAGTCATATGACATGTTGGATTTGAAGAGCTTGTACAATGTCTTGTGAGTCATAGAATATTGGCCACTTGTAAAGAGTGTAAACATCTTCAGCCGAAAAGTTGGTTAGCCACAGTGGGTCAAATACCCTGATAGTCTCGATTTTGTTCACTTTATGCAAAAGTATGACTGCTTCTCCCGTCCGCCAGTCATAATACCACTACTTGAAGTGTGGAGTGAAATCCTGAGGCATTCCCCGTAGAGGGATCTTTGACATCATGCGTGGAGGACTCCACTTCAACACAACTCTAGGTCTTCCAGTGTTAGGATCAACTCCAGTCTTATGGAAATAACATTTAGGCTATTGAGGCTTGAAGTTGACCCATCTGATGTGGTATTCTTTCTTCAGCACCATCTGGAACCAACCCGACATCTTTCTAGGGTTGGCATACAAAAGGTCTAAACAAGCAAGCCTGCTTAGCTCAAAACCAAGAAGAGTCCTCAGATCATATGGATATCTGAAGTACTCAATCCCCTTTTCTCTCTTCATTGCGTACACATCCAAGTCTTCAAAATACGCCCAACTTATGATTTTGCCTGACACCTTCTGATGCTTCTTTACGTGATAGAGTTTGGTGTAGGTGTTGGACTTTGTAGGCTCTCGTTGGGCTTTCATTTTAGCTAGACAAACTGCCTACTCAGCTTTCTTGATATCAACATCAGCGTCCACAGCCTGGGCTTTCCCCTCCTCTTTCTCTTTCTCTTTCTCTTACTTATCAAGTGTATCAAAAGTAGCACCGCCAAATGTTTCACCTAAATCGGCTATCATATTTCCCTGTTGGTTAGTGTACTGTGGATACTCTTCTGCAGTAATGTCTTCAATCAAAATCTCATCCATATCCTGAAACTCTTCATCACTCATGACATCAACCTATGGAGTATCTTTGACTAGATCATCAGGGTTGAGTCTAAACATGTCTGTCAGTTGTTCGTCTGTAAGATCATGAATGATCTCTCCTCTTTGGGGGTGTAGCTCACAGATCTGTGAACAATCCCTTGCAAATCAAGAATCATTGTTAGCTGAGTTTTGATTTGCTGAAGGGGTATGACATCGTACTCATCAGTCTGTTGAGATTTATCTGCTTGTTTACACATTCAAAACCATCACACACACATGAGTAATCAAAACATTTACATTATAAACATTAATTACATCAGTGTAATACATATTTTAAGTACAAAAGATTATCAAAAGCTAAGATATCTAATCATTACTTTTGTCTTGATTGCTAGGCTCTTCAGCTTGAGGAGCTGAGGTAGATGGTCTCGGATCTTGATTTCTCTTAGTCATCCTTTCCTGATCCACTGGATTTGAGGCTGATGCAGATGCATCACCTTCAGGCTCATCCTCATCTCCTCCCTTTTTATCCTTTCCACTGCTTTCTCCCTCAACATCATCATCATCATCAGACTCATCATCATCAGACGAATCATCATCATCATCATCACCATCATCATCACCATCACCTTTGATCTTAAGAGGCTCACCCTTTGTCCCCTTTAGCCTTAGCCTTAGCTTCTTGTTTTTCTTCTCAACCTCCTCAATCCTCTTCACCGATGCCATCAAAAGATCGTTCTGTGTAGTCAAGGCTCGGTGAGCTCTGGACATAGCTCTCTAAAAGGCAGCATCTCTCTCAATAAGATGAGTGATCTGTTAACTCTGAGCGGGCATGCTTCTCGGTCAATAGGGCGATCTACTTGCCCTATGCAGCATTGACTACCATCAACTGGTTCATCTGGTTCACTCAAATGTTCTCAGTTGCGAGTATTTGAGAACCAGACGGTTGAGGCTAGCCAGCTGCTCTTGTACCCCTACATTGGGCAAAGGAGATCCCTGTGATAGTACAAATAAGGTGGAAGGACCGGTTTGGGATGTGATATGAGGAGTGGTGGATGTGGTATATCTGGAAGTGGTGGTGGTTGTGGGTTTTGGTGGAATAGATGAGGTGGGAGGAATGGTGGTAGTTGTAGTGGTGGTGGTAGTTATGATAGGAGTGGTGGATGTAGTGGCTGTGGAAGTGGTAGGTATGGTGGGAGTGGTGGAAGTAGTGGCTGTGGTGGTAGGGGATGTCATCAGCACTATACGTCGCCTCTTGACCTTCTTCCCATGTGGCTGAGCCATTCTCTTCAGCCTTGAGCCCTTGGAGATATGGGCTCCTCCTTGGCTTGGCTGGGGGTGTATAAGTGGGATCATCTATATCAGCACCCTCATCCCTAGCCTGGCGTCCTCCAACCGCCTCTTTTCCTCGTTCGGTACCCACAACTCGGCTACCGACTTTTCTCCTCAGAGATTCCTCGTCAGACTCATCCTCCTCAATCTCCTCAATCCGCTTCACTATGCCATCAAAAGATCGTTCTGTGTAGTCAAGGCTCGGTGAGCTCTGGACATAGCTCTCTAAAGGGCAGCATCTCTCTCAGTAAGATGGGTGATCTGTTAACTCTGAGCGGGCATGCTTCTCGGTCAATAGGGCGATCTACTTGCCCTATGCAGCATTGACTACCATCAACTGGTTCATCTGATTCACTCAAATGTTGTCAGTTGCGAGCAATTTAAGAACCAGACGGTTGAGGCTAGCCAGCTGCTCCTCTAGCCCTACATTGGGCAAAGGAGATCCCTGTGATAGTACAAATAAGGTGGAAGGACCGGTTTGGGATGTGATATGAGGAGTGGTGGATGTGGTATATCTGGAAGTGGTGGTGGTAGTGGGTTTTGGTAGAATAGATGAGGTGGGGGGAATGGTGGTAGTTGTAGTGGTGGTGGTAGTTATGATAGGAGTGGTGGATGTAGTGGCTGTGGAAATGGTAGGTGTGGTGGGAGTGGTGGAAGTAGTGGCTGTGGTGGTAGGGGATGTCATCAGCACTATACGTCGCCTCTTGACCTTCTTCCCATGTGGCTGAGCCATTCTCTTCAGCCTTGAGCCCTTGGAGATCTGGGCTCCCCCTTGGCTTGGCTGGGGAGGTGTATAAGTGGGATCATCTATATCAGCACCCTCATCCCTAGCCTGGCGTCCTCCAACCGCCTCTTTTCCTCGTTCGGTAGCCACAACTCGGCTACCGACTGTCCTCGTCAGAGATTCCTCGTCGGACTCATCCTCCTCATCGTTCGGTAGAAAGTCTCGATGGATGGCTGCCTGCTCTGATCCACCGGGAGCAGAGGTACTATTGTGTGGGGGTGGTGGAGAGATAGTAGATGTATCAGTGGCCCGTGGTTGACTTGGTCATGTATCTCCACCACCCTGACCATCATCCTGGTCGTCATCGTCGTCTTCCTCGTCAGCAGGAGCCATAATCGGCTCGACGTCGGAATCGCTGCCATCATGACGCACTTCTTACGAGCGGGCGCAACGTAGTCCATCTTGGCCAGGTGGCCAAATAACCACCTACCCTGGGGCTTCACCTACTTCCCCCGGTAAACCTTCATTCTCCCCAATGTGGTTTCGTCCATAACTTCCAGGGACACCGCATCGTCCTTCTCCTAGGGTAGGTGAGGAAGCTTCTCATCAATCATCATCGGTAGAAACCTCGGGTACATAAAGAATCCTTCTTTCCCCTTGGCCTCTATGTTTTCCGTAAGGTATGTGAAGAATATCCGTGACAAACTGAACGGGTGGTTCAGCACCAGTGCAACATATGCATCCTGGATTTGATCCGACAGCTCATCGAATCCTCCTCAACTAGAGGTTATGCACTTCAGGATCACATGTGCCAAATACTTGAATTGAGGGCACATGTTACTCTTGTTCTGCACACCGGCGTTGATGTTGCCGACATACTTGATCCTGAGAAAGCATCCCCATACCGTTAGGGGATGCTCGGGGATGCAGCTTGGTTAGGTGTACACTATCTTCCCCAAATCCAAGACTCACCGAATATCTTCCTCCCGATCTGAATGTCTTCACTGAAAATCAAACTCCTGATGCAATAAGGAGTTTTCCCAAAATGCATCAGTAGACCGGTTGACGGAGGCATTTTCCCAAAATGCTGTTGGATCGACCTATACGGCGTGCAGGGAGTGGAAATAGCGTTGAAGATCCTCAATCTACGTAAGAAGGCTATAATCCCGGTGAACTCAGAAGCATTCCGGGATATGGCATCTAGATGAGCACATGTGTTGTGCTTTGTGCTCATCATCCATCTCTCAGCCATTTTGCTGTAATACAAGAAAAAGACACATTAGTTTGGTTTATAATAGATAAACAATTTGACTTAGAATAGATTTGACCAAGCTTGTTCAATCATGCGATTGAACCATATGACTGAATTCAGTCGTACGATTGAGCCTGCGACTGAATTCAGTCGTTTGCAAAGCCATGCGGTTGAGTCAGTCGTGCGACTGAGTCACCGATTGATTCAATCGTGTGATTGAATCATGCGACTACCTCAATCGTGTGACTGAAGTTCATCAGTTTTTCCATTCGCATATTGCACTGTGCGATACCATAATCTTGAATCTTTTCAAATGGTTAAGTTAGACTTCATTCTTAGGTTCATATGGTTCGCAGGAACTCGATATAGCACTTAACGTTCTTTAAATCAACATCTTTGTCCATTAAGATGGTCTATTTTAGAGTTTCAGTTCTCGTTCTTAGTTCTACGCAATTCGGTCAAGTTTGGTTCGATTTAACCGGTCATTTGTTCATATTTCGATCGCAAGATACCTGTAGATGAACACAATGAAGGTTAGAACGAGAATTAGAAGGTAATCTCAGAAACAAGAAATTTGGCAGAGTAACTGGGCTTAGGCGGTTTTTGAATATTTGAAGTCTGGTAGGGCTTACGACCGAATGAGCCTCTATTTATTCTACTTTGGGGTTCAGTCGTGCGACTGGACCCATACGCATGGCTCAATCGTACGACTGAGGTTTAGTCGTGTGACTGATTCAGACTTCTCTCTCCAGTCGTACGACTGGTTCAGTCTTGTGATCCAATTTCATGACTGTCTTATACTCATGGTCCAATCGTATGACTGGCTCATTCTCATGGTCCAATCGTACGATTGGCTCATACTCATGATTCAATCGTGCGATTGGTACATATGATCCAATCATGCGATTGATTCATACTTATGAGTTGACTTCATACTTTACCAAACCTTTAATTTTAACTTTTGATACATATAACATTATGACCACTGATCATCTCAGACATGATCCTTTTAACAAGAAACCATTTGATCACCTCAGACGTGATCTTTTTAATTAAAATCGTTTGGTCACCTCAGAAGTGACCCTTTTACTTTTCAAATCTTGATCATCTCAGATATGATCCTTTTAAATTTAAAATAGTTTGGTCACCTCAGACGTGACCCTTTTAAGGTATGATCCACAGAGTTCACTTGGTTACATTGTCCGACGTTGACGCAAAAAGATAACTAAAACAGAAAAACAACTTGAAACTAAACAAAACAAGACATATTTTTGTGTTTTTGTTTGAGGTGGGTTGAAAACTTTTAAATATCATTTAACCGATTTCTTCTCCTGAGCAGAACAACTTCAATTTGGTTTTATCATCTCTGGAGAGATTCATATGGAATCATACAGGTGTATCATAATCATTTGGGACCTATTGATACATGTTTAATTAATTGATTCTTATTACTCTCAGAGTCACAATCACTTACACGAAATCATCCTAGAGCTGTAAGAAGCACACAATGATTTTGACTGTCGAGAGTTGTAGCCAAGATGATTGTAAGTATTGTTGTCCACTTAAATCCATACATAGACTTTTGACTCTCATTGGTGATTAGTTAGATTTATTATTTCAACAAGCATTTGTGGATCCCACACTTATATGGTAATCAACATTTCTCAGGAGATTTTTGAGCGGTCTACGGGTTTTTGTGACAAGATGAAACTATTCTAAGAGCTTTCAAAGAGATGCTAAGCCTCAGGTCAGTGCCATCGCACAGCAGAGAGGCGCAAACAACAATGAATTCTAGAATATTTAGGTTGTGCGTATCCTCAGGTCAGTGCCATCGCACAACAGAGAGGCACACAACCTATCTTCTTGTAAAAGCATTTTTCTTTTACACATAACACACCAACAACATTAGTCATTAGCTTGATTCTGTTTATCATTTTTGATGTGCTTTTCTCATTTTTATGGTTATCCGCACACATTTGTGGCGTTTATTTTGCTTGTCACCTCTTATTGGAATTGATTTTATTATGTTAACCAGGGATAAGATGGAAACCCACAGCCTGTTAAACAGTTTGGTTTAAAGTGTATCACTAGAGAAGTCTATTTGTCTATTGTGTTAAATCTATCGACACATCGTGCAATGGACTAGCAACCTCTAGGTCTACTTTCTTTATGTAACCTCAGTAACAGACTAGTGTACTATCATTTTTCCTTTATCTGGCTTAAACATCTTAGACTTGTAGTTTTAATATAGCATTATGATCATTACAGTACTTTTGAAGTCCCAAACAATTAGTTCCTTGTGTACTATCATTTCCATAATTTTGAATCAATATCACATGATTAATTTCTTTGCAAAAAGCATATCTGCCCGCCTCCCTTTTTTTTAAGTAAAAAATATTGAAACTAAACTATTCTCCCCCTAAAATTCTAAAACTGAAAATCTTTTTGTGTTTTTGATTTTTAAGACAGGAAAATTTAAAATAAAGAAAAATTTAAAATAAACAGAAAGACGGACTATGAACTCGATTTGTCTGGAATCACATCACTTTTCTTTTTTACGCCATTGACCTCCAAGAGATATAAAACCAAGGTTTATCAAATGTTTTTGTGTAGAGGTCGGCGCGTTGAAAATCTGTATTAATTTTAACAAAATCGATTAATTGCTTTTAATAATAGTCACGTATAAAGTGATATTTAATACCGATATGTTTAGTTTTTGGGTGTTGGAACGGATTTTTAGTTACAGCAATTGCAGCAGAATTATCAACAAAGATAGGGGTGTTAGAAAATTGCAGACCGTTGTTGCGCATTTGCTGTTGAATCCAAATGATTTGTGAACAGCAACTTGCAGCAACGTATTCAGCTTCACATGTTGACAGAGTAACAGACGTCTGCTTCTTACACTGCCAGATGACTAACCGTCTTCCAAAGAACTGACAACCCGCTGATCTCGACTTGTAATTCATTTTGTAGCCACCGTAATACGAGTCACTATACGCTGTGAGCTCAAAGTCATCATCATGAGGATACCACAACCCGGGTGTTGGTGTTCCCTTCAGATAATGGAATATCCTCCTAACCCTGATGAGATGATTTACTTTTGGTTTCACCTGATATCTAGAACAGAGACACGTGGCATATATGATATCAGGACGAGAAGCTGTGAGATACATCGAAGATCCGATCATCCCTCGGTACATAGTGGTATCTACCTGATCACCATTTTTGTCGGGTGCCACATCGTGGTTCGTGCAAGTGGAGTTCCAGCAACCATTGCATTTTCCATGTCAAACCGACTAAGAATATCTCCTACATATTAGTCTGATGCAAGAAGATTCCATTAGGTGTCTGATCCACTTGTAACCCAAGAAAAAACTTCATTTCTCCCATGGCACTCATTTCAAACTCAGCTTTCATCACAGATTCGAATTCTTTACATAAAGTTTCATTTTTCGAACCGAAGATGATGTCATCCATGTATATATGCACCAGTAGTAAATCACCATCTTTCTCCTTGATAAACAGTGTATAGTCAATGACCCCTCTTCGAAAACCGTGTTTCAACAGATGAGTAGAGAGTTTCTCATACCAGGCTCGAGGTGCTTGATAAAGCCCATACAAAGCCTTATCCAGTTTGTACACTCTATCTCGATGATAAGGGTCCTCAAATCCCTCGGATTGAGTGACATATACTGTTTCACGAATCTCACCATGAAGGAAAGCACTTTTCATATCCAATTGATAACTTTAATTGCATATAGGATGCATAGGCTAGGAATATACGAATTGCTTCCATCCTTGCCACGGGTGCAAACACTTCATTGTAGTTAATGCCTTCGACTTGCCTAAACCCTTGAACAACAAGCCGAGCCTTTTTTGAATTATGACCCCTTGGTCATCTTCTTGCACCGAAGAACCCATTTAGTGCCAATGACCTTTGCACCTTTTGGTCTGTCCACAAGTGTCCAGACTCCTAACTTCTTGAATTGAAGGAGTTCTTCTTGCATAGCACTTACCCATGCCTCATTTTTTAACGCCTCACTGACATACTTAGGCTCAACTTGAGATACAAAGCATCGATAAGCACCATCATGTATATATCCCTTTTCCATGACTGTCGCATAATCAGCTGACTATAGCTGATTTCTTGTTTGAACTCCCGATAGAATATCCCCGATGATGTTGTTCAGGGGATGATAACGTTTATTCGAGTTCCAAGAATGGAGAGAACAACTACCCCATTATCTAGATTTGGAATCTCATATGCTATTAGAGTCTAAGGTTCAGTAGCCTTAGTGGCATCAGGATCAGCTGTGGGTGTACTTGTAGTAGCAGGAACCTGTTCTACCTGATCCACGTTTGTGGTCTTAACCGGTTTATCATCAGAAGAAGAATCACTGTTGGACCAAAAGAACCAATGAGCCAGATCAGAAAAACCTCTAAGTCCCACATGACATCATAACAACTGCTGAAGGCTTCATCAGCAGTTTGACAAAGACTGAAGACTCAACAGCTGAAGATGAAAGATCTGAAGAACAACAACCGAAGATCCCAGGTACTGAAGACAATTACTGAAGTCTGAAGTACTGAAGAATATAAGTACTGAAGACTTCAAGTACTGATGACTCAAGTGCTGAAGATCAACAGCTGAAGACCTGAAGAACTGAAGATCAACAACTGATGCACAAAGTCTGAAGACAAAGACTGAAGACATCAGCTGATGACAACTACTGAACTCATCAGCTGATGAAACATCTGAAGATCAAAGTCTGAAGACCAAGTGCTGAAACTTCAGAGTTTGTCATAACAACTGAAGAAGTTGTCTTCAGTTGTTGTGATGGTTTTTCTCTTTTAGTAGTTTGTATTTTTCCTTTTCAGTAGTTTGTACAACAACTGAAGAGTTTGTTCTTCAGCTGTTATAGTTCAGTAGTTTGTAAACGACTGAAGAGTTTGTTCTTCAGTCATTGTAGTTATCAGTAGTTTCTTATCAGTTCTTGTAATAGTTTGACACTTAGCATTTTGTAAGAAGATGTCAGCTGTTGTGACATCTTCAGTAGTTTAGTTTGTTATCAGTAGTTTGTTAATAACGGTTGATGTCACTGTCAAGTGACATCAGCATTAGGTTATTCTTCCTATATAAGGAAGATGACCTAATTGTAGCCGCTGCTAATCACAGCCGCAGTCGAAGCATGTATTGAATGAAATATTCTCTTTTGCAGAACTTCCATCTTTCTCTATAACTTACTGTTTTATTGTTAAATCTATTGTGTTCTTGCTTGTTTGTCTAATTCTTGTACTAAATCCGATGCGAATACAACCTAATTGATCAAACTAGAGGCTGAGATCCTGTCAAATTTTATCAGAGCTGGTTAATCATTGATCGATTTAACAATTGATCATTTGAAACTGCTCTTTTGACAGCTACGTTTGATCGAATTAGCAATTTGCAAGAATTAGTTATAGAGATTGATTTTCTGCTGCTTCTAACTGTTAAACTTGAGGTTCTCGTGGTTTTTGAGCTAGATTTGTTTTGTTTACCTTGAATTTGACTGAAATCTGAAATGATAACACCAACTAACGATCCTCACAATACTGGCTCCTCAACAAAGCCTCCGATGCTTGTGAGGAGTGAGTATAACATATGGCAACGTCGTATGCTCCACCACTTGTCTGTCAACAGTGCTGGTTGTTGGAAGTCAGTGGTGCATGGACCATACAAGCCTATGGTGAGCGTTGCTGAATCAAATGAGCAGGTTCTGAAGAAACCTGATCAATATTCGGATGAAGATCTTAAGCTGTTTGAGATTGATGCTAAAGCCCATGGAATTTTGGCTATGGCAATTCCAAATGATATCTATTCAGGACTTTTGCATCATGAAACTGCTCATGATCTCTGGGTTGCTCTTAAGGAACAATTCGAAAGAACCAATGAGGTCTTAGCAAATACTAGGGAAATCCTCGCCCAACAATATGAGACATTCTCTCATAGGAAGGGTGAGACACTGACTCAACAGTATGAGCGATTCTCTTGTCTTATTTCTGAGCTGAAAATGGTTAAACAAGAGTATTCCAATAGTCAGATGAACAACCGCTTTCTTAGATCCCTGCCTGAGAGATGGGACACTTATACCATTGTCCTACGCTCCAGTGCAAATTTGGACACTCTATCTCTCACCCAACTTCATGGGAAACTGCTTTCATTTGAAAGAGAGATAGAACAGAAAAGGAAGTTGTCATCATCTAGCAAGCTCACTGATGACTATGTCTCAGGCAATGCTGCCTTGATAGGTCAAGAGTCAGAATATGTTACATCTGAGAATGCCTATGATGAGCATATTGATTTCTCTAGCAATTCTGAACATGCTTTTGTTGGTGTTGATAGTAGTTCAGGAGGTAGCACTGATAACTTGTGCTTTCTGATGGAGGACTTGAAGAACATTCTAGATGATGATCTGGAAGAGATGGATATTTTGAGTCAAATGCTATGATAAATATCAGATCTCAAAAGTTCTACAAGAGAACTGGGAGGAAATTTCCTAGTCTCTCTGGCAAAACCAAAGTTGGTTTTGACAAGAGCAAGTTGAGGTGTCACAAGTGCCAGAGGCTTGGACACTTTGCTAGAGAGTGTAGATCATCTAGATCTAAATCCTCCACACCCTTTGTGACTTTTCCAAGCAATATCTCACAACATAGAGGGAAACACTCCACCAGTTCCATCATCCATCACCAGCACAGGCATCACCTGCATACTTTGTGCCTAAGGGTCATATGCCATACCCATACCCCTGCTACTACATGCCTCATGAAGATCAAGATAGGTTGGACTCACCATTGGATTAGTTTTTGTTTATCTTTCGTTGTAATAGGATCTTTGTTAGTTTCCTTTTGTAAGTTTGTTTAGTGCAAGTCTATATGTTAGCTGTCGGGCGAAACTATAGTTTCGGCCTGGCGAAACTGTTAGTTTCGCCAGACGAAACTATTGAGCTCAGATCATGTTTACCCGGTGAAACTGTTAGTTTCTACCGGGCGAAATTATAGTTTCGCCTATATAGTTTCGCCTACAGCGAAACTATATGCGAAACTATGACAGCTATATATAGATTTCTTTTGTCTAATTGTGATCTATCCTTGCAAGAAACCCTAATCGTGTATTATTGTTGCAAGAGGCTATTGTAAGCTTGTTCTTTCTGAATACATTGAGCTTATTTCAATTCATTCACTGTTGTTCATCATTAAAACCATGTTTGAAAGCTTTTTGGTGTTATTTTGATCATCCTTCTCTTAGTGTTGGTTGTGTGTGTTTGGTATTGAGCGATTCAAGCATTCTTCTGCACTGAAAACCGATCAAATGGACCAACAATATGGTATCAGAGCCTTAGTGCTCTTGATTGTTTGAGGTTTTTGGTTATTTCTGTTCAATACCAACTTTTTCAAATTTTACTTCAAAACAGAGTGTTTTTGTCATGGAAATTGATTGGATAGTGTGCGTTTCTGATTGAGGAAGCTTCGTGAATCACTCCTATTCAAATTTCATTGAGATTTGGGTGATTTTCGATTGTTTTTGGGGTTTAAAAGGGTTTTCTGTTCTTCCAGCGAAATTACAGTTCCTTCCAGCGAAACTGTATCTTCGTTCAGCGAAACTGATTCTTTTTCTTCTTTGATATTCGGTGCGAAACTGTGTTCTTTGAACGAAAGTTCATTCAGATTGGGTGATATTTGTGCGAAATTGCTGCTGAAATTCATTCGAACGAAAGTTCAAGCTTGTTTCCTGCGAAATTTACAGCGAAACTAAGCTACTGATAGTCTCTGGCTAGCGAAAGTGCTGTCGAAACTACGCTCTTGATCGTCGAAACAACCAAAATTAAGCCTGCCGAAATTACACTTTCGCCTTAGCGAAACTACCTTTCAGCGAATCTACTTCTTCTTCAGCGAAATTGTTATGTCCAAAATGACTACTCTCACCTTGGCTGATTTAGAGAGTGTTGCACCAAACCGACCCCCTAGACTCATCAATGGAGATAACTTTGAAGATTGGAAAAGGTGTCTTAAGGCTTTCTTCTTCTACACCGATCACAACCAATGGGAGTCAATCATCACTGGACCACACAAGCCAACCGTTACTGTCGGTGGAACTGTCTCTCCAAACTCGGACTCCTCCACATTCACCGAAAAGGATCAAAAGCTGATTGACAGAGATCAGAAAGCATTCGGAGCCTTGACTTTATGTCTTGCACCTGATATTTACAATCGCTTTGCAGAATTCAAAGATGCAAAATCTCTATACGATGCCTTGTGTGAATTTTACGATGGAAACGAGGATCTAAGGAAAGATAGGAAGGCTCAAGCTGAAAAGGAGTTCAATTCATTTGTGGGACACAAGAATGAAGATCTTACTGACATTACTAATCGTTTTTTGTCTGTTTCAAGTACTCTAAAGAAGTATGATGATCAGCTAGGAAATCATGAGCAAGTGAATAAACTCCTAGACTCTCTTCCACCTCAGTGGAGTTTACAAGTGAGAATGTTGAAACAAGAAAGAAACTTTGCTGACTATAAACTAATGGATGTGATTAACAAGCTGAAGTCTTTTGATTTGGATCTAAAAAGGAGGGAGTTTAATCAATCCATCATGCCAACATCCGGTTATTCACAGAATGCTGCATTACTATCGTCCGCTGCAAGCTCTCCAATGCAGGCATCGCGTCAAGGAGCAGTGACTGTGTGTGATTTTTCTGGAAGTGGCATTAACCCGGGGAAAGAGCAAGGGAATTTAAAGGCATCTAATGAATCTACTGTTCCAGCTGAGACTATGGCACTTTTTGGGATGTTTGTTCAAAGTTATGAAGCACTTGTTGCTGGTGATCTGAAAGGAAAAGGAATGACTATGGAGGACATGTATCAAGTGGATCCAGATGATCTTGAAGAAACTGATATTCAATGGCAAATGGCAATGCTGACGCTTAGAGCTCGGAGATTTATGGAAAGGACTGGTAGAAAGAACTTTGGCGGTCAAGGTTCCAACTCCAAACTGGGTTACGATAAGTCTAAACTTAGATGTTTCAATTGCAAGCAATTGGGACACTTCAAACGAGAATGTCCATTGCCAATTGTCACTGATCCTAACAACTCTGGAGTTCCAAGATTGACTGCTGGTGGGAGTAAAGATGAGTCAAGCCATAAGAAAGAAACCGCTCTAATTTCTAACTTTGACTGGAGTGCAGAGGCTGAAGAGACAAAAGAAGAAATTAATCAAGCTTTAGTAGCTGAGATTCAGAAGGAGAAAATGAAGATGAACTGTGACGACGAGTTTGATCCATTTAAGGAGTTTAAGGATGGAGTTGCAGAGAATGAGTCTGAGAAAGATGAAAATATGAAGGAGTATGGAAAGTCAGAAACTCAATCTACAGTGCTTGAAAGAAATGATGTCAATACTGCTACCACTGTGAAGGAAAACAAGTCGTATACTCCTGTGTGTCAATGTGATAAAGCCCTTGCAGCTGAGAAGGTGGTGATGGGACTTCCATATGAGGTAATTCAAGATATGTGTTCATCTGCATGTAAAATCAGATTATTTGGGGTTTATAAGGCTAATCGTTTATTAATTGATAATGAAAAGGACTTGAAAAGAATTAATGAAGAACTTAAAGTGAATGAGTCAAAATACTTTGTTAAATTAAATGAAGCGCTAAAAGAAATTGATCATTTAAAAAGAATTGTTTTAGAAAGAAACATTGAGGTGAACAGTTTGACTGAAAGGGTTGCCCTAGCTGAGTTTGAAACAAGCAAACTTCAGTCAAAACTTGATAAATGGACCATATCAGGAATGAAACATGATGATTTATGTAAATCTCAACGTGGGGCTAGGATTAAAACAGGTTTGGGATATGATAATGCTAAGGTTTATCCTCCACCTAGTACATACTGTTACTCTCCGATGCCCATTCCACATCCTTCTAATGATTTAATCAAAGAAGATTCTAACAGTATGTCTGCAGGTTTGGAAGGTGTGAATCCTATGCATGTTCGTGAGGACTACGATTATGGACCAACTAGAGGTCTTGGATGCTCTAGTCTTAGTACACCTGAACCCAAGCTTTCTGTTTTAGATCATAACTCTAGTTTAAATTCTGTTTTTGTTTCTAGTAATGCTGTAAAAGACTCTGTTTCATTCAGTTCTAGTAATGTTTCTGTTTGCTTGTTAAATGCTATGGACCGTGATTCTGATTTATCTATTGATGTTGCTGATTCATTGTCTGATAATGCCACGAATAGCAATGAAGAAACAAAAACTAACTCTTTTGAAAAATTCTTCTCTCATCCCATTCCATCATTTATACCTGCAAAATTTGCTGTGCTTAATGACAGGATTGTATCTTCATCTGAGGCAAGTACTAGTGACACTAGTACCTCATGTATTTCAGATAACACTTCAGTATCATCAGCACACAATCATTCTTTTCAAAATAAAATCAACTCTGTCAATGCAAATGAGGCATACAGTGATAATGATTTAACACTTACTGATTCAAGTTTATCCAAATGTAATGAAGAACATAATACATCTAAATTAAAATCAAATTGTTTTCAATGTGGTAAAGACGATCATGTAGTTAAGCATTGTCCTCAACTACATCACAGATATGTTTATAGACGTTCTTTTGGAAGTAAACTGAATCAGTTAGTTAATAAGTTCTTTTGCAAGAAATCCACTTCGGAGAAACCTAAAGTTGTTCAAACTTGGGTGGCCATTACACCTGGTTAATTCTCTTTTGATATGATTGCAGGAGTCGTCCACTAAGTCTGTAAATAGTGTATGGCATGTTGATAGTGGATGCTCGAGACACATGACGGGGCTTAAAGATTTATTGACCAACTACCGCATAATCGATGGTGGCTATGTTGCCTTCGCAGGAGACAAGAAAGGAGGAAAAATGATAGGTCAAGGAGAAGTTTGTAATGGTTCGCTCACCTTGGAAAAAGTCAATTATGTTCCCGAGCTTGCATTTAACCTATTGAGCGTCTCTCAGATTTGTGATAAAAGCATTCCAGTCTTATTCAAGTCTGATGAATGTATCTTTTTGAAGTCTGAGTTTGATATTCCAGATAATCTAGTTCTCATGCGGGCTCCCAGAAAGAATGATACATATCTCCTTGACATGAATTCAAAGAGCTCATCATCTGCAGTCACATGCCTCTTGTCAAAAGCTTCCACCTCTGAGTCCTTCTTATGGCATCGTAGATTGGGCCATGTTAATTTCAAAATAATAAACAAACTAGTTAAAAACAATCTCGTTCGGGGATTACCTTTAAAAGATTTTTCTGTGGTCGAGAAATGTATGGCATGTGCTAAAGGAAAGCAACATAAGAAACCACACAAACCTAAAATTGAAAATAGCATCTTAAATCCCCTAGAGTTGTTACATACTGATTTGTTTGGCCCAATAAGTGTTAAATCTATTGCTAAGAAATCTTTTTGTCTTGTGGTTACAGATGACTACTCCAGATATTCATGGGTAAGATTTCTTACTCAAAAGGGAGAGACGACTGAGGAGTTGCAAAAGTTAATTCTCTCGATTGAATCGATAAGCAAGAGAAAGGTTATGGCTATTCGAAGTGACAACGGTACTGAATTCAAAAATCAAATTTTTGATTCCTTCTGTGCCACTAAAGGAATATTAAGACAGTTCAGTGCTGCGAGAACTCCTCAGCAGAATGGTGTCGCGGAACGAAAGAATCGCACCCTAATTGAAGCCGCTCGTACAATGTTAATAGAATCCTCCTTACCCATCATATTTTGGGCTGAGGCTGTGAATTGTGCTTCTTATGTTCTCAACAGGGTGCTGATAGTCAAAGATAAGATGAAAACCCCGTATGAACTATTTCACAAACGAAAGCCCTTGATTGATTTCTTTCGCCCATTCGGCTGCTCGTGTACTCTTCTGAATACTCAAGCACAGAAGACAAAATTTGGTGCTGTTTCTGATGAATGTTATTTCGTAGGATATTCTTCTTCCCAGAAGGCTTATCGGGTATATAACAAGAGGACACGTATAGTTCAGGAGTCATTCTATGTCGATTGGCAGGAATCTAATTCATCTAATGTTCCCACAGAACCAGCTTGGTTCTTTGACTCAGATACGGTGTTCAAATCATTCAATCTTCCAGTTTTCGATGATGATGTGCCCTTCTCCAATTCAACAACAAACTTCATTCCACCTGCCCCCGTACCACCTGAGCCTATTGTGCTTCCTGTCACTACATCCGTTAATGATACCTCAGTCAGTGTTGCTTCTTCCTCATCTTCATTTGATCTTCCACCTCCACCCATATCAACATCACCTTCTTCATCTCCTTTACCGAACTCTTCTTCCCCATTCAGCTCATCATTTAACCAACCATCTACTGATATCCCTTCCATGACTGTGGATTTCAAAACTTTGAAAGATCATCCACACGACAACATAATTGGTTCCATTACTGATGGAGTTCGAACACGGAGTCAATCTGGATTGATCAACGTTTGCTTGTTTTCTTGTTTTATATCTCAAACTGTTCCTAAGAACGTTCATGCAGCTCTCCAAGATCCCTGCTGGGTAGAGTCGATGCAATTGGAATTGCAACAGTTCAGAAAACTACGGGTGTGGACCCTGGTGGATCTTCCACCAAATAAGTATCCTATTGGCACGAAATGGGTTTTCAAGAACAAGCCTGACGATCGAGGAATAGTGGTGCGAAACAAATCCAGATTAGTGGTTCAAGGCTTTGCTCAAGAAGAAGGAATTGACTACACAGAAGTCTTCGCACCTGTCGCCCGTCTTGAAGCCATTAGAATATTCTTAGCGCACGCTGCTCACAAGCAATTTAAAGTCTATCAGATGGATGTCAAATGCGCATTTCTCTATGGGGACATTGATGAAGAGATATACGTGTGTCAACCCCCAGGATTTGAAGATCCGGATTTTCCTGACAAAGTATATAAGCTTGATAAGTCACTTTATGGACTTCATCAAGCTCCTCGGATTTGGTATGAAACCCTGACTCAGTATCTCTTGAGCAATGGTTTTACACGAGGCACCATTGACATGACTCTATTCAAAAGAGAGGTAAACGGTGAGATGTTGATTGTGCAAGTTTACGTTGATGACATTATTTTTGGTTCTTCAAATCCTCAATTATGTCGAGAGTTTGAGGAGGTCATGCGAAACAGATTTGAGATGAGCATGATGGGAGAGATGTGTTTCTTTCTCGGGCTGCAAGTTGAACAAAAACCAGATGGAATTCTTATTCATCAAGAGAAGTATATTAAAGAAATCTTGAAGAAATTCAAAATGGATGATGCTGCTTCTGAGATGACTCCATTCACGGCTCAGACATGTCTCACCCGGATGAAAACGGCAAACCAATCGATCCTCATCTCTACAGATCCATGATTGGCTCTCTCATGTACCTGACAGCAAGTCGTCCTGACATAACCTTTGCTGTTGGATATTGTGCTCGATACCAATCAGCTCCTAAAGAATCCCATGCCAAGGCAGTCAAACGAATTTTTCATTATCTAAAGGGATCTTCTCGTTTAGGACTTTGGTATCCTTATGGTGGGAATTTTGAACTGCACGCTTATTCTGACAGCGATTCCAACGGCTGCAAATTAAACAGAAAATCTGTTACTGGAGGTTGTCAGTATTTGGGAAACTGCCTTGTTTCTTGGCAAAGCAAGAAACAGACTACAGTTTCTCTCTCAACAGGAGAAACTGAATATATTGCAGCCTCAAGCTGCTGTTCGCAAGTGTTATGGATTCAGCATCAAATGATGGACTATGGGATCAACTTTCTTCATACTCCTTTGTTTTGTGATAACGAAGCGGCCATTGGAATTGCCAAGAATCCAATTCATCATTCCCGGACCAAGCACATTGAGACACGAATTCATGCCATCCGTGATGCTCAAGAAAAGGGTTTCATTGATATCATTCCTATTGATACAAAACATCAAAAAGCAGATCTTTTCACAAAAACATTTGATAAACCACGTTTTTATGAATTAATTTCTATGCTAGGATTAATATCATTCTGACAAACTTTTCTGAGCAAAACAATTGTTTCACCTGTACATAAGTACATATTTTCTTTTTGGTCTTGATTGTTGTCTAACTTGTGTCACATAGATCTTTTTCTTTTAATTTTTTTTTTTTTTCTTTGATTCTTAAGAAATTTTTCTTTTAGTAGGCTTTTGAATAAAAATTTCGGGGGAGATTCATACTGATAATAAGTCTTAATTTTTCATTCTCTCAGGAATTCAAGAAAATGAAGTTAGAACAAGGGGACATCTTATGTTGGGATATGCATGATAGACTCATCCCGAAAACAAAGTAAACAAGTGATCATGCAGCAAACATAAAGATCATAACTCAGTAATAAGGATTATCCTCATGATATTTTGGGCTGCACAAAGATACAAGTCTTGTGTACAACTTGGTTGAGAGTTGCTAATTGATATCAAAGGTTATCGATGTGAAACTTATGGTGTTTCTCACTGGGATGGTGACTCGGCGATAACACCCTCTAAGTCAAACGTTAAATAATCTCAAATAGCCTATTATTGTACATATAGATTATCGATGTGAATCTTATGGCGTTTCCCACTGGGATGGTGACTCGGTGATAACGCCCTCTAAGACAAACATTATATAATCTCAAATAGTCCACTCTTGCATACACATTCATATGTTACATAAGAAAAGATGTGTGTTTATCTCCTCTGCTATGCGAAAGCATTGACCTGGAGTGATGATCTTCTCTGCTATGTGAAAGCATTGACCTGAAGCTCTCATCAACACGCCTAGATGATCTTCTCTGCTATGTGAAAACATTGACCTGAAGCTCTCATCAATTAGTTATAGGTTGTGTCTGGATCTCACATATATGTGTGTCTACATCTGTACATTATAGAGTTCCATCTGCATATATGTCAGTCAGTGTGATTGTACATCAGTATAATGATCAGGCAATATCAATGATTATGCTCAATAAACCTTGATGACGAGACTAGGTCTTTATCAAATATCAGTGGGGACCAAGTTGCTGAGTTTCTAAGACAATTCAGAACATGATAAACAGCTGCAGATCTTGAGTTGAAAAGAGATGGGAATGGGTTTAAGCGGACAAACATATCAGCAATCTCGCTAAGTCATGATCCTCTTAAAACACTTCAAGAAAAACATGATACTATATCCTTTAACTATTTTATTTTTTTTATTCTATTTTAATTTTAATTTTAATTTTATTTTATTTTGTTTTTATTATAAGTGAAGTTTCTGCGAAACTACAGTTTCGCATAGCGAAACTGCAGTTTCGCCCGGGAAACTATGATTTTCATATATATATATATATATATATATATATACTAATTAATCTGTAAATTCATTCTAAATATACATGTATATTTCTGTATTTTTACGTTTATCACAATTTGTTTATTTACATTACGTTTGTAAATACTTGAATTTCAATATAATTCCTAACCGGTTGTGTTTGTTTGTCAGATAAAAAATGGCAAACCTCAAGTTTGATGTTTGAAACAATATCACTGCTATTCTAGACGACTCACATCCTAAAGCAGCGGGATTCAGAGATTGCATTAGGTGGCTACAAAGATCTCCTATAGCATTCGCCATATCTCATTCCACGACTATTTATGATCTACACATTCGAGATTTCTGGAGAACTGCTGAGTATATCACAAGGGGAGATTCGGAGAGTATTGTAGCCAAGGTTCTGGATCACCAAGTGACCATCACAGAAGAAGTTATTTCCAGGGTGTTGAGATTAGAAGAAGACACAGGAGATGATATTGATTTGTCTGATCAGGAAGTGTTTGATGCCTTCTTGACTATGGGATATGAAGGTCCTCCTTTTGGGACTAGAAAGGAAATCAAGAAATCCTTTCTGTCCAAGGAGTGGAGGTACATTGCCCATGTCTTCATAATGTGCTTAGATCACCGAAAAGATGGATCAGATGGGTTAAACTTAGACTGGGCAAAAGCCATGGTTATATGTTGCCGAGGTGAGAAGGCTAACATTTCTAATCTCATATTTAGCTGCATGGCCAAAAATGTAATGGCCTTGAAGAAGGACAAATGGCTGCTCTATCCCCGATTTCTTCAAATGATCATCGACGATCAAGTTCCCAACATTCCGAGGCATGGAGAGGTGAAGCATCTAGTGTCAATGAATACCAGAATTTTTGCCGACTGCTGTGCTATCAGGCACGACTTCAGTGGTCGGATCACTCATCTATGGGAAAACATGTATACTCCTGATCGATGGGATTATATCAGGAAGGTGATCCAGTCTGAAGCAAGACGAACAGAGGAAGTTAGACCAACTGAGTCGGAGGCAGTAAAGAAGAGAAAGAGATATGCCAAGGAAAAGGATTACAACTTTGAGAAAGAAGTGGCAGAGATGGCAGCTAAAGCAAAAATGGAAAAGGAAAAGAGGTCCAAAAGGACGGTTGATACCGGGGAGGAAGAGAGGAGAACAAAACAGAAACATCAGACATTTTCTGAGCCTCCACAATCTGAGAGACACACTAGTTTAGACGAGGACATGATCCGAAATCTCAACACCTCTCTCTCTAACAAACTAAGTATGATAAAGACTAAGCTGACAAATCAGGAGATGAGGGAGAGACAAAAGGATGATTTGCTGGATGGTATGAAGAAAATGCTGGTTGATCAAAATAATTTGATCAAAAGGTTATTGAAGGAAGTAAACGAGTTGAAAGCTGCCGCCGGCCTGCCGAATCAGCTAACTCAATATGAGTTAGATAATTTAACTGACACATCTAAGTACCCGTTCTTGTCTGTGGGTACTTCTTCAAAGGCAGGAGAGGGCACCTCGGGGGCAGCAACAGAAGAAGCTGGAGGGTCTGGTAAAGGAACTGGAGAACCTGAGATGGAGAATTTACAAACTGAAGATGATGTGGTTGATGCTGACTTTGTAGATTTGGGAATAAACCTTGGAGATTTTACCGGCGAAGAGCAAATGGGAAAACAACCCATTGAGGAGGGTTTGGTGGATGAGGAAGTTGATGAGGAGCAGTTGGTAGATTACGACTCAGAGCCTGAGTTCTATGAGGTTGATGAAAGGCCTTTGACATATGTGATACAGAAGGGTGAAAATGAAAATGATATTTTTGAGATGGAGAAGAGTGATTGGTTTGTAAGAGAAAAGGAACCTGAAGAGTTGACTCCACTGTTTCAGAATATGGAGAGTTTGAAGAAGAAAGAGGCTGATAAGAAGATAGTGAGCTGGAAGTTCAACCCCGACTTGAAAATGTTCATGATAAAAAGGCGAGGGGGTGGAATCACTTATCTTCACAAGAGGAAGGCATTCAAGACCTTGCCAAAATGGGATTTGAGAAGGTTGGCATCTTTGCCTTTACTTGGAGCACACTTGAGTGAAAGAGCCAGATTTCTAGAAAAAGAAATCCAACATGGGCTCAATGATAACTTTGAGGCTTTCGGTTTTATGAAAGCAGAAAGAAAAAGATCAAAGAAAGATAAAGATTGGGCTACTGGGAAGGGAAGGATTGTGTTGAGCGTGAAGCCTCCTAAGACGGTTCAAAGGGTTAGATTGGCAGATCCGTCTCCCTCGCGTCTGAAAGAGTTTGAGAAGTGGTTTTATGACAATCAGACGGGGGAGGCTGTTATCAGAGTTAAGGGTGGAATTGAATACCGAATCTTTGACCCGATGGAGTTGTTTGGTTTTTCAGATGATGATCTACTGGTTCTGTGTGAGAACCATATTAAGGCAGGGGCGGGAGAAGAAACGAGAAGGGAAGCTAGCTTGTTCATGATTGTAGTGAACAAAGTTAGAGGAGTGAGAGCTGAAGTGAAAGCGCTGGCAGAGAAAGTTAGAGGTGAGGATGATTTACACATGGACATTCAGGATTTAGCAAAACAATTTACACAAGCTAGTGCTCATCCTGATGGAGCCAATGAGGCAGGAGGCAACCAAAGAAGATCAAGTGCTGAGGCTCAACAGAGTAAAGCTGAAGGAGCTGATCCGGAAACATCATGTGCAGGTACCGAGAAGGCTGGAGCTGAATGAAGACATAAAGCCAAGAAGAATGGGTGAGATCCAACCTAGGGGGAGTATTGAAGATCAAGATAGGTTGGACTCACCATTGGATTAGTTTTTGTTTATCTTTCGTTGTAATAGGATCTTTGTTAGTTTCCTTTTGTAAGTTTGTTTAGTGCAAGTCTATATGTTAGCTGTCGGGCGAAACTATAGTTTCGGCCTGGCGAAACTGTTAGTTTCGCCAGACGAAACTATTGAGCTCAGATCATGTTTACCCGGTGAAACTGTTAGTTTCTACGGGCGAAATTATAGTTTCGCCTATATAGTTTCGCCTACAGCGAAACTATATGCGAAACTATGACAGCTATATATAGATTTCTTTTGTCTAATTGTGATCTATCCTTGCAAGAAACCCTAATCGTGTATTATTGTTGCAAGAGGCTATTGTAAGCTTGTTCTTTCTGAATACATTGAGCTTATTTCAATTCATTCACTGTTGTTCATCATTAAAACCATGTTTGAAAGCTTTTTGGTGTTATTTTGATCATCCTTCTCTTAGTGTTGGTTGTGTGTGTTTGGTATTGAGCGATTCAAGCATTCTTCTGCACTGAAAACCGATCAAATGGACCAACACCTCAGCCAAGTCAAGTTCAAGCACCCCTGCTCAGCAACCACATGCTCTCCCTGAGCCTCAATCTTCCCAATCTCATCATCAACCCCAACCTCAACAACACAGCTTCTTCACCCCAGGAGTTGTTGATTGGAGTAGTTTACCAGATGACTTATCTGGTCAAGAACAACTATTCCAAGGTGCTGGTCAACATGATGGTGATCATCCATTTCGGAATATTGCTCTAATGGCCTTTGAGTCTGCTGATGGGTCATCATCCAATGCTTCATCACAGGTATCCTCTGAGGCTAAAGCCAAGCTTTGTTCTGACTCATGCATAGCAGCATTTGCTTCTATTAGAGAAGCAAATGTAGCTTTAATTAATAAAAACCTTGAGCTAGAGCAAACCATTTCTAAAAAGAAAGCTGAATTTGGGGCTGCACTTAATGATAAAAATGATGAGATTTATAAGCTTAAATGCCAATTAAAAGATGATAAGGCTAGGGAAGATGTACTTCTAGAGAAGTACAGAGACCTCAAGGAAACTCTTGCAATCACCCAAGTAGAGTGTGATCGATGGGTCCAATCCTGCAAGGGTTTTGAAATGCTTCTTAGTAAGCAATCTGCTTCCAATGTGAAGTTTGGCATTGGTTATAATCACACTGCTCCTCCTACAGATTTCACTTCAAGAGCAGAAGTTGAATCTGATGGAGAGAGCAATAACCAATCCTTCTCATCATGTGACCTACTATCTGATACAGCATCATCAGAGGTAGAGATCAGCATTAACTCCCAAAACCAATCAGCTGATGCTACAATAGCTGATGGTTCAAATGCTGACTGTCACATGACCAAAGAGTTGATCAACTCAGGTGTTGTCTCTAGAAGTACTGAAAGTACTGGAGAGCAAGTGATAACACCTGAAGTTCAAACCCCAACTACTGCCAGTACTGAAGAGAAGAAAACTACCAGTAGAAAGGATTTGAAGCCTAATGAAGAGGACGTTAGGAAAGCAGGTACTACAAGGAAGAAAACTGCAAGTACTGACTGCAAACAGCTGAAGAACAAGTCTTCAGCAGTTTCATCCTCTTCAATAGATGATCAACATAAGATGAAGAAGAAGCCATGTGATATATGTGGCTTGTTCAATCATCTTACTGATGATTGCTGGTATAAAAGAGGTTCCAAACTCAAACAAAAGGAGAGAATTAAAGAGCACATTAATACAATGAAAAATGAGTTTGAGACCAAGTTTGTACTAGAAACATCAAAGCCTGAAACCCCTAAGCCCAAAAGCAAATCCAAAAAGAAGATAGGGGTTAATCAGGCAACAGCTGAGGTTGCTCAAAAGAAGATGGTGCAACATAGGAATCCATCATCAGCAAGCCCCAATGTGTCTGAAGAGCTGAAAGCTTTATCACAAAGTCAGACACAACTTGTGATGATGGTTCAACATCTAATGGGAAGAGTCAACCAATTAGATGCTCCTATGTTGAAACCACAGAAAAGGAAATCCAAGCCAAAGGGTTCCTCTTCTATACCATCTCCTTCACCTCAGGCTGTCAAACATAACACACCTGTTAGTGACGCACCTGTTGTTGAGAACAGACCCAAAACCAAAAAGGTTTGGGTCTTTAAAACTAACTAACTTGTTGTTATGATTGTAGGGTTCTTCAACATGCCAAAGAAGCATCTGGTATGTAGACAGTGGAGGATCCATGCATATGACAGGAAGCGGTTATCTTCTTAATGACTACTCTCAAGGAAAGAAGGGATTTGTCTCCTTTGGCAATGATGCAAAGGGTTACATCATTGGAAAAGGCTTTGTTTCCAATGGGGGAATAAGGTTTGATGATGTTAACCATGTGGAGAATCTCAAGTACAATCTCTTGAGTGTCAGTCAAATGTGTGATAAAGGCCATGTTGCCCTTTTCACAAGCCAGAACTGTCAGATTCTGTCATTCAAAGTTCTAAATTTGATTGACAAGGTGTTGGATGAATATACTCTCCTGAAAGCCAACAGGACAGGAAGAGTATATGCCTTAGATCTTTCTAAAAAGATAGATCTAAAAGGCCATCCTTGCCTATTCTCCAAGGCCTCTCCTCAAGAGTCTACTCTATGGCATAGAAGGCTGGGACATGTTAATCTCAAAAACATGAATCAGCTGATAAACCATGGTTTAGTAAGAGGATTGCCTTTGAAGGAGTTCAAGTGTGAAGACAACTGCACTGCTTGCTTAAAGGGAAGACAACACAGAGTTTCATTCCCTCCAATAGAAGAACCAAAGTCCACTGCCTGCTTGCAACTCTTGCACATGGATCTCTTTGGTCCTGTCAGGGTGATGAGCATGGCAAAGAAGAAATACTGTCTGGTAATTAAGGATGATTACTCCAGATATGTATGGACTTTCTTCTTGCACACCAAGGATGAAGCTGCCAAGGCTATTATGAACTTTGTGTTATTTATGGAGAAGCAGTATTCCCTGTAGGTCAAGTGTGTGAGGAGTGACAATGGAACAGAATTTAGAAACCACGCACTTGTTGACTTCTACCTGTCTAAGGGAATTAAAAGGCAGTTCAGTATTCCCAGAACTCCTGAACAGAATGGAGTGGTTGAGAGAAAGAACAGGACTCTCATTGAAGCTGCAAGGTCAATGCTGGCTGACTCAAGATTGCCACTGACCTTTTGGGCTGAAGCTGTCAACACAGCTTGCTATGTGCAGAATAGAGCATTAGTGAATCAGAGGTTGATAAAGACTCCTTATGAAGTACTTCATCATTTGGCCCCTCTGATTTCCTTCTTTTGAGCCTTTGGGTGTCCTTGTTTCATTCTCAACACTAGCAATCCACTCCAGAAGTTTGTTAGTAAGGTGGATGCAGGGTATTTTGTTGGTTATTCATCAACTTGCAAGGCATACAGAGTTTTCAACTGTAGGACAAAGATGGTTGAAGAAACTCTGCATGTCAAGTTCAATGAATCTCCAAAGGACAAGATTCCACAAAACCCTATGGAGTTGTTTGATCTGGACATACTGCAATATGTTTCTTATCAACCTCTAGCTGTTGTGCCTGTCAACAGTTCACCTGGTGGTACTGATGATGATGTAGACAGTACTCACCTTTTTAGGTTTAGTGACCACCTGCCTGAGTCCACTAAACCTGATGCTCCTGTAGCTTCAGCAGCCCCATCCACAACAAATGTTGATGAGATTTCTACATGCTCTACTCCATTTGAGCTACCATCTCCTACATGGTTTCAAGAATCTTCATCATCTGTTGCTGTTGAAAGTCCTACAAACACTTACACTGATATTATAGTCTATCAAGAGCTGAAGAATCACCCCACATCTCAAATCATTGGTGATATCAATGCTGGAGTTTCAACGAGGAATCAATTGTCCAACTTCTGCTTCTATGCTCTCTTCATTAGTCAGCAAGAGCCAAAGAACTATCATGTTGCATCAAGAGACAATGGATGGGTTGAAGCAATGCAGCTTGAGCTTCTTCAGTTCAGAAAACAGCAAGTGTGGGAGCTTGTTCCTTTACCCCAAGGTAAGTGTGCAATAGGCACTAAGTGGCTGTTTAGGAATAAAACAGATGAAAAGGGCCAAATTGTTCAGAACAAGGCCAGACTGGTTGTTCAGGGTTTACACAAGAGGAAGGCATCGATTATGATGAAACCTTTGCCCCTGTAGCCAGACTGGAGGCAATTAGATTGTTTTTAGCCTATGCTGCCTTTCACAATCTTAAAGTTTATCAAATGGATGTCAAAAGTGCCTTTTTATATGGTAAAATAAAAGAGGAAGTTTATATGTGTCAACCACCTGGTTTTGAGGATAATAAACATCCTGATTGGGTGTATAAGCTTGATAAGGCTCTTTATAGGCTGAAACAAGCTCCTAGAGCCTGGTATGAGACACTCTTAACTTTTCTTCTAGAAAATAAGTTCACTAGAGGCACCATTGATAAAACCTTATTCATCAAGACCGTGGGACAACATAAGCTTCTTGTTCAAATTTATGTAGATGACATAATTTTTGTATCCTCTGATCCACAATTGTGGGATGAATTCACAAAGCTCATGAAGCAAAAGTTTGAAATGAGTGCTATGGGGGAATTACAGTTCTTTCTAGGTTTGCAAATCAAACAAAGGACTGATAGAATCTTTATTCATCAGTCCAAATACACAAAAGAGTTGTTGAATAAGTTTGATTCACAAACCTGTAAGCCCTGTTCTACTCCCATGAGCAGCATCACACAACTGGATGTTGATCAGAAAGGTAAAGCGGTTGATGAAACCCTTTACAGATGTATGATTGGGTCCTTGATGTACCTTACAGCTTCTAGACCAGACATCATGTTTACAACATGTGCCTGTGCTAGATTTCAGGCTGCACCTAAAGAATCCCATTTGATTGCAGTCAAAAGGATCTTTAGATATCTGCAGGGCACCCAATCACTAGGTCTTTGGCATTCAACTAGGCATTCTTGCAAATTAGTTGCTTTCTCTGATAGTGACTATGCAGGATGCAAAGTCACTAGAAAATCCACTTCTAGTGGTTGCCAATTCCTAGGCAATTGTTTAGTTTCTTGGCAGAGTAAGAAACAAACATCAATTGCTACATCCACTGCTGAAGCTGAGTACATTGTTGCTGCAAGTTGTACTTCTCAGGTACTCTGGCTTCAGAACCAACTCTTGGATTATGGCATTACAGAGACTAAGACTCCATTACTAATGGATAGTGCTTCAGCTCTTTGTATTGTTAAAAATCCAGTCCAGCACTCTAGGACCAAACATATAGAGATCAGACATCATTTTATAAGAGATTGTTATGAAAAAGATCAGATTGATCCAAAGTTTGTGCCTAGTGCTGATGAGCTTGCAGACATCTTTACTAAGCCTTTAGATAGTGCCACATTCCAAATTTGGTACTAAGGCTTGGTATGCTGCAGCTAGAATAATTTGACTAATACTGATGCTCTCAGTCACAATTACTGATGAGCATTGGTATGCAAAGGTCAAATATAAGTACTGATGAATCATTTAGTCTTCAGCATTTTCACAACTACTAAAGACTAAAACAATTCAAAGTACTGAAGTACATTATTTGTTGAAAACAGCTGATGTAGTTACAACTACTGATGTGGTTATAACTACTGATGTATAATTTTCACTCAAATAAGTACTGAAGAACAAATTTGTTCACAAGTACTGATGTGCAATCTTACACATAAGTACTGAAGACAAAATTTGTTCACCAGCTCTGAAGAATATTTCATTAGCACTTATGAACATCTGATCACAAGAGCTGAGGAATAAATATTCACAAGAGCTGAAGGGCCAATGAAACATCCGAAAGTCAGCCAAAAAGCTGATGAGTAAATGTGGAGGTCAGAATGAAACAACTGAATTGACGGAAACAGCTGATGAGTAACTTTACTCTTCAGCTGATACCTACATCTGCTGTTTCATACCCAAACAACTGAAGGACAAAACCATGTCTTTAGTAGTTTCACAACTACTGATTATTAACACCAAGTCCTCAGTTGTTTACAACAACTGAAGCAAAACCATGTCTTCAGTAGTTCACAACTACTGATGTCAGTAGTTTACAACTACTGAAGACTAACACCAAGTCTTCAGTTGTTTACAACGTTTGAAGACATGTCTTCAGTAGTTTATAACTACTGATGACTAACAGATCTTCAGTCGTTTACAACGTCTGAAGGACAAAAGCAAGGTCTCAGTAGTTTCAACTACTGAAGATTAACACCAAGTCCTCAGATGTTACAACCACTGAAGGTGAAAACCACGTCATCAGTAGTTTCAACAACTGATGACTAACACTAAAACCTTCAGTAGTTTTCTTTTAGCCTTGCCATACCCTATAAATACCCAACCTTCAGAGCTTTTCATTCTCACTTGACCTAAAATTTCAAAAACTCTGAAACCTCCCATACACCATTAATGGCGACCATGCAACTAAAGCCACGACACAACTGTGTCGCATACCTCACAAAGTCACCATTCTGGACAAAGTTCCATCACGCCATCGATCTTATGATCGATTCTCCTTTCCAAACGGCATTTCTCATAAATCCGACCATCTATGCCGATTCGCTTACCCAGTTCTGGACGAACGTCACCGTACAAACTGGAGAGAATGACACCGAGGTCTCTTTCCAGTCGTTCGTCAATACCCATAAGGTGGTCATCAATCCCGCAATCATCCGACAAACCCTAAAATTGGATGATGCCACCTTCCCCACCAAATACCCCAAAGGCACCACCGATCTTTCTTTTGCACATCATGATTATCAGGGTGACCTATCTGCCTCAACCCTGCTAAAGAAACATTTCCATGACGCTGAATGTCTTATTTTTCACATGGTAAATGTTTGCTTAGCCCCGAAGACATCATCATGGGATCAAATGTCCACAAGGTGGCAGCAGGTATTATACTCTATCCTTGAGAAACAACCACTAAACTTTTCTGAAATAATTTTCTTGGAACTCAAAGACATGGCTACAAAACCTTTTACAAACCGTTGGATTTTATATCCACGGTGCATTATGGCCATGATAGAGAGCCAGCTTAATGCTGAGGGACTTGTTGGCACTGGGGTCCCCGCCATGGCTGTTTTAGCTGAGGTATACTCCAGGCACAACACCGACCAAACCCTTAAAAAGGCTGCCAAGCTGCGAAACCCACGCAGCTGGAACCCACAGCCTCCACCTCACAATCCAAAGTCCCCACCGAACCCAAACCCAAAAGAAAACCTAAAAAGGCTACTCAGGGAGATGAGTCCCTTGAGGATGCCCCTGCAACACAAATGCAGGAAGTTACTGCTGGCCAGATTCTCCCAGCAGTCACCACGACTCCACCTACCACAACCGCATAGGTTTCCTCTTTACAGGAACCTGATGCAACCATTTCTGGGGCTGCCACACATCTGGAGTCTTTCTCACTTGAGGAGACTGCCATTGAAATGCACCAATCTCCCCTGGTGCATACTGCTTCTACCCCATCTCCCACTGCAACCTCCCCTAAAAGCCCTACACTAATAATTGAAGAAGTGTTGACTCATCTTAACACTCCACCCTCTACTCAAAAACCAATCACACCTGGGAAAACTCCAACCAAAGAGAGGGTGGACACAAGTGTTGATGGGAGCCCATAACATAGAGAATCACATGTCTCATCTCCTAGTATGGCTAGGGAGATAGGATATTCTGGTGAGGCTGCCACTTCCCCTGCATCAGCATATGAGCAGGAAGAAGCTGGTAACATCAATAGGGCCTCACCAGAGGCAACTACCGATGATGGATCCAATCCGGAAGGCTGGAAGTCCCCAGAACCAAGACAAAGGGGCACATGCAACTACTGAGCCAAACTCAGTGCATGTACATCCTGACACAGTCAGGAGGTCAGGTGATTCAGTTCAAACTGATGATGACGTGAGCTTCTTCTTTGATGTAGTTGCTCAAAACACCATTCTTGAGGAGGAGGTGAGCGACTCAAAGAGCTGCTCGCCAAATTCTCACAAGAATCAAGTCCATCTGCCACCATTAACCCACAGATGGCACCTTCACCTGAAGGTCTCATAAACACTCAGTCACTCCCACAAACTCAGCCACCTGCCTCAGCTTCTGGCACTAGTTCTCAGGAATATAACCCTCCTGAGCAATTAGTTGCTATCTTCCAAAAATCCCTGCCTCTCATCATACCAATAATCACAGACATTGTGATGAAAACCCTTGATGAGAGGCTTCCCTCACAAATACAGCCCATGGTGGAGGCTGCTGTGGCTAAAACGCTTGCTGATAGTCAAACCCTAACCAATGCACCCAAAAAGGGGGAGACATCAGTGCAAGCTAAGAGGAAGAGGGTAGAGGAGGAGAAAGAAGTAGGGAGAGAGGAGGAAAACGAGAGGGTGAGGACTGAGGAGACTGAGAAGGTGAAGGGGAAGGAGAAGGTGAGGGAGGAGAGAGCTGAACAGATAGAAGTGGCTGAAATCCAAAAAGATTTCAGTGTCACTTACAAAAAGAAGAAAGGAGAGAAGGAAGGAGAGAAGGTGGTGAAAGATACTGATCTAGCAGTCCTGGTCAAGGAGGCTGATGCTGAGCATAGCCGGTCAATGGACTCTATCATTGATCAGCTGTTCAGGCAAGGCTTTGACAAGGACACTGCCATGCTAGATCAGGAAATTAGGAAGTTGGAGGTAAAGGAGATAGAATACCGATGGACTAGTCATAGCCAAGAGGAGAGAAAGAGACTCGATGCTATGACTAGGTTCATTTCGAAGTATCTGGGAAGACCAGTCCTAGATGTGAGAGCTTGGACCAGGGACAGAATCTTGGCTATAGCCACCAAGATCTGTTCGGCTGGTGAATTTACCAAGGGACTGGTCGCAGAAGCCCTATCAGAAGCCGGTGCTGGGAACAGGACTTTGCTAGTCAAACAGACTAAACCTGCCCTCATTTCTAGATTACTAGCAAAGCCTGCCCAAATTCCCACACCAACAACCTAAACACAACCCACAAAACCAACCCCTTCACCATCAAAACCTATTGCCGATGATCCACCCTTGTAGAAGAAGAGAAGGGTGTTGAGGCTGCAAGAAGAAGAAGAAGAGGAGGATGAGGAAGATAGGTTGCCTCTCTCTGCAGTCATATCTTTGCCCAAAGCCAAACCTATACCCATCACTCCCACCTCACAGATGGAAGCTGTGAAGGTTAAACTGGAAGAAGAACAGCAGCATAGGCTACATGATGATGAGCTGCTGAAAAGAGTAGATAAAGCCTATGCTGCTTCCTTATCTATTATGAATATGAGGAAACAAGCTCTGAGATTATTCACTTTAAGGCATACATTCCAATTTCAAAAGGACAAAGTGAGTATTTGGCCTGATCCCAGGGTGTCTTAAAGAATTATGAAGAAAGATATACCAAAGAGATACAATGGCCTAGTGAAAAGGATCGTAGGTGAAGAGATCTCCTTGGCCATTGTAATATCACCCTAGGAGATCATAGAAGATTTCAAGAAAACCTATCAGGCTAACCTCCCACCAAAAAAGATGTTGGAGAATAGAGTTGTTAAAAAGGGGTTAGTCTACAAGAGGTTTGAGAAACTTCAAAGGAATGAGCTCCAGTTGTTCTTAGAGGGTAATCACCCTGATGAATTCACCTATAGGGCCATAACAACTGTGGAGCTCAAAAGTGTTAAACAGGCCAAATACATCTCAGAGCTCTATGGGCCTGAAGGATTCTTTGATGGTGAGGCAGAAGTACTTACCATGGAGGAACAAGTGATGTTTTTAGAGGCCTACACCAGAGAATCCTACAGGCTTATAGTTGGGAAGTAGGTCTTATGGATGGGACAACAACTCTGTGTCCAGTTTCCCAAAACAGAGTTCCCATCCATACTATGCCAAACAAATTCTTAAGACCTCTTCCCAGGCCAGTGCTTACGAGGGTCATCTTCTAAGCTGATCAAGAAGGAAAAAGACCAATCATTCTGCCATCAATAAGTGGGACCAATAAATTGCTTGAGGTTTTGGCTGCATTGGTTCAGGGGGAGTTTATTGGACCAAAAGAACCAATGAGCCAGATTAGAAAAACCTCTAAGTCCCACATCACATCACAACAACTGCTGGAGGCTTCATCAGCAGTTTGACAAAGACTGAAGACTCAACAGCTGAAGATCAAAGATCTGAAGAACAACAGCCGAAGATCCCAAGTACTGAAGACAAGTACTGAAGTTTGAAGTACTGAAGAATATAAGTACTGAAGACTTCAAGTACTGATGACTCAAGTGCTGAAGATCAACAGCTGAAGACCTGAAGAACTGAAGATCAACAACTGATGCACAAAGTCTGAAGACAAAGACTGAAGACATCAGCTGATGACAACTACTGAAGTCATCAGCTAATGAAACATCTGAAGATCCAAGTCTGAAGACCAAGTGCTGAAACTTCAGAGTTTGTCACAACAGCTGAAGAAGTTGTCTTCAGTTGTTGTGATGGTTTTTCTCTTTCACTAGTTTGTATTTTTCCTTTTCAGTAGTTTGTACAACAGCTGAAGAGTTTGTTCTTCAGCTGTTATAGTTCAGTAGTTTGTAAAACAACTGAAGAGTTTGTTCTTCAGTCGTTGTAGTTATCAGTAGTTTCTTATCAGTTCTTGTAATAGTTTGACACTTAGCATTTTGTAAGAAGATGCCAGCTGTTGTGACATCTTCAGTAGTTTAGTTTGTTATCAGTAGTTGTTAATAACGGTTGATGTCACTGTCAAGTGACATCAGCATTAGGTTATTCTTCCCTATATAAGGAAGATGACCTAATTGTAGCCGCTGCTAATCATAGCCGCAGTCGAAGCATGTATTGAATAAAATATTTTCTTTTGCAGAACTTCTATCTTTCTCTATAACTTACTGTTTTATTGTTAAATCTATTGTGTTCTTGCTTGTTTGTCTAATTCTTATACTAAATCCGCTGCAAATACAACCTAATTGATCAAACTAGAGGCTGAGATCCTGTCAATCACTTACCTCAAGTTCTTCCCCTGAAAGGCTAGAAGTATCATCTAATGGAGCAGATGAAGTAGTGTCTAGTGTAGGAGTATTCAGCACATCATACATCATCCGAGCATCTAACTCATCCTCAGAATGGGAAGGAGGTAGATTGAAGGACTTGAAGAATCCATCATAGTCAAAGAAGAAGGAAGGTCCTTTTCCAGCAAGGGGGTGGTGTATCTTTAAACATCAATGTTGCACCACACTTCTAACTAACCCGTTGAGTTGTTGTAAACATGTTTGTCCGGTATACTATAGCTGAGAAAAATACCTTCTTCTGCCTTCTCGTAAATTTCCAAGTCTGATTTTTTAATAGCATGCAAGGTGCACCAAAAGGTTTGAGATATTCCAAGTTGGGTTTACATCACTAGAGTAATTCATAACATGTATTTCCATGACGTTTGACCACCAGAACCCGATTCAGAGTGTAACAAGCATTAGCCACTGCCTCATTCTAGAATTGAATAGGTAGTTTTGAATCAGCTAGCATTGTCCTTGCAGTCTCTATCAGGCTTCGATTGTTCCTCTCAGTGACACCGTTCATCTGTGGAGTGCATGCAGAAGTGAATTGATGAACAATACCTTTCTCTCGACAGAACGTCCATCAACTGATTCTTAAACTCTGTTTTGTTATCTGATCGAATGTTTCTGACTTTCAGCTTGTAGAGAGATTCAAGTGCCATAACCAGATGCTCGAGTGATTCGAACGTCTCAGACTTGCTTTTAGAAACATTACCCAAGAGAATCTGGAATAGTCATCAGTCACCACAAAGCTGTACCAATCTCCAGCAATACTCTTTGTGCTAACTGGGCCAAACAGATCCATATGTAGAAGCTCGAGTGGAATTTTGATAGAGTTTACTTTCTTTGCTTTGTGAGATTTCTTGGTCTGTTTCCCCTTCTTGCACGCGACACAGAAATCTAGAAGTGGAAGTTTTTGACAGTTACTCCCTCTACCAGATCATTCTGAACTAGATGGTTCATCTTCCTCAGATTGATGTGTCCCATTCTCCTATGCCATGAGACTGAATCCCTCTCTATTGCCTTTGACAGGAAGCACTATGCAGTCGACTCAATTGTGGAGGCTTTTGATAGGTCCAAGACATACAGATCATTATATCTTGAAGCTGACATTAAGACTTTATCCTCCTCGATGACATACTCCTTCTTCAGTATATAACACCTCTTATTGTTGAATGCAACTTTGAATCCCTTATCATAGATTTGGGAGAAAGAAAGCAAGTTATTTTGCAGTTGCTAACATAGTTGACCTTGTCAAACTTAACTTTATCATTTCCCACTTCGCCTTCTGCGGTAATATAGCCTCCTTTATTTCCAGCAAATGATATGTGGCCCCCTTTAATTTGTTTGACGTTGAAAAAGAGGGACGAATTCCCGGTCATGTGCCTGGATGCCCCACTATCAATAATCCAGGTATTAGTGATAGCGTTGTATCGGACACCCTGCACATACAATGAAAATTATTAGTTCAGGTTTGGGACCCAAACCTTAACTGCCTTGGGTGTCCTAGAGGTATCACACATCATAAACTCAACCCACTGTCCTTCAGAGGATGAGAACATCTCATTCTTCTTCTTGTCCTCACTATCAGACATGTTCCCTGATTTTTCTTTTCATAAGCCAGTTTTGTGTAAGGCCTGTTTGTGGTAAACAGACGATTGGTTAATGGTTTGAGTTTTAGGTTCACTAATAATCCTCGGTTTAACCTTGGGTGACACAGCCTTGCTTTCAGCTTGTCTGTATGGCCTTTGGTATATTGGGGAGTATTAGATCTTGTTTTAGGAAATCTAGGTTTTTCATCAAAAAGCTCAATTTTTCTTTTAGGTGTCTGATAGAAAGGACAATTTGAAGAGATATGTCCTCGTTTTCCATAACTGTAGCAAGATCTCCCTTCTACATATTATGGAGCATGTTGATTTGGGGTTAACTGTGGTCGGGGGCTTTGCAGTTTCTCTTCCCTTTTAGATGTTTCTCCTTTTTTAACAAATTAATTGTTTTAACATTGTGACCATCTATTGCCTTTCATTTATTTGGACTTTGATGATTAACACGTTTAGGGTTATTGGAGTTAAATCTTTTAGGTTCTGAATTAGACGTTTGTGAACCTGAACCTAAGTTAACATTTTCAACTTTGTCAGTTAAATCCTCAACAGGCATCTTATTTTTAGATCCCAAAGTAGTATTTTTCTGTTCAGTGACAGACTTCACAGGTTTACCCGTAGAATCTGGATCACTGACTAGAGGAGTAGACACCACATGATCCTTTACAGGTTACTATTGATTGGTCTACATTTTGTATTCAAAAGGATAGCATGTGGTGGCGGAACTACTTTATAACCCAAACCTTCCCCACCGTTTCGTTCTTTCACTAAGTTCTGAACTATGGGTGAAGAACTTGCCAAACTATGCAGTTTTTGTTTTAATGATTCAACTTTGACTTCTAAAACTGCTTTCTGCTTTTTTGTTTCATTCAAAGAATTTAAATAGAACTTAATATCATTAGATTGATTAAAAGTAACAACTTTGGTTTCCCTTAGTTGTTTCCCTAGAAGTTCTATCTTTTGTTTGAAACTGCACTCATTTTGTTTTAGCACATGATTTGCTTCAGTGCAGAGTTGCAAATCATTTACAGATTATCATTGTGTTCTAATAACCTAGAAAATTTTAAATCAATGCTTTCTCTAAATTTATCACATTCAGAACAAGCATGTTTATCAAATAACTCGTCTTTAGAATTTACCTGTGAAGTATCAGACGAATCAGCCATCAGTGCAGTGTCGAACTCTTCAGCAACTGGAGGTTCTATGTTTACTGCACTAAGCTCTTCTTCCACTAAGTGATCAACGACATCCATAGATTCTTCAACACCTGGACGTGAATACTCAGCTACTATGTCTCCCTCACTTGCAGATCCATCATCCAAGGTGTCGACGAATGCAACATTTGATTCACCCTCGGATACGAATCAGAAGTACCAGTCTTGTCCTTCATCACCTTGAGCATCCAAACTTTAGAATCTTTACTTGTTGTTGATGCTCCAATCTTATACTTTTCCTGATGATTGAATGAAGGAAATAGATTACCATTCCCTATCTTTGGGCTTAACACACTCACACTTAAAGTGCCCTTTCTCGCCACAGTTGAAGCACATGACCTTGGTTTGTCAAACCTGAATGTAGTGTCTTTAGTTGCAACCAAGTTTGCCCCGTCTTCTTTGCAAACTTCTTTGCTCTCCTCACGGCACTAGCCAAGGCCCACATGATGTCCATGCTTTCTAACTCAGTTTCATCAACTTGCTCGTAATCTTCATCAGCAAGATGACAGTTTCCAATCTTTCCAGCAACCAAACCATCATAAGATTGGACAACTGTAGCTAGAAGGTCCATATGCTCTTTCACTACTTCCACAGTCACATTCCCGAGATTTTCAGTCTTTAACTTTGTAGCATTTGCCTCAGGAACTATGTAGTGAGTTCTAAATGACCTTGACATGTTGGTTCCTAATAGGTTGCATTAAGAAGGAGAAGAGGAGTTAGACACAAAAGTTGTTTGTAATGGTGCACCTGAAGTAGTAAGAGTTGGAACTGAGTTGTATAAAGCAGGATTCTGAGCGTAGGATCTTTTCTTTGACTTGTACTTCTGACGCAGTTCTTCCTCCCTAAGCTTCAAAATGAAGTCATTTATGTCCAAGGAAGCAAGAGTCTCGTTTTGTATTAAGTTGGACACAAATGGATCCTATTTGTCTGGTAAACCATCAGCAAGCTAGAGACTTTGTCTTCCATGGATTTAGTCACACCATGAGTGTGCAACTCACTTATCAGATGGTAGAATCTATCAATGATATCATCCAAGCTCTCATTCCTAATCGGAGAGAAGTTATCAAATTCTTTCTTTAGAGCTTTGGCTTTAAGTGCTTTTAGAGTTGCATTGCCTTCGTATCTCTTTTACAATGCTTCCCATAACTTCTTAGACTGCTTGTTCTCAGAAAATTGATGAAAAATATCTTTTGGTATAGACTGAGTCAACAAGCCATATGCTTTCTTTTCAGCATTATGCAAGGTCTTCTGGGCTTCACTCATTCCAGTCAAGGTTAGTTTAACTCCATTTGCACTGACCGGTACCGTGTAACCATTCTCATTAGACGTCCATAAGTTAGGGTCAACTTCATTTAAGTAGATTTCAAACCGCTGTTTGCATTTAGGATATTCATCCAACGTTAGCAGCTTAGGCGGTTTGTTGTGGTTTCCAATCTCATTCTCCAGAATTAGCAAGTTCTAGATATGAGAGTCCTTTCCAGCAGAGAATGCAAACTGATCCTCCATTTCTTTAAACTTTGTGAACCTAGAACAGGACAAATTCATTCGTGCGACTGAAGGATGCGAATGGGTCAATCGTACGAATGAAGGATGCGAATTAATTCAATCGTGTGATTGGATTCAATCGTGCGAATGAGCAGGACACCTGACTGGAGTACTTCAATCGTGCGGATGAGAGGACCGAATGAGTTCAGTCATGCAATTGAGCCAATCATGCGTCTGAAGGATGCTGTGTTCGAAAAATCGAATTTTGAACACTTTGACACAAAACACGAAATTTCCAGAAACCCTAATTTGCCGTTTGAAGAATAATCGAATTTTTAACACAACCAATCATCAAAACACCTTTTTAAGCAAAAAGATGGATCTCTTGAATGAAAACTTTAGTTTTGACACCAAAACCAATTGAATTCATGCAAAATCACGAGCCTATGCTCTGATACCACTTGTTAGGACCGTTTTCGTACGGAGTATTAACGGATTCCACATGAGACCAGATCAAATAGTGCGGAATCCTATTTGATTGGCGATTCAATCAGTGAGAACGAATAACCGGATCGATCTAACGATGAGACAAACGTTAAGAATGAATGAGAATCGATCAAGAACGAACTATGAACTTGGATTGACGACTTGGGACGCTCTGGACGGCTAGGGTACGTAGGTATTTGAAGTGTTTTGTTTTTCCACGAATTACGTGGTATTTATAGGTTTTCTGTCTTCATTCGTACGACTGAACCATTAGCATGGTTCAGTCGTGCGACTGACTCATGCGTCTGACTCATACGCATGACTGAAGGTTCAGTCGTGTGACTGAATCAATCTTATGTCTCAGTCATGCAACTAATCCAGTCTCCTGGTTCAGTCATGCGACTGGTCCATCAGCATGATTCATTCATGCGTATAGACCATAAGTATGGTCCATTATCATGAACTATCATATGAGTAAGTTAAACACACTTCTAAGTTTTTATTGACTTAGAACCATGTAAAACAACATCAAACCTATATATTTAGTTCATACACATGAATCGCATTCAATATAATGATAATCATGACATAATCAAACATAAATCAACATCACAATGCATTTCATATATCACTCAATCATTTCATTACATTGGATTACATAAGTGTAAGACATAAAAGACTTTTACATTTAAGAACATAAACTAGGTACTTCAATATGTATCAACAATCTTGGGTACATCAGGTATTTGTGTGAAGTCACTGGATCGATAAACATCCGAGCATGATCTTGACGGAAGGATAAAAACCAAAAGATAAACAATAGTACGAACAAGAATCGAATGATTTTATTGATAAAACATAACGATTTTAAGCTCGTTACAACTTAAGAATCAAGACTTTTGGCAAGGGGAGATCGAGCATGATCTCCCCTCTCCACCGGCAGCACCTGGGCACCGGGAACCCTATCAAAACCCTCAGGTTTCTACACATTGAAACTGGTATATATAGGCCTCGGCCCATATTAGATGCGACTGGGCCCATTCGTGCGATTGGACCATGCGTATGGTTCAATCGTACGACTGGACCATTCTTATGGCTCAGTCTTACGAATGCCCCAATCGCATCTCTCAGTCGCACGACTGGTCCATTAGCATGACTCAGTCGTACGACTGAGTCTCATTCGCATATGCTCCTGCGAATGACCCAGTTTCATGTGTTTACAAGGTGTATAACATTAAGCCTAGACTATTCGTCAAGCGACGGACACACTATATATGACTATATATGCTCCAACAAATTCCCCCTTGGACGTTGCTTGCGAATAGTAGATAACACCTCTTACAATCTTCAGTCAATCTTTGCTCTGGTTTCCAATAGAATCAAACGAACAACCATATTAGCCAACATTGCCGATCCGTCAGGTTACCACAATATCCCTGAAAATGAATTTAGGCACAATAGCTTTCGTTTACTTTGCAGAACACCATCATAGCAGTAAGATTCCCCAAATGACTGATTTTTCCAGATAATGACATGACCAGTTTTCCATTGCTTCAATCTTCACACAGTCTAACCTGTTTAACATTTCCAACTGTAGAAATTCCCCCTCACGTTCAGCATATCCCAATATATAAACGTTGTGCTCTCCTAACGTCTTCATACGGTGTATTGGGCAAAAGGTTGAAGGTTCTAATCCATAGCCGACAATATCAAACAAATCAGCATGCACGAAGATTCATCATCAGAAACCTGCTCACATCATCACTTTCTGATTGCGTCTTCAATTTCTCTATAGACGGATTCCCCCTAAGAATAAGAATCCTCTCTGTGCGGATATAAATATAACTTGATCGGCCCATAAATAGTCAGATGCTCCTGACTACCCCACAAAATCAGCACCGACAGCTGACATCTTCTCTTCTCTCTTTCGTGTTCCAACAACATTCACCGATTCTGGAAGTCCAACGAATAATGGGGTATCCCTCAAACTTGTTTGACATAAGAAACTCAGGGTGAATGTGCTTTGCTCATCCTCAACTCTTGCATAGACTCTCCAGAAGAATCTTCACTATTGACCCGAACATGAACCGAAAATGACCCGATAATTTTACCTAAAAAATTTTATTTTACCAAAATTTTTCAGAAGGCTTCCCGACTGATAAAAATGGTTTAGGGAAAAATTCGTGCAAGAAGCTGTTCCAGACTTTTTTTTTTTTTTTTTTTTTTTTTTGGTCTGGTACACAGCTCATTCGTGCGACTGAAACAGACGAATGAAGACATACGTGCGAATGGGTGATTCGTGCGAATGGACACTCCGAATGGTTCAGTAGTGCGAATGAAGTACACGAGAGGGTCAGTCGTGCGAATGAATGTTCATTCGTACGAATGGACATACGACTGGGTTAGACGTACGAATGGACCATACGAATGGTTCAATCGTGCGAATGAGGTCCAGTCGCATGGCCCAATCGCATAAACGGGTCTGAACGCAGAAAACCAGATCTGCAGCCGCCACAAGGCTGAAAAACCCTAATCCGATGATTTGGACGAGATACAACACAAAATTTGTATCATTGGATTCGTTTTTATGATCTGAAGAAGATTCCGAGTCCGGTTTTAACAAATAAACATCACACACAATGAGATTTGAGCAAAACACGAAGAACACGAAGAACACGAAGGCGGTTTAACGTCAAAGAACCTGAAATAGATCCAGAGATCAAGAGCTCGGGTTGCTAGAGTGATTGTTAGATCAATCTAGCAGTAACCGGCTCTGATAGCAATTGTGAAGTCACTGGATCGATAAACATCCGAGCATGATCTTGACGGAAGGATAAAAACCAAAAGATAAACAATAGTACGAACAAGAATCGAATGATTTTATTGATAAAACATAACGATTTTAAGCTCGTTACAACTTAAGAATCAAGACTTTTGGCAAGGGGAGATCGAGCATGATCTCCCCTCTCCTCCGGCAGCACCTGGGCACCGGGAACCCTATCAAAACCCTCAGGTTTCTACACATTGAAACTGGTATATATAGGCCTCGGCCCATATTAGATGCGACTGGGCCCATTCGTGCGATTGGACCATGCGTATGGTTCAATCGTACGACTGGACCATTCTTATGGCTCAGTCTTACGAATGCCCCAATCGCATCTCTCAGTCGCACGACTGGTCCATTAGCATGACTCAGTCGTACGACTGAGTCTCATTCGCATATGCTCTTGCGAATGACCCAGTTTCATGTGTTTACAAGGTGTATAACATTAAGCCTAGACTATTCGTCAAGCGACGGACACACTATATATGACTATATATGCTCCAACAATTTGTTCCTGATCCCTTTCTCCAAGTTAAAGATAAACCCATTCAGAATCCATCTTGCCATGTTGAATCTTCTATTTGTTGTAAGAGCTACCATGGGTGATACTATGTCTACAGGAAAAGAGTTCCATCCTGCACTCCTCTTAGACATGTAATGTTGGAAGATATAACAAAGTAGTTTCCAGTTATTATAGACTTTAGCTTTGAAGAATTGTTTCTTTGGAAAATGATCTGGGTGACCCATTGCAATGAATGTCTCTCTACATTCATTAAATGAGAGTTCTGATAAATCTTCAGGGTCATTTTGTCCCAATCTTAATTGAACTTTGATAGATTCTTCTGATACTTTAATCATCCTATCATTTGTGATGAATCCTCTCAAAACTTTTCTTCCTTCATCACTAATCTCAACAGTGGTTGTGTTCTAAAACCTCTTGATCAATCTTGCATAAATGACTGGTTGGTAACACATGGCATACATATACTTAGTTCTTAGCAAGAACCTAATCATCTCCTCATAACTCACCGAATCTTGAATATCTTCATTAAGTAATACTGCTACATTATGCTTAGGTTCAAACTTTAATTCAGCTATCTACAAAAAGGAAACAAGAAATTTTGTTAATTGGAGTTTGACACTTTGAAATCGATGAATATTTATTGAAATTTAAAGAATTATTATGTTTTAAAATTTTAATCTAACTTGCACTTTCAAAATCTATAAGTGTTTATATATTCTGTTCAAGAACAAAATACATTCAAGTTAGTGTATATATGATTTAAAACACATCAATTCATTAAATTTTTATCAAAAACATATTAGAAAATGAATTTTTGTGAATTTTTCTATTTTGTTAAAAATTCAAAATTTTGACTGTTCATCTTCATGTCGACTGATAAAGAATCATCATCAGGACCAATGTTGATGAAATTTAGTTTTAAATGTATCAATATGCTCAAAATCAAATTTATATCAACAATCTATCATCATTTTCTGTTCTCAATTCTTATTTAGTTTACAAATTCAAAATATCAGTCGACTAGGGTTCATACGCCCGAATAGCAATGAAATGCCCAATCAAATTCGAATCAGAATCTTGAAATCGTATAAATTTGTTTATGAACTTACGTTGATAATCTGAAAAACAATCTATCAATCGCAAGTTTAGAACAATAAACAATCAGTGTATGAGAATCAAGGTGTTTGAGAGTCGGATGTGAGTTCAGGGGTTTTGAGTTAATGAAATGAAGGAAATCACAAAGTGCTGTATTTATACCGAGTGATATTTTTTAGGCGCATGAGCACGATTTGTGCGAAGGAGACTGAATTTCGCACTAAGAATTTAGGCGTATGATCACTGTTTGTGCATATGGAGTTGATTTTTACACAAAGTATTTAGGCGCATGAGAACTGTTTGTGCGCATGAGGTTACGTGCATAAGCACTGTTCAGACGCATAAGCACTGTTTAGGCACTTTTACACTGTTTAACCGCATGAGACTTGCTGAAATGCCCAACACTTGGTAATTTTTCACCTAAAACACCCAACTCTTGAAAGTCTAGTATTGTGTAGGCGCATAAGTATGGATGAAACACCCAATGCTTGACCTAGTTTTCAGACTTATCACAACTTCTTAGGCACATGAGGTCGTCTAAGATGCCCAACCACTTGTAAAATTTCTAAAAAATCATCATGCTTCTATTTGGACTTTTGAACATTGTTTAGGTGCATGAGATTCCTTTCATGAGTCTAACACTTGTAATTTTCAAATCTTCCACCTGAACATTTGTAGATACATCTGTACCTAGGTTTTGAGCATAATGTAATATGTCTTTATTGTCTTACACATATGTAATAATTGGGTACTTAATGAAATACAAATGTTTGGTTGTGATTATAATGTTTAATATTTCATTAATGAGTTATTTAACATGTATTGAATTGCTTATATAGGTTTGTGGTTGTTTGAATTAATCTTGGTAATGTAAATGGTTAAGAAATATATTCAAACTTAGTAATGTGAAGTTCTCATGCGAATGGCCCATGCTAATGGACCATACGCATGAACAACTTCATGCAAATGACTCAGTCGCATGACTGAACCAGGAGACTGGATCAGTCACATGATTGGAACATAAGATTGGCCAGTCTCACGACTGAACACTCAGTCATGCGAATGTATCAACCACATGGCTCAATCGCACGACTAGACCATACTTGTGGTTTAGTCGCACGAATGAGAAACACTAACCTATAAATACCACCTAAATCATGGAAAAACTAAGCACTTCGAATCCCTACGTACCCTAGCCGTCCAGAGACCTCTAAGAACCTATTCCAAGTTCATAGATCGCACTAGATTGATTATCAATCATTCTTAACTTTTAGATTCAATTTACAATTGATTCTACGTGCGTTCTCACTGATTGGATCACCAATCAAATAGGATTCCGCACTATTTAATTAGGTATACACGTTTATCAGTTAGTATTTTGTTCAATACTATGTCCTAACAAGTGGTATCAGAGCTTTGGCTCTTAATTTACGTGTGATTCAATCGTTCTTGATATAAAAATTGTGTTTTTCCACGAAAAACGCAATTCTTTTGTGTCAAACGGTGTTTTAGACGTCTCCAGTTCGTAAAGTTCATTTTTCTTGGCATACGGCTATTAGGGTTAGTGAAAAATCATGTTTTTGCGTCCAAAATACCTTAAACCTTCGAATTTTCAACTTATAGTAGCTTCAGTCGCCCGATTGACTCAATCGCACGACTGAGTTCATTCGCATCCCTCATACGCACGATTGGACTCATTCTTACCTTCATTCGTACGATTGAACTGTCTAGTCGTATTGTTCATCCGCACCTGTCCATACGCATGATTGATTCATATGCATTGGTTTATTCGCATGTTTGAGTCATTCGCATTGTTAAATCGCCTGAATAGCCCAATCGCACACCTTTATTCGCACAAGCAGGCAATTTTGTTTCAAAATCTAAAGTTAATAGTAATGGAGGACCAGTATTCAGCGTTCACAGCAGGTAAAGATTCAAGGATCAAGAATCTGTTGCTTCTAGAAAATGAAGTGGGGAATCATAACAAGCCTCCTAAGCTAATCACATGAGATGATTACCCACATTGGAAGCAAAGATTTGAGATTTATTTGAATGGCGTAGATCCCAATCTGTGGGAGTCGATAAAGACAGGTTATAGCATGCCTGTAGGTGCAGATGGAGTTAAACTTACATTGGGGGCATGACTGATGGACAAAAGCTCAAGTACAATGCTAAGAAGAAAGTTTATGCTCTGCTTACTCAGTCAATTCCGAAGGATATTTTCCATCAATTTTCTGAGAACAAGCAAGCAAAGAAGCTGTGGGATGCATTGGAAAAGAGGTATGACGGTAATGCATTGTTAAAAACTCTAAAGGCTAAAGCGTTAAAGAAGGAGTTTGACAACTTCTCGTCAATGGGAAAGGAGAGTTTGGACGATGTCATTGATCGGTTCTATCACTTAATGAGTGAGCTGCACACTCATGGAGTCACCACTTCTATGGAAGATAAAGTGTCAAACTTTGCAGATGGTTTGCCAGAGAAATGGGTTTCTTTTGTCTCCAACCTCAAACAGAATGATATGCTCGCGAAGTTAGATATTAATGACTTCATTCTGAAACTGAGGGAGGAATAATTGAGGATGAAGTACAGGGCTCAAAAGTCTACTTATGATCAGAATCCAGCCCTATACAAATCAACTCCACAAGCCAAAACGTCTGGAGCTCCACTACAAACGGCTTTTGTGTCGAGTTCAGTTGGTCCGCCTTAAGCAATTTCTTCAGGATCTGACACGTCAGGGTCGTCTGGTACCCAATACACAGCATCTGAAGCCAATGCTACAAAACTGAAGACCAAGAACCTCGGGAATGTGACAGTAGAGGTAGCAAAGGAACACATGGATCTCTTAGCAGTTGTCGTCCATTCCTATGACGGGCTAATTGCTAGGAAAATAGGGAACTTCCATCTGGTAGATGAGGACTACGAGTAAGTAAACAAGATAGAGCTGGAAAGGATGGATATTATGTGGGCCTTAGCAAGTGCCGTCCGGAGAGCTAAAAAGTTTGTCAAGAAAACCGAACAGAACTTGGTTGCAACTAAAGACACTACCTTTTGTTTTGACAAGTCTAAGGTGACATGCTTCAATTGTGGGGAAAAGGGGCATTTTAAGCGGGAGTGTGTGAAGCCGAAAAAGATAGGAAACGGGAATCCCTTCTCATCCTTCAATCGTCAGGATAAACCCACACTTGTCCTACTTCGTCAAGCAAGGATCCTAAAGCCTTGACTGCTCATGATGACGAAGGACAGGATTGGAGATTTAGGTTTGTATCTCTGGGAGAATCCAACATTGCAAGTGTTGAAGATTTGGATGATGACTCAGCTAGTGAAGGAGATATTGCAGTGGAACTAGCGATGTCTAACACTGAAGAGACTGCAACTGTGGTAAATTACATGCCTGAAGAAGAGAAAACTACAACAACGTCAGAATCACAAGAACCAGAGACACCAGACTCTGCCTTAATGGCTGATTCGTCAGAACCTTCTCAGATAAGTACTACTGACGAACTTTTCAATAATCATGCTTTTTCTGATTGTAATAAATTTAGGGAAAGCATTGATCTGAAATTTACTAGGTTATTAGATCACAATGATAGCTTAGTAAAGGACTTACAACTGTGCACAGAAGCCAATAAAGTTTTAAAACAAAATGAGCACAGTTACAAAGAAAAGATAGACCTATTGAACAAACAGCTTAGGGAAACAGAAGTAGTAGCCTTTAACCAAGCTAATGACATTAGGTACTATCTAAACTCCCTAGAAGACACTAAGAAACAGAAGGCAGTTTTAGAAGTAGAAGTAAATTCACTAAAACAGAAACTACACAGTTGGACAACTTCCTCTCACATTGTCCAACACTTAGTGAGAGAACGTAATAATGGGGAGGGTTTGGGATATAAAGTGGTTCCACCACCACCTGAGACCTTCATGAATGCAAAATGTAAACAAATAAATAACAACCCAATCAAGGATCATGTGGTGTCCACTCCTCTAGTAAGTGACCCAGATTCCATAAGTAAACCTTTTAGATCTGGCACTAACTTAAAGGAGGCCACTTCAAAATCACAAAGTAAAATGCCATGTGACTGTTTGTACAAACAATTTGAAAAGGTTAATATAAAGTCTAGGTCAATCAAGTATAATTTAGAACCCAAAAGGACCAAACAAGTTAACCAACCCGTGCTTCAGGTCTAAGTCCAGAGAAAAATCAGGTAAAGGATGTTAAAAATGTTAAAACAATTAATTTTGTTAAATCAGAGAAAACATCTAAGCAAGAAATGTCAAAACCTAAACAAAACAGTGTCACACGGGTGTCCCATACTTCTCCACAGAAACATCTAAATTGCCAAGTTGAAAGCAGATCATGCTACAACTGTGGAAAGTATGGACATATTGCGTCTTACTGTCCTTATTATCATCAGACACCAAAGAAGAAGGTTGAACTTTATGACACTAAAGTGAGCTCTTCCAAGAGAAGATCCATGACTCCACCAAAACGAGTCAGTGAACCTAAAGTTCAACCTATCAACCAGTCGTCTGTTTATCACAAACAAGCCTTACATAAGACTGGCTTATGGAAAGAGAAATCTTCCTATGAATCCACTACAAAAAAATTGTCATATAGTGACACACAAAAAGTGTCACAAAATACCAAAAAAGTGCCACTAATGACCCTTATAATTTTGTGTGGCACACAAAAAAAGTGCCACTAGAAGCAGTGCCACTAAAGCCATTTAGTGGCACTTTTTTGTGTGCCACCCAATCTAGGAAAGATCTTTAGTGGCACTTTTATTTTGCCATAATATTAATTACAAAATATCTATACCAATTTAGTGGCACAATTTTTTGCCATAAATTTAAAAAGGCTTTTGTGGGCACGAATATTGCGACAATAAATGTATTTCTAGCCAGAGATAAATGATGGTTTTGAATCATTACTAAATTACAATTTAAAATAAAAATGGAAATGAAAAACACTTAAAATTATATAATCATAATAAAGATTATGGTTTCAATCCAAAACATGTTCCAATGTTAGCGAACAAATACATAATAAGTTCCAAATGTATTTCAAGTGTTTACAAACAAAGTAAATAAGCTTTTTTCTGTTCGTCAACACTATTCCATGTAATCCACGAATGTTGCTATCTCTACTGCACCAACACTTCATGTTTTCTCAACTCTTCCTTCATCATCATGACTTCTTGAAGATGATATTTCATTACTAGATGAAGAACCAACACGAGGGACCTAAAAAATACAAGGTAATGAAAATAGATGTTAATATAAAGTAGTAGGGACGAGCAACTATAAGATATAAGGACCCAAAATTATGTGTGCATAAAGTAATAAACGGGTCAAATCGCAACCGATTTAAGACTGCATATGATATCAAATTACACTATTCTGCTATGCTAAAGCCCGTAAATGAATGAATTTTAAAGAATGATATGAACTGTTGATTATGTTCCTCGTCATGTAGATTCTAGATCAGTTATAAAAGAATGCTATGTTGATTATGTTCCTCGTCAGAAATCATGTAATAGAAGCTTGCTGCACAGCATGTTGAGATGCAGAAGCTTGCAACAGAAAACAAGACGTTTGCTGCTACTCATGGAACCTTGAGGCATGATCTTGCTGCCATACAACACGAGCTGCAAATGCTGCATAATCACGTAGGAGCTGTGAAATCGGAGAAAGAACAGCAAATAATGGGACTCTTAGATAGGATTGGGAAGATGGAAGCTGATCTTCAAGGTGCAGAGCCGCTTTGTGGATCATAGGACAGATGCACAGGGCTTGCTTGCAGCTGGAAACAATGACAAAGAAGCTACTGGCCACTATCCTGCTGGACAGAACACTTATAATCAGCCTATGGTGTTCCCCAGGTTAAACAACTCTGCTTGATAAAGAGGACCTGGTGGACCTGCAAGAGGACCCCAGTTTGGTGGGCCTGGTTACGATGTGCACAGAGGAACCAGCTTTGAGTCACCTGCAGTCCATTCTTTTGGTTCAGGAGCTGCAAATGCTGCACAGAGGACCTGCAGTCCAAGGTGCAGGGCAGGCTATGCAGCAGGCAAACAATGCTTCTTTTGGTTCAGGAGCAGCTCATATTGGTGGTGGTTATCAGGCAGTAGCAGTACAGGTTATCAGGTAGTAGCACAGCTGCAAATGCTGCACAGAGGACCTGCAGTCCAACCGCTGCCACCACCAGCAGCAGCATCTGATGGTAACCACATGCAGCTGCAGTGTGTCGTATAATAATAAAATTGGAGGCCACATGCATTCCTTAAAAGTTAAAACAGACCCATCATTATTTAATGCTCTTCTGCATATTATCAAACAACAACTTGTGTGGACCATTAATTAAACCGGCCACCACTTTAATTGATTTTGCTTATAATTTTATTTATCAACAAACTAATAGATTAATTAATATTTCTGAAACAACCTATAAACATACCTAGCTAGTTACTAGTATAAATAGGCATGGGCACCTAGCTACATGGCAACCACATCATATCATATTAGACGTACGTATATACGTATCATCTCGATCAGGCCTCTCTCTCTCTTTCTCAATTAATTCTACTTAGATAAGAACATACTGCATAGCCTGCCCTGCACCTTGGACTGCAGGCAAACAAAATCAGACATGGCAGATTCTTCTCATGTTCATGCTGCACCAGTACTACCACCAACACCAAAGAAGTCTAACAAAATCAGAGACATTGTTAGGCTTCAACAGATGCTTAAGACGAAACAATTTGAACCCATTCCGACCCATTACTTTTCGTCCATTCTTAACACCAGCATCTATAAGACATGATTCTTGGTAACATCCATATGTTTCTTTTGTAATAAACGGGTCAAACAAGTATAGCTATGCATATTGAACAATTAACAATACCTAGGTTGATCACTAAAACATATATGGTAATAATCTTCACAAAATTATTAAAAGTTGTGTGGTCATGTATGTAAGTACCTGTATGTTCATATCACTTAGAACTGTAGACAAGTTTGCATTGGGGATATGTTCTTGGATAATGTTCATCATCACATTCATAGCACTCTGTAGCTGATGAATAATTTGTGAATTATTCGGAGAATTGTCATTACTTTGTGTGGCCGGCATCCTTCCAATTAATCGAACATACCCTCTTTTCTCTGGGCCTTTAACTTTTGAATAGTCGTCTTTGGTAAAATCATCCAGATCTCCTGGTGTGGTTGTAGAGTCCCTTGCAATAGCTTTCAATGAACTCTAAATAGATAATAATGCAGGTGAGCATTTCTAATTATTATTTCTAAAGTAAACATGGACATGATAAATAGGAACATTTTATTATGTAAAAATGCATTACCACAACTCTAGCAGCTTCATCATCTACATAACTTCCATCTTTACGAGTTCGTGTTGTTATATACATTTCTCCTCTTGTTGGGTACACACCATCATTCTTCATTGCCTATAATTTATGTTTGATGGTTAGTAAGAGAGTTCAAAAGAATGTATAACAATAATATCAAAATATAACAAGATTAATACCACTTCATGAGCAAGCCTAGCAAATGACTTTGTCCCAGTTACATGAGGTTCCTTCATCTTTGAGCGGCTTGATCGTTTTTTAGCACATGTATTCTATAGTAATTGGTATTTTAGCACATGACAAGAAATCATACAAAATAAAATGAGAAAATAAAATGGAAGGCGTATTGAAAAAAATGATTCAAACTAATCTTTTAAGCAAATTGGAAACTAGAAGGCGTATTGAAAATAAAATCAGAAATTGGTATTGCTACCTGAAATTCTGGAGTGAACCAACGAGTAACAAGTTCTTTAAGTTGAGTTGCATTTACTCTATCATCATTACTAGTTTGTTGCGCCACAATTTCATCAATACTGAGGCTTGGATCATATCCACGTGACTTTAATATACCTTTCCATGTTCTCCATTTTTTTCCCATGCTATGCAATATCCATTTTTTAATCTGACTTGTTTCATTCGGATGAAAAGTAAATTTGGACTACAAATACAAATTACATATATATTAGTGTATAACTCTTACCTTAATGAATTTACCCTTATAAAGTAAATTAAAAGACATACTTTAACAAGTGAATACATATCCTCTTTTTGTTGCACAGGAACCTTTCTCCAGTCAGAATATTCAATTGACACATGCTCGACCATCCTTACAAGTGTCCCAAGGTACTGAACAAGTTCTTTACCTGTATCCCCCACTGGCTTTCCATACGTGTTAAATATGACAAGTATTCTTTCATTACTGTTCATCTTCCATATTTGAAGGGTATAATGGAATTACCCTTCTCTTGAACCAATCAGCAAAATGTTGGCCATGGATCTTGTTAATTTCATAATCTGGTATCCGACGAGAACGTTGTTGTCCTTTAACTATTCGTTTGTGTTCCCTTAAAAAGAAACTCGTATTATTATATTTTTATAGATGAATGAGGAGCAAGAGTATCTAATAACAAAAAAAAGTATCTTACTCTCGAAAAGGTGTAACCGACTCAATATTGAATAAGACATAACGATGCGCCTGAGTGACAGACTTCTCATCAATTTCTGAGTTTGAAGATCTTCTTCTCTTTTTGTGAAGAGATACGCCCGCATGCAAATTACGACCAATTGGACGACCGGGGCAAAGATTGTTTGATTCTTCAATGTGATTTTGGTGACCCTCATCATCATTCCTCATTGGTCTAGTGAAAATGGTTTCTACATTCGATAAATATCTAGAGCAAAATGTTATACTTTCCTCAGCTAAATAACCTTCGGCAATTGATCCTTCAGGATGAGCTCTATTATGAACGTATAACTTAAGTTTTAAAAGATCCCTGTTTGTTCATGGGTTACTAGTTACTAATCATTTAAAAACTAAAAAAACATAGCATATAATGAATCAAATTTATAGAAATATTATTTACCTTTCAATAGGGTACATCCACCGAAACACAACAGGACCTCCAAACCTAACCTCTCTTGTTAAATGGATCACTAAGTGCACCATTATAGTAAAGAAAGATGGAGGAAATATCTTCTCTAGCTTGCATAAAGTGAGAGCAGTTTTAGACTCAAGAAAACGCAGATCATCTTCAGACAAATCCTTGTAGCAAATGGCCTTAAAAAAATCACATAACTCGATTATAACAGAGGTTACATGGTCTGGCAAAGTTCCACGTAATGCAATCGGCAAATACTCTTGCATCAACATGTGACAATCATAACTTTTCATCCCAATTAGTTTACGATCATTTAATTGTACACATCGAGAAATATTTGATGAAAATTCATCGGGAGGCTTGATTGACTTGAGTGTATTTAAAAATTCAGTCTTTTCACCTCGTGTCATTTGATAGCAAGCTTTCGACATGAAAGTGATATTACTTCTAGGTCGTTTCTTTGGATGCAGTTCTTTTCTAATACCCATTTCTTGCAAGTCAAGTCTTGTTTTATAGTTATCTTTTGACTTTCCTTCTTGTCCCAATAAAGTACCAACTATGTTATCACAAACATTCTTTTCAATGTGCATCACATCAAGATTGTGACGTAACAACAAATGCTCCCAATATGGCAACATAAAAAAATGCTTTTCTTTTTCCATGGACCACGACCATTATTCTCTACAAGAAATTCCATGGCATCCAATTGTTGTAGAAGTTCATCTCCAGAAGGAGGAATAGGAGCAGTTCTAAATTCTTGGCGTCCAACAAAGGATCTAATATCTGATCGCCAACGATGGTCAGATGGAAGCCACCTCCGATGACACATGTAACACCATTTTCTTCCATAAGTTAGCCATTTGGAATCAGTACCAAAAGCACATACAGGACATGCAAGTTCTCCTTTAGTGCTCCACCCAGATAAATTGGCATAACCTGGAAAGTCCGATATGGTAGAAATTATAGAAGCCTTCAACTGGAAGTATTCTTTAGTTGATGCATCAAAGGTATTAACTCCATCATCCCATAACTCCTTCAATTCTTTAATTAAAGGTTGCATATACACGTCTATCTTGTTTCCTGGACCTTTAGGACCTGGGATGATTAAAGAAAGAATAATATTTGGTTGTTTCATAACCAACCATGGTGGCAAGTTGTACGGAATAAGAAAAACTGGCCAAATACTATGTGCCACATTCATTGTCCTAAAGGGGTTGAAGCCGTCACTTGCCAGTGCAAGACGAACATTACGAGGATCACTGGCGAATTCTGGAAACTTTTCATGAAAATTTTTCCAAACTAGTGCATCTGCTGGATGTCATAATTTTCCATCTTTCACACGCTCTTTGTGATGCCACTGCATAAGGTCAGAGGTCTTTGATGACATAAACAATCTTTGTAGTCTAGGCTTTAAAGGAAACCACCGTAATATTTTTGAAGCCTTCTTCTTGGGAGCGCTTATTTCATCGTCAGGATTCGCTTCATGAACTTTCCATCTCGATGATCCACAAAAAGAACAAACTTCATCATTCTCCTTGTCATCCCAAAACAGCATGCAACCATTGGGACATGAATGGATTTTTTCATACCCTAACCCCAAGTGGCCAAGATTTTTTTCACTTGCTGGGTTGTTTTGGGTAACAAATTTCCTTCAGGTAACAAGTCGATTAGAAATTCTAACAACATAGAGAAAGATTTGTTACTCCATCCATTCAAGCATTTTAAATGGTATAGATGTACCACACAAGATAATTTGTTGAATTTGCAATTCGGGTACACCTTTTCTTCAACTTCCTTGATGAGGTCATCAAACTTTTTTCCTTTATTGTTCATATCCTGACTATTGTTTGAAGCATTCTCATGTACTTCCACTCCACTTCCACCATTTGGTTCAAAAGCATCATTCAACAAATCATGCATTTCCTCATTCAGGGTTGTGCTAGTCGATGCAATCGTTGTGCCTTCACCATGATATTCCCATTTATAGTATTCTGGCCGGAACCCTAAACATATGAGGTGATCTAGAACACTTTGTCTACTTTGATATTTCATATTTACACACTTTGTACATGGACATTTTATCTTTCCCCCATTGACGGATTTTCTTTTAAATGCAAAATTCAAGAAGGTTTGCACTCCGTTAACAAAAGTTTGACTTGATCTAGGTGCATCATACATCCAAGATCTATCCATGACTACATCGTTTAGGTGCAAAATTAGATTATGATTCAAACACAAAAACATATAAAGATTGTATACTGATTCGAACACATATTATAACTTATATATGTAAAAGTTGGGTCACTAATAGCGTTGCTCCAACAACAACAACAACAACCCAATAAACAGCAGATGACAAATTTAGCAAAGTTAGATATGCAGTCGGTATGCTTAGATATATCTTTGCAAAAACATACATTAAAAACCAACAAAGCACGTTTTCTGCACGCAACAAAACTAAATCCTAAAATTAGGAATACTTGCAAGGAAAGTTGTAGAACTAACTTCATAAAAGATTCGATGGAGACTAAAGATAATAGTTTTGAGGTAATAATAAGGTCTGTTTATCAAGACAGCAAACTCTTCTTCAACGTTTTCTGGAGTGAACATTCAACATTAGATACCATATTTGTGTATAGCTCTAAGACCTAGCCTACTTACGAAAAAACACACTACAGCCACAATTAAAGCTTCACGAAAACCAAATCAGAAACAAATTCAAAAAACTTTTAAAAATTAACTCGACATATCAAACCAGAAAACAATAGCATTCAAATTCATGCCCACTATTGAATCAATAATTCACAAAAGAACCGATAACTCAAGAAGAACTCAACAAGAACCGTCCATCCGAGAGAGTATGTGTGTGTATTACCTGTTCACCCGAGAACTCAACAAGAATCGACCGCCACCTATGTTGTTGATCAAGATGAAGAAGCCGAGAATTCACCAAGAACCGTCCGGCAATGTTTCTACATCACTTTCTCAATATCATTTTCCATATCAGTTATAACTCGATTGACATAATTCGATTGAAACAATAGCAATCAAATTCATGTCCTCTATTGAATCAATTGAGAACATAATTCGATTGACATAATTCAGAAGTACAAAATTCACCTTTAAACAGATCCGATTGAGATAAAGAACTCGAGAAATCTCACCACAATGAAACCAATTGCGGTACAAAGTGCTACGTTCTGGACTTCTGTAAACAAACGAACTCTAATTGCTAATCACGGTGATGAACCCTTGTTTAGGTTAATCACGATGATGCACTGTAATTGTTAATGGGTTATGAAGGCCAAATGGGAAAATGGGTGATCGTAAGTAGAGAGTTGGGGAATTTACTAATTCAAAATTTAGGTTAATAAAATAAACCCTAGTTTTTAACTTAATAAAAATTTTGGTGGGATTTTTTTGGAGGGAGTAGTTTTTTAATAAAAATATATGCCACTAAATCTTTTTTAAGGAAATTTTGAGGGTTTATAATGTTGGATTGATTAGTGGCATAAAATTAAAAGTCATAAAATTATATAACTTATAAGTATGGCATAATAAAGTGCCACTAAAATCGTATATTTGAAGTATGGATGATAAATGAGACTAAATATATGGGTTAACCAAATATGGCACACACAAAGTGCCACTAAAACTATATATTAGTGGCACAAAAGTTAAATACCACAAAAAACGTGTGCCACTAAATAGCACTTTTTTGTAGTGATCTGATAATGAGAACAAGAAGACCATAGATTGTCACTCACCCTTGAAAGGCCAATGGGTGGAATTTATGATGTGTGATGCCTCTGGGTAACAGTAAAGGCTTGGGTCCCTAACCAGAACTAATGTTTTCAATTGAATGTGCAGGGTGTTCGCTATAGTGCTGAAACCAACATGTCGATTGTTGATAGCGGAGCATCAACGCACATGACTAGGAACAGGGCACTCCTATCAAATGTCAAATAGATAAAAGGAGGCCATGTTTCATTTGCTGGAAAGAGTTTTTCATTTCATATATCAAACATTACATCAGTGCTACAAATGAAAGTCAATTACATTTAAGCTCACTAGACCTAGAACTAGGGACATGTGTACTAACAGTTTGATATGAAAGTTGTTTGAAGAGGTGCTCCTAATGAGGTTGGGGTAGGAGCAACATTATACAGTGATGGATTCTGCGTGTATGACCCCTTATTGGACTTGTACTTTAGTCTCAGCTCCTTCTCCCTCAGCTTCAAGTAAAATCATTGATATCTAGAGTGGCTAAATTATCATTTTGTCTCAAATTAGAAACAAAGGGATCCCATTTATCCAGCAATCCATCTGCAAAACTTGCATCTTTATCTTCTACTGAAGTAGTTACCCTATGTGCGTGCAACTCACTCATCAGATGATAAAATCTATCTATAATATCATCCAAGCATTCATTTCTTATGGATGAGAAGTTGTTAAATTCCTTCTTGAGATCTTTGGCCTTCAGTGCCTTTAAAGTTGCATTACCATCATAGCGCTTTTCCAAAGCTGACCACAGCTTATGTTCTAAAAATTGATGGAAAATGTTCTTAGGAATAATTGTGTTAGTAAAGCATAGGCTTTCTTCTCAGCATTGTGTGCAACCTTTTCTACATCATTCATCCCACTCAAAGTCAGCTTAACGCAATTTGTTCCAACAGGTGTAGAATAACCCATTTCAATAGCAATCCACAAGTTCAGGTCTACTCCATTAAGGTAAATCTCAAACTGTTGTTTCCATTGAGGGTATTCATCCAAAGTCAACAATTTTGGAGAGTTGTTATGATTTCAAATTTCATTCTCTAGTAGTAAGAGATTCTAGATTTGTGAGTCCTTCTAAGCAGTAAACGTGATGTTTTGATCGTCCATGTTGTCAACACTTGAGGTTACCCAAAGTCAACTACTCAAACTTGAGACACTTATGTGACTAAGTCAATCATGCAATTGAACAATACGAATGAGTTCAATCATATGAATGGAGAGTGTGAATGGATTCAATCATACGATTCAAGTCAATCGTGCGATTAGGGATGTGTTAGGACCGAGTACGAACTGGTACTAACCGAATCTACGTGAAAACCAAATCAAATAGTGCGGAATCCTATTTGCTTGGCGATCCAATCAGGGAGAACGTTAATCTGATCAAACTAATGATTAGAAAATGTTAAGAATTGATTAGGAATGATCAGAAATGCTCTATGAAGTTGGAAGGGATGACTTGGACTTTCTGGGACGGCTAGGGTTGTGAATTCTCGAAGTGTTATGTTTTTCCATGAATTATGTGGTATTTATAGGTTACAGACTTCATTTGTATGACTGAGCCATGAGTATGGCTCAGTGGTGTGACTGAGTCATACGATCCATTCATACATATGTATGAACCATAAGATTGAATCATTCGTACGACTGAGTCATTTGTATGCCTTAGTCGTGCGACTGGCTTACACGCATGGTTCAGTCGTGCGACTCAGCCATGAGTATGGTTCAGTCATGTGACTGGATCATAGACTTAGTTAAACACATTCCTGAATCTTTATTGACACAGAACTATGTATAACAATTGTGAACCCATATAACATGTTCATATATGCGTATGATAAATACTAATATAAAGATACAAGACATTCAATAACAATTATTCATTCACTTAAGAGTCTTTCATTACAAAGATTAAAGGATTACATCAGTGTAAGAAAATACAAAAGGAAAGTCCTTAAACATTTAAGTACATTAGAACTGGAACTAGGGACATGTGTACCAACAAACTCCCCCTTGGACCGAGTTCTACCTACTCTTTGACTTCCTTTGAAAACTCTTCATATTTCTTGAATCTTTCTTCCTTTGAAACCCCGGCATGAATGTCAAATGCAAAGCATAAGCATATATCATGTTAAAACTGAAGTACTTGCACGATATCCTGCGTATCAAAAAACAGTGGCCACTTGTACAACGTATATACATCATCTGCTGACAAGTTCGTGAGCCACATTGGGTCGAACACCCTTATTGTCTCCAAAGTCCCATTCCGGTCCAAAACAATGACTGCTTCTCCAGTACGCCAGTCATAGTACCACCATTTAAAATGGGGGCGTAAAGTCTTGTGGCATCTCCCTCATAGGTATACGCGAAATCGTCCGTGAAGGTTGCCATTTCAAGTCAACTTTCGGTCGTCCAGAGATCGGATCAACTTCTGTTTTGTGTATAAACCTTATGGGTTGTTGTGGCTTGAAGTTGACCCACCTTGTGTGGTACTCTTTCTTCAATGCTTTCTCGAACCATCCTGATATCTTTCTAGGAATTGCATAAAGCAGGTTCAAGCAAGCAAGTCTGTTGAGCTCGAATCCAAGGAGAGTTTTCAGATCGTGTGGAAATTTGAAATACTCAATCCCCTTCTCTCTTATCACTGCATAGACATTTAGATCATCAAGTACGCCCAGCTAATGATTTTTCCTGACACCTTCTGATGTTTTTTGACCTTGTAAGGCTTAGTGTAGGCGTTTTACTTTGTAGGTTCCCTCTGCTTTCTCATTTCGTCCAGACAGGCTTCCCACTCAGCTTTACGTTTTGCCATGTCTTCATCATCAGCCTAAGATATGTCTTCTGAAACTTCTTTCTCGGCTACCCTCTCTTCCACTTTGTCAAAGGCGCTGCTCGCAAATGTCTCTCCCAGATCCGGTAATACAATGCCATCAGCGTTAGTATACTGGGGATAATAGTCAGATGTCACGTCTTCGATCTCAACCTCATCAACATCTTGAAGTTCTTCATCACTGACTATATCAACTTTGGGAGCATCTTTGACAATCTCATCTGGGTTCAGCCGAAACATCTCAGCAAGTTGCTCATCAGAGAGATCATGAATTATTTCTCCTTCTTCGGGAGTATAACTCACAAACCTCTTAACAATCCCTTGCAAATCAAGTATCATAGTTAATTGAGACTTGATTTACTATAGGGGAGCAACATCATATTCATCTTGCTGAGATGATTGATCTGCTTGATTTAAACATGTAACACACCAATAGTTAGTAAGTAATCAAGACACTTAACGATTTGATACTTACAATATAAACATTAATTTACATAACAGTAATACATGATTCAAGTACAAAGCTTTCATAAATACATAGATATCTAAACTCTACTTTTGTCCTGAATCATGTTGGGACCCTCTGCAATCGAGGAAGTAGGTGGGGCAGACGATGATGCTCCTTGGTCTTGCCTTTTCTTTGTTCTTTTCTCTTGATCCTGAGTAGAGGCAGATGCAGCTGCATCGCCTTCTTTTTCATCATCATCGTCCTGCCTCCTCAGGGCTCTCTATCATCACTCGACTCATCATCATCACTGTCATCATCTTCACCATCATCATCATCATCGTCATCACCTTCTCTGATCTTCAGAGGTTCATCTTTTGTTCCCTTAAGCTTGAGCATGATCGTCTTATTGGCAGCCTCCAAATCTTCTAGCTTCTTTGCTGATTCCACCTTATGCTCTTAGAGTTGGGTAATTTGCTGGGCTTGCTGAGAGATCTGCTGTGCTTGGTTAGCATTGACCTCCACAAGCTGACGTATCTATGTAGTCTTTTCCTCATCAGCAGCCAACAGCTTCAGCACCATACGGTTTAGTGCTGCTAGTTGTTCCTCTAACCCAATGGAGGGTAGAGTGGACCCAATGGTGAATGTGGTGTGTGATGAGGGACCGGCTTGGTGGCTGGTGGTAGTGGTGGTGGTTGTGGTGAATATGGGTGGTGGTATGTGAGTGGGTGGTGAGGTATGGGCTGTAGAGGTGGTGGAGATGTGGTAGTAGTTATGGGTGTTATGGTAGTAGTTGTGGTGGCTGTAGTGGTGGTGGTTGTACTGGTAATCAAGGTAAACCTCGCCTCTTCCCCTTCTTGCCATAGGGTTGAGCCATCCTCTTTTTCCGTGTGCCCTTGGACACAGAGGCTCCCTCTTGGCTACTGGGATCATCTAGGGTGTATGATGGATCAGAAGTAGCCTCCCCAGAGTCAGCCTGGCGTCCACCAACCGCCCTAATACCTCTCTCAGTGGCTACGACCCGGCTTCCCACCGTTCATACCAGAGGTTCTTCATCTGACTCCTCCTCCTCCTCATCAGGTTGAAACTCCTGATGGAATCTAGCAGTCTCAGCCCCTCCTTAGGTGGATGGTGGAGATGTCATATTAGTAGCGGTGGCCCTAGATTGGGGCCAGTATCTCCACCATCACCACTGTCATCATCATTGGAGTCATCGGTGAAAACTACATTCTCCACATCCGATTCACGGTCGTGATGCCTCCACTTCTTGCCTCTCGATGCAGTATAATCAACCCTCGCAAGATGCCCGAATAACCTTCGAACCGGGGGCTTTTGAGTCGTGCCCATATACACTTTCATTCTGCCAAGTGTAGTGTCGTCCATGATCTCTAGTTTCAACTTGTTGGCTGGACTCTTTGGCAGGTCGGGAAGTTTGCTGTTGAAGATCATCTGCAAGAAGCGCGGATACATGCAAAAACTCTCCTTCCCTTTAGCTTCGATGTTTTCAACAAGATAGTTGAAAAACATCCTCGAGAAGCTGAATCTCGCCCTTAGCACCAATGCGACAAATGCATGTTGCATTTGATAACTAAGCTCATCAAATCCACATCGTCTTGAAGCAATGCACTTTAGTACAACATGGGCGAGGTACTTGAATTGAGGGCACATGTTGCTTTTATTAAGCACACCGGTGTTGATGTCGCCGGTGTACTTAACACATAGAAAGCAACCCCATACTACCCTCGGGTGCAACTTGGTAGGGTGGCTTCCATCATCACCTAATGCCAGGACTCTCCTAAGATCATCTTCACTGACATCGATATCCTGACCCAGTATGGAGCTGCGAATCCTGTAAGGCTCCACTGAACGGTCAATCGCAGCATTCTCCCAGAATAGCTGCTGATAGAAGGGGTATGGAGTGCAATGAGTGGAGATAGCAGTGTAAATCCGAGACCTAGTAAGAAAGTCAATGATCCCGGAGAAATCTGCGGCATTCCTCGATGTTGGTCTAGGTGAGCCTAAATGTTGTGCTTGGGGTTGATCACCCACCTATCAGCCATCTGTAGAAAAAGTTAACTAAACATGTTAGATTTAATGAACACAGACAGAATGATTTGCATTTGAAAGTTTTTTCACAAGTGTGATTCAATCGTGCGATTGAGTCACACGACTAAGCCTAATCTTACGATTGAGAACCTGGCTGAGTTGAGTCGTATGACAATCTATGCGATTGAGCCAGTCAGATGATTGGATGGCCGATTGGTTCAATCGTGCGATTGAAATATGCGTATGATTCAGTCGTACGATTGAAGTTCATTCGGGGCGTCCATTCGCACATAGACAGACCGCGTCTTGTGATTTTAAATTTTCTGCATTTTGTCATTATTTTGCTTGAACAATGTATCCAAAGACTCGTCTCAACATTTTAAACACCCAGGGCATGATTAATTTAACTTTAATGATAGTTTAGGTGTCGTTTTAGATAATTTTAAGTCCTGTTTCTTTTGGGTACTGTACGATTGTATTTCAACCAAATACGGCCTGATTATGACATGAAAATACCTGCAAATGGTACAATAATGATCAGTAGGTGAATGCGAACAAGTATCTCAAGAAAAAAAATCGAAAAGGGGTTCTTCGTAAATCGATGTTTGGGGGATCAGTCGTACGCGCATGAAGGGTTTGCGAACAACTGATCCCTTTTTATACTCACAGCACATTCAACCGTGCGAATGGATCCATACACATATCTCATACGTACGAATGAGTTATACGCATAGGTCATTCGTGCGATTGAAGCTCACTGACCCTGGCATTCATGCGATTGGTCCATACTACTTTTTCATTCACACGATTGGTCCATACTTATGATCCAATCGTGTGCTTGGGCCATCCGTAACCTTCAGTCATGCGACTGAGCCATACACATGGTTCAGTCATACAACTAGTCCATACTCATGCTTTAGTTGTGCGACTGAGCCATACTCATGGTTCAGTTGTACGGCATGTCCATACTCAAGCTTTAGTCGTGTGACTGAGCCATACTCATGGTTCAGTCGTACGACATGTCCATACTCATGATTTAACTTTAGCAATCTCAGTTATAGCTCCAGTTATGTTAGATAAACGTTCAAGAACATTTGACCATCTCAGACATGATCTATTTATCCACCCGATCACCTCAGACGTGATCCTTTTACTTGAAAACCGTTAATCACCTCAGACGTGATTATTTTAAGAACAAAAACCGATGATCACCTCAGACGTGATCCTTTTGATTTTCTTTAGAAACATGTGATTCAAGATTAACGTTCAGTTCCTTTGTGACATTCACAGAGATAAATCTTGTTGCACAGTCCGACACTGTAACATCTCGTATTTTCGTTAAATTAAAAGTTAACTTTGTTAAATCTTAAGAGGGCTTTTTATGCCATTTTGAAACTTTGAGGTTTGTTATACTTAATATTTAATTTGGTGATTAATAAATTAATTTAATATGAATAATAATAACATTATAAGTGTTATAATGTTTACTTATATTATAAATTTAAGGTGAAAATAATCTAAAAAAATAATAATAATAATATTAACAATAATAATATTAATAACAATAATAATCATAATAATAAGATTAATAATAATAATCATATTAGAAGTAATCTTGTAAAAAAATATATAGAAACAATACAAGTTTTATTATTTTAAAACTTGTATTTAACTAGTTTTAACATAAAATAATAACTTTTTAAACATCAGGGACCAATGTGCAATTTAATTTAAGTTTAAACTTAAGTTTGGGAAGGAATTAATACAAGATTAATAATTCAGGGACCATTTGAGTAAATATCCAACACCCAAACCCCACCCCCATTTCTTCCCCGTTTTTCGGCCAAACACCCGCCACTACCGAGACACCTTAATCACCGAACCGTTGAACCATTAATCATTCACAAAAATCAAATTAACTTCGCCTAATCAGTCGTTTATCTGTTCCTAAATCATCACAACTCTCAATTTTACTAGAAACAAACTATTTCATCGAATTTGAAACACCCGTTCATCATGAACCTGCAACTGGATCGACCTCCGTATTCTGAGAATCATTAATCGAAATTGTATGAGGGCTTTTACTTATTATCGTCATGCGAAGCTTCCCATGTGGTCAATCGAAGCAGAACACCAAGAATTAACTCAGTTTGATCACTCCCCGATCGTCCTTGTTCCTTTTCTTGTTTGCTAATCCAAACGAAACTAATCTAGGTAATTAATAACATCTATCTGCTCGATTTTAGATGGGGATCAAAAGCCCTATTGAATGTTTTCTTTAACATAATCATTTGGATGGTCAATTGGATCAAAATCGAACTTAGGGTTCTTGGATTTGGGGGAGCTTCTTTGAATCTGTTTAAGTAAATTTAAAACCAAAGTTAACCGCGACTGTAAGCCTGGTTCACTGGTCAACACACTAGCCCAACACACATGAGGTCCCGGGTTCGAACCCAGGCACCATCATGTAATTTTTTAAGGGCTTTTAGCCCAAATTAATTTTTCAGAAAATTTAGAATAAATATAAAAATTCCTTTTATAATCTTCAAATATTTTTTTAACCACTTAATGAATTTCCTAGAATTTATTTCCTAAAATATATTAACAAATTTTTTTATCATTATTATCTTTAAAACAAATGATATAATTAGTCTATTTTTTTTATAAAATAGATTTAAGTATCGTTCATCCTATTGAAACATTACATATTCAATAATACAATTGGATTATTTCTTGTTTTAGTTTATTATTATTGTTTCAAATAATAAATAATAAACCTTTTGGTCCAAACATTACTTTTAAAGACATAATTATCTCTAATATAACCTTTATATTTAAATTGTTTTCTTTTAAAAATAATTAAATAATTATTAGACTTGAAACAATAAATCTTTATAAAAATTAATGGGCATTATATTAATTAAAGTTTTATCATGATAATTGTAGAATTTATATATTTTATAATTTCACAGATTATTTACAAATATTATCTTTCTTATAAAAGATAGTAACTAAAGGTTTAGATTAATAATTCACTATTAATCAAAATGTTATTCCAATTAATTTTGAATAATTATAAAGCTTTATTTATTATATTGAATCATATCTATATTTATACTTAAATTCGTTTCTAAATACTTAAATATACATATATAATTCCTCTAATGGAATCAAACTATAATTATTTTATAAACTTATTACTTATTCAAAACTTAAAACTATTGAAACCCTAATTCTTATTTGAACGTTAATCATATTATTAACCTTAACCTTCATCTTGTAATACATATTTAGGTGCCTTGTAAAGAATACTTTGGGACTATCTTTTGGATCATTACTTTAATCTTTTATATCATCTTGTAATGCCTATATCAAAGTGAGTATTTTCATACCCATTTTTCTTATTTTCACACTTTGGGGTGAAACATGTTAAGTTATATCATTGCACTTGTAAAACGTTTGATTCTTGTAAACTTATGGCATTTCACCTATATGTTGTGGTTAGTTGAAATTTTATGGTTACCATGTTATGGCCTAATATGTACAATCATTAACTATTGCTAGCCTGGCGACGTCATAGATCTATGGGCTTAACAAGCCTGCTTGGTTGATCCAAGTACACTTAGCTAATCGTATATACTTTTAACGTTTGAGACTTGTAAAACTTTGTCAAGGTTTGATTGTTGCATTGTTCACAACATCCCTAATCACATTATTCACTAATTTACAACTTGAATTACCATCTTTTATATATCCTATGTATTCAAAACTATGAAATGCTCACCAACATTTTTATGTTGACCTTTTATTTTTAACATGTTTCAGCAATAACCCAAGTATGCATTCTACTCTTTGAAGCTTATCTCACTTAGGACTGGACTTAGAGAAATAAACAATGATCTTGTCACTTTCAACCTTGTATTCATAATGTATCTTTGTTTGAGCCTTTTACTTGTATTGTTACAATTAAATCTTGATTAATATATTTGAAATTAATAATAGCGTTATGTGGCTGTGAACAATCGACCCTCACATCTTGACGATTCCGCCGTCTAGGTTGGGGTGTGACAGATTGGTATCAGAGCCCATAACTATAGGGATTTAGGTTATTAGAAATGGTGACCTAGACTATAGGTTATGCATGAACCTTATAGGATAACATTTATATTCTTGTAGATATGTATATGGTTTGCATGCTACATAATGCTATGCCTTCTTATGTGCAACTTGATACCTTAGCATAGGTGTGCCTTGTAATTATATAAACTTTGTTACCTGTCTCCCTAAACTTAACTTTGATTTTTTGACTCTTCCCGACAAATGAACTTCCTAAACCTATTCTCAACGACATGTGGAATCTACACTTATCATCGTGGGTTCAATTCCTTAGACTCTATGTCTAATCTATGAACATCTTATCAAGGTTTTGATTCTATGAACCAAAGAAATTTGTGTGACACATAGACACCTGTATTCTGGATTTCCTGGCAAAAGGCCTTCGGGCTACGGCAAGCATATCGTATAAATCTAATTGCGAGACCAGTTATGCTTACCTGGGGATTTCTGGGATGAGTGATAAACTATGGTCGATACATAAGTCTCTAAGGCAAATGGGTCAAATTACCTTGACGTGTCAATGATTCCAAATGTTAATGCATTACCAAATGGAACCATCCTTTTTGTATCTTAAAAATCCTTGAATCAATGAACTGGTTTATCACCAAAGTTTAAATATCTTCTCATTCTTAACCTACATAATGTTCCTTTTAATATTGAACTCATCCTACATTTCAACTCTTACATTTAAACACCGTTATACGTTGAGCGTTTCATGTAACTATCTTCATACCTGGACCAACGTGAATATGGATTTTAATATACCCAAAGATATTGGGAATCTAAACCGTATGGTCTTTAAAACTTTAAACCGTTACTTATGGTTCTAAAATCCTCTTAAGGATGTGTCCCATAACTAAGAACATGCAAAGCTGTAGGTGGAAGTCCTACATCTCGGGATACTTTGTCTAGGCAAAGTGTAAATGGTGATCTGATTTGATCATTGAATCCGTTTACTTAACTTGAAACCCTTGAGATAAGTGACCACTTATAAGTATGCGTGTCTTCAATAAGGTTATGGCTGACCTCATATCTGGAGAAGTCCATGTAATCCCTTCGATTGTGAATCGAATGTTCACATCTCATTGTGATGTCGAATCATTTTGTCTTTGATTTCGTCTTCCCGATTTAAACCATCCAAGATTTGAACACCATCATAACAAATCCTGTTACCTCGAACTTTGACCTTAAATTTTGTAAGCATGATTTTCCTTTTGGTTACATTGATGTAACTTGAAATTTTCTAAATTTCTAAGTGATATTCTTTTCCTTTCGTTGTTAAGTCGAACCTTGAACCATCTGCACTATGGGATATGCAAGAGTTTGTAAGTCAATCTATGACTAAGAACACTCGTACCTCCTAAACAATTCTAACTCATCAAAACAGGGGTGATTTCCTTACTTTGATGGTTCTCTATTCGTTGCGATAAATGGTTTCCAATTGTGTGTTTTATGAAATTTCATCCTCTGGATTAGAGCAAAATCCTCATCCTGAGGATTGACTTCAATTATTCTCATTGGAACATGCACTTCACAAATGACATGATCTCACCAAAATAGGATTGAAACCCATACTTTGGTGACAAATGTTAATCTTTGATTGTTTTCTTGTTATTATGAAGCTCAATCATCAAGATAGGCGTGAATTCCATACCTTGATGATAATTTCATTTTTATGGATTGTATTCTCTCAAATGAAACGATCTCATCAAAGTAGGAGTGAATTCAGGATTATGACGAAGAAGTTCATCCTATTATATTTTGTTTTTATAAAACTTCATCGTTAAGATAGGAGTGATTTCCCTTACCTTAATGGTAAGTTACCTCGTCTTATTTCTGTGGATCCTTAACAATGAGTTGGGATCGAACTTTTTGATTGGTAAGTTAGTGGTCATACCTTGGGAATACATCATCAAATTAGGAGTGAAAACCATACCTTGTTAGTCCAGGAGCACTTGAATCAATCAAATAACATGAAGATTTGGATCAAAATGATAAAATATCAAGAACTTGGATGAACACACAAGAACTTTAATGAAAAACCCCTATTTGATCCATATTGATTTGCATAAGATTTAACTACATGAAAACCCTCAAATCTAGCTCTTACAAGCTTAAAACCCTAATTGTCATACTTTACTATTTATAGTAAATGACAATTTACTAACGACACTTAGGACCCAAAACTATGACAATTAGAAATTACAATTAAAACCCAAAATGTCTAAAAACAAAATTAAATATATTTTGTCGACACAAAATATATTAAATAACAATAAACATCCTAGACAAATATATCTTCAATGTCTTGTCTCTAATCTTCGTCCCGAACGCCTCGAGTTGACTTTTGCATTGACTTTGACCGTTGACGTTGACTTTGTTGACTTTGACTGTGTTGATAATATTAGACTATCCTTCAGACCCAACAATATTCCCCCTTAGTCTACTATTATCAACGTCTTTTATCGTGATCAGTACTAATAAGTCAACTAAACTTGATCTTCAATTTGGTAAGCTTCAGTCTCAATGTTGAGTTCCAACATACCTTGATGACTATTCTCATTTCTTGATCTTCAACTTATCAAGGTTGTAATCAAGTGACGAGAAGCATGTAGTAACTTGAAGGGTGAAACAATGTTAGTGTTCCGGCTTATCAAGCCAAAGCATGATCTCTGAACTTGAAAGAAGACCCGATCGCTCTAGGTTAATTTTGAATCCGAGCTTGGAGCATTTAAATTTTTAAATCGATTTCTTTCCCTTTATCCTTATTTTTGATTTGATCTAGCTATATGGAACCATTTATTCCTTACTTATCACTTTCATATTGAGATATCATCAACACATGATTGAGTGATGGTAGCTTTCTTAAACAATCTTTCTGCTAAATAAAGACATTATCAACTTGTGATTATGTCCTTTTAGACATGCGAATGTTCTCGACTGTACTTATGGGTTTGAAGAATTACGTATGCAAATTACATTTGAAAACTTGTTACTTTGCAAAACATGTTTACAAATACCTTTCTTATTGTTTGCGTCATTTCTTGAATCGCTTTTGAATCTTTAACCTTGAAAATCATTGAAATTCTATCTTGGTTTTGAACAACAAGACTTGTTATTATCCTCATAGCGATATGGATATAATGGTTCATAAACCTTCGTAACTTGTAGTCATGGGTTTGGCATAAAGGAAAAGACGTAACTTGGTATGTGTCCAAGTGTCTCACCTTCACATATGACAAGACCTAGCATTCGTGATCCTATGGATCTCCTGTTTAACTTTTCTTTCAACTAAAATGCTTTTTATCTTAGAGGTTATGATGACAATTGGTGTATTATAACCGATTGACAAATCTCATATTGATTCATGTGAGATAATGGGTCGAGAAAATTACTTGTATCTATTTCAATATTCGTATACCGTGGTATGACGTTAAAACGTCGATCGTTATTTTGAATGATTGATTCATTTTCTGTTTTTAATAATATTCTTAACCATCATCGTGAACTCATTCCAAGATCTTCGCATAGCGTATTATTCTTAGACCGATGGATGGTCAAAGGATAAATACATATTCACAAGATATGCGTTAAGGTCATTTCATATGGTGACGTTTGGGATTCTTAAATTCTGACGGTTAACCTTTCTTATCATTGTTGGTCTTTTATTGATTTCTATACATCACCTTACCACGAAATTATATCCTGGAAGTTGTGATACCATGGTAACTCGTCATCGTCTTCCAACGTTTCATGTGCTAAGTCTTAAAGAGTCTCAATGATAACTTTCGCCGTACACTGGGAGAATTCATGTTGGCACGCATCATGTCAAGAATTTTTTTAAAGCATCTCATTTGTAGTCGAACGTCAAACACTGTCCGTTCTTACGCTTATCTTTCATTTAAACCCTCTTGTTCGTTTAAGTTTCATTCTTGATTTCGGGACGAAATTCTTAAAAGTTGGGGAGACTGTAACATCTCGTATTTTCGTTAAATTAAAAGTTAAAACATCTCGTATTTTCGTTAAATTAAAAGTTAACTTTGTTAAATCTTAAGAGGGCTTTTTATGCCATTTTGAAAATTTGAGGTTTGTTATACTTAATAATTAATTTGGAGATTAACAAATTAATTTAATAAAGAATAATAATAACATTATAAGTGTTATAATGTTTACTTATTATTATAAATTTAAGGTGAAAATAATCTAAAAAAATAATAATAATAATAATAATAATATTAACAATAATAATATTAATAACAATAATAATCATAATCATAATAATAAGATTAATAATAATAATCATATTAGAAGTAATCTTGTAAAAAAATATATATAGAAACAATACAAGTTTTATTATTTTAAAACTTGTATTTCACTAGTTTTAACATAAAATAATAACTTTTTAAACATCAGGGACCAATCTGCAATTTAATTTAAGTTTAAACTTAAGTTTGGGAAGGAATTAATACAAGATTAATAATTCAGGGACCATTTGAGTAAATATCAAACACCCAAACCCCACCCCCCCCCCATTTCTTCCCTGTTTTTCGGCCAAACACCCGCCACTACCGAGACACCTTAATCACCGAACCGTTGAACCATTAATCATTCACAAAAATCAAATTAACTTCGCCTAATCAGTCGTTTATCTGTTCCTAAATCATCACAACTCTCAATTTTACTAGAAACAAACTTTTTCATCGAATTTGAAACACCCGTTCATCATGAACCTGCAACTAGGTCAACCTCCGTATTCTGAGCATCATTAATCGAAATTGTATGAGGGCTTTTACTTATTATCGTCATGTGAAGCTTCCCATGTGGTCAATCGAAGCAGAACACCAGAATTAACTCAGTTTGATCACTCCCCGATCGGCCTTGTTCCTTTTCTTGTTTGCTAATCCAAACGAAACTAATCCAGGTAATTAAGAACATCTATATGCTCGATTTTAGATGGGATCAAAAGCCCCATGAATGTTTTCTTTAACATAATCGTTTGGATGGTCAATTGGATCGAAATCGAATTTAGGGTTCTTGGATTTGGGGGAGCTTCTTTGAATCTGTTTAAGTAAATTTAAAACTGAAGTTAACCGCGGCTGTAAGCCTGGTTCACTGGTTAACACACTAGCCCAACACACATGAGGTCCCGGGTTCGAACCCAGGCACCATCATGAAATTTTTTTAAGGGCTTTTAGCCCAAATTAATTTTTCAGAAAATTTAGAATAAATATAAAAATTCCTTTTATAATCTTCAAATATTTTTTTAACCACTTAATTAATTTCCTGGAATTTATTTCCTAAAATATATTAACAAATTTTTTATCATTATTATCTTTAAAACAAATGATATAATTAGTCTATTTTTTTTATAAAATAGATTTAAGTATCGTTCATCCTATTGAAACATTACATGTTCAATAATACAATTAGATTATTTTCTTGTTTTAGTTTATTATTATTGTTTCAAATAATAAATAATAAACCTTTTGGTCCAAACATTACTTTTAAAGACATAATTATCTCTAATATAACCTTTATATTTAAATTGTTTTCTTTTAAAAATAATTAAATAATTATTAGACTTGAAACAATAAATCTTTATAAAAATTAATGGGCATTATATTAATTAAAGTTTTATCATGATAATTGTAGAAGTTGTATATCTTATAATTTCACAGATTATTTACAAATATTGTCTTTCTTATAAAAGATAGTAACTAAAGGTTTAGATTAATAATTCATTATTAATCAAAACATTATTCCAATGAATTTTAAATAATTATAAAGCTTTATTTATTATATTGAATCATATCTATATTTATACTTAAATTTGTTTCTAAATACTTAAATATACATATATAATTCCTCTAATGGAATCAAACTATAATTATTTTATAAACTTATTACTTATTAAAAACCTTAAAACTATTGATACCCTAATTCTTATTTGAACATTAATCATATTATTAACCTTAACCTTCATCTTGTAATACATATTTAGGTGCCTTGTAAAGAATACTTTGGGACTATCTTTTGGATCATTACTTTAATCTTTTATATCATCTTGTAATGCCTATATCAAAGTGAGTATTTCCATACCCCTTTTTCTTATTTTCACACTTTGGGGTGAAACATGTTAACTTATATCATTGCACTTGTAAAACGTTTGATTCTTGTAAACTTATGGCATTTCACCTGTATGTTGTGGTTAGTTAAACTTTTGTGGTTACCATGTTATGGCGTTATATGTACAATCATTAACTATTGCTAGCCTGGCGACGTCATAGATCTATGGGCCTGACAAGCCTGCTTGGTTGATCCAAGTACACTTAGCTAAACTTATGTACTTTTAAAGTTTGAGACTTGTAAAACATTATCAAGGTTTGATTGTTGCATTGTTCATAACATCCCTAATCACTTTATTCACTAATTTACAACTTGAATTGCCATCTTTTATATATCCTATGTATTGAAAACTATGGAATGCTCACCAACATTTTTATGTTGACCTTTTATTTTTAACATGTTTCAGGAATAACCCAAATATGCGTTCTACTCTTTAAAGCTTATCTCACTTAGGACTGGACTTAGAGAAATAAACAATGATCTTGTCACTTTCAACCTTGTATTCATGATGTATCTTTGTTTGAGCCTTTTACTTGTATTGTTACAATTGAATCTTGATTAATATATTTGGAATTAATAATAGCGTTATGTGGCTGTGAACAAACGTAACCCTCATATCTCGACGATTCCGCCGTCTAGGTTGGGGTGTGACAGACACTGACACGTTACAAACAGAAACACTTGAAAACTAGAAAAAAACTAAGCTAAATTATTGAAATAAACATATTTTTCTGATTTTGTTTGGGTAGAGTTTGAGACATTTTAATATTAATTTTAAAACGATTCTCCCCCTTAGCAGAAATGGCTTAAGTTCATCTCTGCATTGATTCATATGGAATCATACCGGTGTATCATAATCATTTGGGACTCTCAGATATATATTTAACTTAATAATCCTTTTTTCTCTCTAAGTCATAAGCACTTGCTGGAAATCATACTAGGGCTGTAAGAGGCACACAATGATTTTGACTGTCGAGAGTTATAGTCACGACAATTATCAGTATTGTCGTCCACTTAAATCCATACACAGATGTTTGACTCACATTGGTGATTAGATTGTATTATTTCAACAAGCCTTTATGGACCCACACTTATACGGTAATCAACATTTCTCAGGAGATTTTTGAGCGGTCTACGGGTATATTGACAAGAAGAGACTATTCTAAGAGCTTTCAAAGACATGTAAAGCCTCTGGTTAGGTCCATCGGACAGCAGAGAGGCGCAAACAATAATGAATTCTAGAATATTTAGGTTATACTTATCCTCAGGTCAATGCCACTGCACAGCAGAGAGGCACACAACCTCGGTTATCGGCTAGATTGTTTTTTGCATTTTTCATGTGCTTTGCTCATTTTTGTAGTCACCCGCACACATTTGTGGCGTTTATTTTGCTCGTCACCCCTTATTGGAACTTCGTTGATTGTGTTAACTAGGGATAAGATGGAAACCCATAGCCTGTTGAACAATTTAGTTTAAATTGTTTTACCAAAAAAGTCTACTTGTCTATTGTGTTGAATCTACCGACACATCGTACAATGAACTAGCAACCTCTAGGTCTACTTTCTCTATGTATCCTCAGTGACAGACTAGTGTACTATCATTTTTCCTATATTTTGCTTAAGACATTGTAGAATTGAAATTTAAATGTTATCTTTTCGATCTTTTCAGTCCTTGTTAAGTCCCAAACAATTAGTTTCCTGTGCACTATCATTTTCCATAATTTTGAATCAATCTAACAAATTTGATTTTCTTTCAGCCGATCTGCCCGTCCCCCTCCCCATTTTTTTAAGTAATTAAATACTGAAATTTAATACTGAAACTAAACTAATCTCCCCTTAAAATTCTAAAACCGAAAATATTTTTGTGTGTTGTGGATTTTTAAGATAGGAAATTAAAATAAGATAAATAAAAGAAAATAAAAAAGAAAAACTAAACAGGTGTCGGACTAAGCATTTTCATCTTCTGGAATCACGTCACATTTCTTTTTCACACCGTTGACCTCTAACAGATATAAAAATCTGGGTTTATCAAAAGGTTTAGTGTAGAGGTCGGCGCGTTGAAAATCTGTGTTTATTTTAATCACATCAATTAAATGCTTTTCATAGCAATCACGTATAAAATGATATTTTATGCCAATGTATTTAGTCCTAGGGTATTGAACAGGATTTTTAGTTACAGCTATGGCAGCAGAATTATCAACAAAGATAGGAGTGTTTGAAAATTGCAAACCATAGTCCCGCATTTGCTGTTGTATCCAGATGATTGTGAACAGCAACTTGCAGCAGCAACGTATTCAGCTTCACATGTTGACCGGGCAACAGATGTCTGCTTCTTGCATTGCTAGTGACTAAACGCCTTCCAAAGAACTGACACCCTACAGATGTTGACTTGAAGTTCATCTTGTAGCCATCGTAGTCTAAATCACTATAAGCAGTTAGCTCAAAGTCATCATCATGAGGATACCACAACCCCAGTGTTGGAGTACCCTTTAGATAACAAAAAATTCTTTTCACCCTGATCAGATGATCTACTTTTGGTTTGGCTTGATATCTAGAGCATAAACATGTGGCGTACATGATATCCGGACGCGAGGCAGTGAGATACATGAGATATCCGATCATCCCACGATACATAGTGGCATCCATCCAATCCCCATTATCATCTGGTGCCACATCATGGTTTGTGGCAAATGGGGTACCGGCAATAGTGACATTTTCCATATCAAAGCGACTTAGAATGTCTCCAACATACTTAGTTTGATGCAGAAAAATACTAGTAGGTGTCTGATCTACCTGTAAACCTAGGAAGAACGTCATCTCTCCCATGGCACTCATTTCAAATTCTGCCTCCATCACAGATTCGAATTCTTTACATAATTCTTCATTTCGGGAACTGAAGATTATGTCATCAACATAAATCTGCACCATTAGTAATCTCTATCTTTCTCTTTGATAAACAACGTGCAGTCTATCACACCCCTGCGAAAACCATGTTTTAATAGGTGGGAGGAGAGCTTCTCATACCAAGCTCGAGGAGCTTGATGTAGCCCGTACAGAGCCTTGTCCAGGTTGTAGACTCTGTCCCGATGGTAAGGATCTTCAAATCCTTCGAGTTGACTGACGTATACTACTTCACGGATTTCCCCATGAAGGAATGCACTTTTAACATCCAACTGATAAACCTTGATTTTCATGTAGGATGCATAGGCCAGAAAAATGCGAATAGCTTCCATCCTTGCCACAGGTGCAAACACCTCATTATAGTCGAATCCCTCGACTTGTCTGAATCCTTGAACAACCAATCTTGCCTTGTTTCTGATTACTACACCTTGGTCGCCCTTCTTGCAGCGCAGCACCTATTTGGTGCCAATCACCTTAACTCCTTTAGGCCTATCCACGAGTGTCCACACTCCAAGTTTCTTGAACTGTAGCAGCTCGTCCTGCATAGCATTTACCCAAGCCTCATCCTTCAGGGCATCACTTACGTGTTTGGGTTCGACTTGAGAAATAAAACATTTAAAAGCACCATCATTCACGTAACCATTTTCCATAATAGCAACATAATCAGCAAAGTATAGTTGATTTCTCGTCTGAACAACAGAGTAGAAATCCCCAATGATGTTATCCTAGGGATGATTTACAGTGATCCTTGTCACAGGTGTCGTAGGAACAACCACTTCAGTATCCATGTTTGTGACTACCGATTCGGCATCCGGGTTTCCTGATGCGTTCTCTGCATTTGTTGAACTGCCAGCTTGATTGACGTTATTCTCAGTACATATTTCAACTATTTCTTCATCATCTGATGAGACATCACTAATGTCCTGAGCAGTTTCTAAAGAGCCAGAAGCACCACTAGTTGGTACTCTAGTGCTGAAATCCAGATTTGGAGCGTTTAAGATGTCATACATCATCTGTGTAGCAATCTCGTCATCTAAACATGCTGGAGGAAGGTTGAAAGATTTGAAAAATCTATCATAATCGAAGAATGAGGATGGACCTTTCCTAGCAAGGGGGGTGGTGTGTCTTTGCACATCTACGTTGCACCACACTTCTACCTAACCTGTAGAATTGTTATAGACTCGTTTGTCAGGTATGCTGTATCCGAGAAAGATACCTTCATCCGCTTTCTCACTGAACTTTCCCTCCGGAGTTTTCTTCAGTAGCATACATGGAGCTTCGAATGGTTCCAGATAACTCAGATTTGGTTTGCGTTTATGAAACAGCTCATAGCAAGTCTTACCATGTCGCTTGACTACCAATACACGGTTAAGCGTGTAGCACGCATTGGCAACTGGTTCATTCCAGAATTCTACTGGCAGCTTTGAGTCTGCCAACATCGTCCTTGCAGTTTCTATCAAGCTCCTATTCTTGCGTTCAGCAACTCCATTCATCTGTGGCGTGTATGTGGAGGAGAATTGATGACCAATCACCTTTTCTTTGGCAGAAAGCACCCATCCACTGATTCTTGAATTTAGCCCCATTGTCTGAACGAACCTTCCTTACCTTTAGTGTGTACATAGATTCTAGTGTAGTCACGAGCACTTTGAATGATTCAAATGTCTCTGACTTAGCTTTCAGAAACATCACCCACAAAAATCTCGAATAGTCATCAGTGACTACGAAGCAGTACCAGTCTCCTGCTATGCTTCTTGTGCTGACAGGACCAAATAGGTCTATATGCAGAAGCTCCAGGGGCATCTCAATAGAATTAACGTTCTTGGACTTGTGAGACTTCCTGGTCTGCTTTCCTTTCTTGCATGAGACACAAAAATCTGAAAGTTGGAAGTTCTTAACGTTTACTCCCTCAACTAAGTTGTTCTGAATCAGATGATTCATCTTTCGTGGATTTATATGTCCCATTCTCTTGTGCCATGAAATGGACTCCTTCTTCGTTGCCTTAGATAAAAGCACTGAGCAGTGGACTCAGTAGTAGAAGCTTTAGACATGTCCAAGACGTACAAATCATTGTACCTTGAAGCTGACATTAGTACCTGCTCCTCAGGGATATCCATTTCCTACTTCAGAATATGACATTTCCTATTGTCGAACATCACCTTAAAGCCCTTGTCACCTCTCTGAGAGACTGAAAGTAAATTGTTCTCTAACTGCTGAACATAATTTACCTTATCAAATTTTACCTTCCTATTACCTACTTCTCCTTGAGCTGTGATATACCCACCTTTGTTACCAGCAAAGGAAACATGTCCCCCTTTAATTTGTTTGACATTGAAAAGGAGAGTGATTTCCCTCATGTGCCTGGATGCTCCGCTATCAATAATCCATGTGTTGGTAGAAACACTGTAGCGGACAACTTGAACAAAAACAAAAAGATCAGTTAAGGAGGGGGACCCAAGCCTTTACAGGCTTGGGTTTCCTGGAGCCATAGCACATCATAAACTCCACCCACTATCCATTTGGAGTTGGAGAAACCTCATTCTTCTTCTTATCACCACTATCAGTCATATCAAATGTTTTGGCTTTCCACAGACCATCCTTGTGTAAGGCTTGTTTGTGGTAAACCAGTGACTGATTAACAGTTTGAACTTTTGGCCTATTTTCAAAAATCGGTTTTGCCTCAGGCATCATAGACTTGCCTGCGGCTTGTCTGTCTTGTCTTTGGTGTTGGAAAGGAGTGTTAAACCTAGCAGGTGTTTTAGACCTAGCAGGTGTTTTACACCTTTGTTTTGAAAAAGAAGGTTTAACTTCCTGAACCAATTTAATTTTACATCTAGGTGTCTGATAGCAAGGACAGCATGAAGAAATATGGCATCTTTGTACACAGTTATAGTATGACCTCCTCTTAATAGGACTAGGAGATCTTTTATGGGGTGGGGAGCACACTTCAGGATTGGTCCTTTTGGTCTCAACCTTTGGTGTTTCACCTTCTTTGACAAATTTGATTTGTTTAACACTTTGGTTGTTTTGTCTTTTCATATTGTTGTGATCTTGCTTGACCGGTTTAGACTGAGTTGTTTTTGAAATCTTTGGTTTTGACACAGTAGTCGGGAACCCCAAACCAAGAGGTACGGGATCATCCTCTACCACCCAGTCCTCAATTAAGACTTCATCATTTTTGCCCGAAGTTGATGCCTTCTGATCAGTCACGTGAGGTGCAGACTTAACTACAGTATCAGTATCACTGACCAAAGGTGTAGTTACCACATGATCCTTGATAGGATTATTATTAAAAGGATGTTGTTTTGTGTTCAAAAGGATCTCATGTGGTGGAGGCACAACCTTATAACCAATCTTCCCCATTGTTTCTTTCTTTAGCCAAGTTTTTTATGATATGTGAGGAACTAGGTAAACTATGCAATCTTTGTTTTAATGATTCATTTTCCACTTGAAGAATAGATTTTTCCTTTTTAATTTCCTCAATTGAGTTTAAATAAAACTTAATGTCATTTTCTTGGTTAAAAGCTACAACCTCGGTTTCCCTTAGTTGTTTTCTCAATAATTCAATTTTCTCTTTAAAACTGCTTTCATTTTGCTTCAACACTCTGTTAGCCTCAGTGCATAGTTTTAAGTCATTTACCAAGTTATCATTATGTTCTAATAACCTAGTAAAGTTTAAATCAATGCATTCCCTAAACTGATTGCATTCAACACAGCATGTTTATCGAATAGGGTTTCTTTAGAATCTACCTGTGTAGAGTTTGAGGTGCCAATAACAAATGCAACCTGTTGTTCCTGGTGAGTTTCAGAAGCATCATTCAGTTCATTCTCTACCAGATGATTAACAGCAGCCGTTGAGTCATTTACATCAACAGTATCAAACTCAGCCAAGTTCTCCCCCTCTCTTGCTGAGTCGTCGTTTAGATCCTCAACCAACGCGATATTAGCTTCACCGTAGATAAGAAGCGAAAAGACCAGTCTTGACCTTCATCACCTTGTGCCACCATAGCTTTGGAGTCCTGACTTGTTGGAGCTATCTTCTGTCTTTTTCTTGTCTGTTGGTTGATGAAAATGGATTACCATATCCTATTTTCTTTGGTTTAACACACTCTCTCTTGAAATGACCTTTTTTTCCATAGTTGAAACAGGTGACCTTTGACTTGTTAAATCGAAAAGTAGTATCCTTTATGGCTACCAGATTCTGTCCCTTTTTCTTGACGAATTTCTTAGCTCTACGCACAGCACTAGCTAGAGCCCACATGATTTCCATTCTCTCTAGTTTAGTTTCATCCACTTGCTCGTAATCTTCATCTGCCAAGTGACAGTTACCAATCTTCCTGTGACATCCGGTAATTTTCCGTTACCAAAACTCCATTAGTTCCGTTAAGTCTTGCATACATGTGTCGTAAGCACACACTAGTTGTCGTTGAACATTGGTGACCTAATAATATTAATTAATGTTAAATTAATAATAATTTAACTGGTTATGTGATTATGGTATTATGCTTACATGTTTGGTGTATTTTAAATACTAATTAGGAAATTAATCGCTTAACGTGGAAACGTGCGTATTAATTCATATGTCTTGTATATTTATAAAAATAAAATATATAATGGTTACCATTAGTTTATATGTTTATATTATTAAGATAAAAACACTTTACAAGGAGTTTAAAAGCTTAAATTTTATAAAATACAAAACACAAAGGCTTAAAGGGTAAATTGTGATTATTTAATTAAAACAAAACACAAAACCCAACCCTAATCCCCCCATCGGTCGCGACCTGCACTCCATAACCCCTCCCTTGCGAAATTCGACCACGAACAAGCATAGGAACCGCGATTTGGATCGATTTCAAGCAATAGAACACGTTGGAACATCAATTATTGTCCATTCTGCAAATTAAAGTTTAGCTTTTTATGTTTGTTGATGTGTTCTTGATATAGCCGAAACCCTAGCTGCGAATTAGGGGTTCATGGTGCTGAATTTTGATCAATTGGTGATGCTAACATGTTATTTAGGTTGTACACATGTTGTTTAACGTTGATTATGCATGAATGATATGTTTTTAATGAATGGATCATGAACTTTGATTCTAGACAAACCCTAATTCGAAATTGATGAGATTATGTATGATTGCTGATTCTTTGATGAATGTATGATGATTAGTAGGTTGTATGAATTCTAGAATACATTGATCTTGCAAGAAATTTATGAGTTGAAGTTGGTGTTCATAGGTTACTAATAATAGTAACTTTATTTCCATGTCATGATGATCTAATGATGGATTGACGTTGTTGATGTGTTCATGATGATGATTAGATGCTAGATTGTTGATATGAATGCTAGAAATCTTAGAATGAATGTTGTTGTACATACCTTACTAAAAGTAGAAACTTTTGTGTATGACGTTTGGGAATTTGGATGTTTTGGTGATGATCATCATGTTAGAATGAATGTTATGAACTTGATTAGGTATGTAATTGATGTTTTGGTGACTGTTATGGATGGTAGACCACTTTTGGGGATTACTTTCCCAAAGGGAAACTTTATTTTTGATGAACTTTAGATATGATGGTTTGGACATGTTCTTGATGCTAGGATCATGCTAGAGTGTTTATTGAGGATGTCTGATGTGATAGAATGTGTTGACTGAGTTGTATGGATGCTTGGTTAATTATGGATGATTTATCTGCTTTAATGATCATGTATGATGTTGAATGTGGATTAGCAACTTGGACGTCACGTTTGGGACTGGAAATTGATTATCTTGGTGTATGTTGAATGTAATGAACATGACGAATGTGTTGTTGATTAGTATGAATAATTAATTGATACATTATCTGTTTTGACCTGTTTATGATAAGTCATAGCTATTGGTCATATGAGTAGGTTATGCATGATTTGATTTGTATGATGTATGATATTGTTTGTTAAATGGTTTACAACATATAATGTCACCAACGGGTCAAACGGGTCAACTGGGTCAAACATGTCTATCCTTCTAAAACCTTGAGTCTTTGGTTGTAGTATACTTAGGGTTCCACATATTCTCGGTTTACACGTACTCATGTACTTACATGATCTAGGTAACCTCTGAGGGTTGACTGTCCACTCTTTCTTTCATGTAAACTCTAAGTACTCATTACGCATATCAGATGAGTTCATGCCCCACTATTTATTTAATCTCTTTTGGGGGAGATAGCATACTGGTAATTTCACAAACGCTTTATGTATTTAAGTTGTGTATAATATTAATATAGTGTTGTTTACCATGGAAAAGTCCTCACACTTTCGAATTGTTAATATTGAATAGCGGGGAAACTTGGGTAGTACTACTGGGTCTGACGAGCCCCACATGTGTGACTCGAGGTCAACCGGGTGCAATTTGTCCTATGAACATTTGTCACAACCTGGTAAGTCGTGGCAGGAGGCAAAAACTATCACAGTCAGCTTCAATTGCGAAATCACTATGAATTAATATTTATTGTTAATAGAATAGCTATCTATTACAATACACTGCTTATATATATCATAACTGTTAAACTGTTTATGTTTAAATGCCAACTCTTGAACTCACCAACCTTTGTGTTAACATTTTAGTATGTTATTCTCAGGTCGATAATCCAGCTTGCCAGTAGGAGCACAACACGGGTCGAGCATGCATTCTAAGAGAACTAGGTTGCATACACACTAGACTATAACCGCACACAGTTAGTTAGTTACTTGTTCCTAATTTCTCTACTGTATACTCATTGGCATACATATCACACTCTCTGCAGTATGGCATCATCATCTAGAGCTTCTAGTAAGCGACCGGCATCACCTACCCGATCCGAGTCCCCACCCCCCGGACCAGTACCCGACAATGGACGTGACTGGCCTCATTTAGACTACCCACAAGGAGAGTTTGACTGGGATCAACCTTTTGCCCTGATGGAGCGTGACCCTCTGCGAGACTGGAGTTTCTATCCTGATTTCGTGGACCACATCATGTATACGGAACGTGTACCTACACCAATACCTAGAACTAGAACTAACACCGAACAACCACTACACCTTCACTCCCACGGACGGTGCAGTCCAATGAGCAAGTGATTGCTACATTGGTGGCAGCACTGAATACGGATCAGCACCGAGTCAGGCGACTCACGAGTGACGTTTGTACACTACAGCACGAGGTGTACAAACTATGACACTAGCTGAATACACTTGAGGAACAACATAGTAAGACCTTGGAGGGGTGTTACCACATGCGGGACGGTTATCAGGCAATTAGAGGACGCATGACAGCTCGAGAACAGCGGGACGAAGCAGCCGACAATAGAATTGCTACCTTAGAAGCCCAGTTGGCAGCGCTTCAGATCGCCATAGCTCCTGCTCCTGCGGAGGCCCCCGAGGAGGAGGAGGAACCCGAAGAGGAACCCGAGGAGGAACCTGAAGAAGAACCCGAGGAGATGGAAGATGACAGCGACGGGTCGGATATCGTTGATTGATTTTCTTTTTCTTTAAATGACTTGGACTATGTAGTGTTTCTTTCATTTGAAACCTACGTGGGAAGGGTTGTTTCCCCACCCCGAACGACAAACTCAAATTTTGACATTGATAAATACATTGTGGCTCATTTACAATTTATTTATCTTGGTTATCATTTTTGTTATGAATGTTGTGGTTGTGATGATTCATTGCTTTCTTATTGTTTACTATACTTCAATGCGATAAATATGTTTGATGTTACTCATTATTGTATTTGTGAATGTAAAGTGAAAGAAAATGGATGCCCGAGGACGTGGACGTGGTCGAGGGCGTGGGCGCGGACGTTGACGTGGCGCCGGTGATCAAGGCGGCGGTACTATCAACATGAGCCCTGCTGAATTAACTGCCCTGATAAATGAACAAGTTCAGGAAGCGGTAGCTGCTACCCAACCGGGACAGCCAGCAGATAAACGATAATAGAAAGTTAAATCCAATACCACAGTTAATCGTATAGGATATCTGATCGATGTTTATCGTGTTAAAACAGGACCACCAGCGTGTACTTATAAGTCCTTTATGGACTGTAAGCCACACACCTACAGCGGGACTGAGGGAGCTGTAGGGCTGGTACGATGGTTTGAGAAGACAGAATCCATTTTCTCCAAGTGCAACTGCCCACCTGTCGACCAGGTGAAATACGCCACTGGAACTTTGGAAGGTGCCGCGTTGTCCTGGTAGAATGCACAGGTACAAATGCTAGGGCAAGTTATGGCAGATGAACTCCCCTGGAATGAATTTAAGGAGATGATGACCGAGGAGTACTGTCCTCAAAGTGAAGTGCAAAAGATAGAAATGGAGTTCTAGCAACTGAAAATGCAGGGCTCAGAAATCGAGGCTTATACTACTAGAACTCATGAATTGGCCACTATATGCCCAGGAATGGTAAATGAGATGCATAAGCAGGTGGAGCACTACATTCGGGATTGGTGCCAGAGATTCGGAGCATGATGACTTCCTCTAACCCAGCTACAATCCAGCAAGCTATTCACTTAGCCCACAAACTGACCGACGAAGCCGTGGAACAAGGACGGTTACCGAAACGGGGCGCTGTGGCGAGCATGCCCGATAACAAGAGGAAATGGGATGCTTCCAACAACAACAAATCATCATCGTCCAGCGGTGAACATCAACCTTAGCAACAACAACCGCAGCAACAACAACGGAGGTTTGATAACAACCGTAACTTCAACCAGTCGGCTTCAAACAGTCAAGGACCAAGCGGTTATGGTGGTAAACAACCGAGGTGCACGCAGTGTAACTACCACCATGTAGGAAGGTGTGACAGCTTCAAATGTCAAGAGTTGCGGTAAAATGGGGACACTTAGCCAAGGATTGCCGTGGTGAGTTGGTAAAGAAGCCACAACAACCTCAGGAGACTACCAAGGGTTGTTTTGAATGTGGGAAGGAAGGGCATTATAGGTGAAACTACCCGCAACTGAGGAAAAATGGTAATGGCACTGGTTAAAATAACAACAATCAAGGCAACAACAACAATGATGGCAACGGCAATGGGAATGGTGGTAAGCACAATAGAGCCAAAGGGAGAGCCTTCGTCATTGGCTCAGGTGAGGCTCTAAACAACCCTACTATTGTTACTGGTAGGATTTCAGTTAATGGGTGTTTTGCTACGGTATTGTTCGATACTGTAGCCGATAGGAGTTTCGTGTCCTTAAAGTTTTGTAGTCTTTTAAGTGATACACCCTCCGCCTTAGAATCTAAATACATTGTAGAATTGTCTGACGGTAAATGGATTCATGTAACGCATATCCTTAGAGATTGCAAGATAGAGCTTGCTGGTCATACTTTCGCTATAGATCTCATGCCTCTTACACTGGAAAGTTTCGACGTTGTGATAGGCATGGATTGGCTCTCTAATAAGCAAGCGAAAGTCATATGTCACGAGAAAATCATACGAATTCCTGTTGGTGACTAAATCCTTACAGTTAGAGGCGATAGGAGTGGTATAGTGATAGGCATCATCTCTTATATGAAAGCACAAAAGTTGTTGCGAAAAGGTCGTTTGGCTATTCTGGCACTTGTCACCGATAAACAACCGGAGGAAAGGAGAATGGAGGACATACCTGTGGTACGAGACTTTCCAGAGGTGTTTCCAGAGGATCTTCCCGGACTACCACCTCATCGCCAGGTGGAATTCCAAATCGAACTGACTCCCGGTGAAGCCCCGATTGCTAGAGCACCTTATCGATTGGCACCGAATGAACTACAGGAGTTGTCATCACAACTTCAGGAGCTTTTAGATAAGGGCTTTATTCGACCTAGCACTTCACCTTGGGGAGCCCCTGTCCTCTTTGTTAAGAAGAAAGATGGTACGTTTCGAATGTGCATCGATTATAGGGAGTTAAACAAAGTCACAGTCAAGAACCGATACCCTTTACCTCGTATCGACGACTTATTTGATCAGCTTCAAGGATCAAGCTATTACTCGAAGATTGATTTGAGATCTGGTTATCATCAACTTAAAGTCCGAGAAGAAGACATCTCCAAAACTGCATTTCGTACTCGTTATGGTCATTATGAATTCTTTGTCATGCCTTTTGGGTTGACTAATGCACCTGCGATGTTCATGGATCTCATGAATCGTGTGTGCAAACCCTATCTTGATCAGTTCGTCATTATGTTTATCGATGACATACTGATATACTCTAGGACCAAGGAGGACCATGAAGAGCACTTACGATTGATCTTAGAATTGTTGAAGAATGAGCAACTATACGATAAATTCTCCAAGTGTGACTTTTGGATACGAGAAGTGCAATTTCTAGGTCACATTGTTAATGAGAAGGGAATACATGTTGATCCTTCAAAGATTAAGGCGATAAAGAATTGGGCTATACCCAAAACACCGAGCGAGATAAGGCAATTCCTAGGGTTAGCAGGGTATTACCGATGATTCATAGAGGGATTCTCTAAGATCGCATAACCTCTCACAGCCTTGACCCACAAGGGAACGGCATACAAATGGAGTGAAAGTCAAGAAGCGGCTTTTCAACTATTGAAACAGATACTCTGTAGTGCACCGATATTGGCATTACCAGGGGGAACCGATGATTTTGTGGTGTATTGTGACGCATCCATTCAAGGATTGGGATGTGTCCTGATGCAACGTGATAAGGTGATAGCTTACGCCTCGAGACAACTAAAAGTTCAAGAGAAGAACTATACCACCCATGACTTAGAATTGGGTGCAGTAGTTTTTGCCTTAAAGATTTGGAGACATTACTTGTACGGTACCAAATGCACTATCTACACCGATCACAAGAGTCTTCAACATATCTTTGAGCAAAAGGAGTTGAATATGAGGCAACGACATTGGGTGGAGCTTCTGAATGATTATGATTGCGCTAACAAGTACCATCCTGGAAAGGCAAATGTGGTTGCCGATGCCTTAAGCAGGAAAGAAACAGTTAAACCCAGGCGGGTGAGAGCCTTACAGCTTACAATCAGTACTAATCTGCTTGAACAAGTTAAGGAAGCACAGATAGAAGCCTTGAAAGAGGAAAATGTTAGTTCTGAGTCATTACGGGGAATGGATGAACAACTAGTGGTGAAAGAGGATGGAATTCGGTACTTCATGGATAGACTTTGGGTGCCTGTCTATGGAAATCTAAGGGACTTAGTTATGAGTGAGGCGCACAAGTCTAAGTAATCTATACATCCTGGATCTGACAAGATGTATCATCATCTAAAGGCGCACTACTGGTGGCCTAACATGAAGGTGGATGTAGCTACGTATGTGAGCAAGTGTTTGACCTGCTCAAAAGTAAAGGTGGAATACCAAAAACCATCCAGACTATTACAACAACCCTAGATACCAATGTGGAAATGGGAACAAATCTCTATGGATTTTATTACTAAGTTACCTCAGACTAATACTGGTTGTGACATAATATGGGTTATTGTGGATCGGTTAACAAAGTCTGCTCACTTCCTTGGAATTAAGGAAACGGATAAGATGGAGAAACTAACCCGACTGTACCTTAAGGAAATCGTTTCGAGACACGGTGTACCGATCTCAATTATTTCAGACTGCGATGCTCATTTCACGTCACATTTCTGGCAGTCACTGAAATATCTCTGGGTACACGATTAGATATGAGTACTGCTTATCATCCACAACTGACGGCCAGAGTGAGTGTACCATATAGACTTTGGACGATATGCTACGTGCTTGTGTGATTGATTTCGGGAACAACTGGGAAGTTCACCTGCCATTGGTGGAATTTTCCAATAATAACAGTTATCACACTAGCATACAGGCAGCACCTTCTGAGGCTTTGTATGGGAGAAAATGTAGATCACCGTTTGCTGGGCTGAAATTGGTGATAGTCAACTAACAGGTCCTGAGCTAATACATGAGACAACTGAGAAGATTGTACAGATACGGAACCGTATGGCTGCAGCGCGAGATAGACAGAAAAGTTATGCTAATAAGAGACGGAAACCTTTAGAGTTTCAGATTGGCGACAAGGTCTTATTGAAGGTCTCACCATGGAAAGGCGTAGTTTGGTTTGGCAAACGAGGAAAGCTAAATCCGAGGTATGTTGGACCATTCGAGATATTGGAAAGAATAGGTCCAGTGGCCTATCGACTAGCCTTACCTGATTCGCTGAGTGGAGTCCATGATGTGTTTCATGTTTCAAATCTGAAGAAGTGTCTATCGAACGAAACACTAATTGTACCACTAGAGGACGTTCAAGTGGATGAACAATTACGATTTATCGAAGAACCAGTTGAGGTGATGGATCGTGAGGTGAAAACACGTAAGCAAAGCAAGATACCCATAGTCAAAGTTCGTTGGAACTCGTGACGTGGCCCAGAATTCATGTGGGAGCGTGAAGATCAAATGAAGCTTAAGTATCCTCAATAATTCGAGACGATGCCTGCAGACAAAGGTATTGATTTAAATTTCGGGACGAAATTTCTTTCAACATGGGGATGATATGACAACTCATCCAAAACTCACTAGATTTTGATTTCTGTGTACCAATACAGTAGACCAGTGATGGAACACTCTCACCATGTAACGCAATTTTCGGGACGCAAATTCTTTCAACATGGGGATAATGTGACATCCGGTAATTTTCCGTTACCAAAACTCCGTTAGTTCCGTTAAGTCTTGCATACACGTGTCGTAAGCACACACTAGTTGTCGTTGAACGTTGGTGACCTAATAATATTTAATAATGTTAAATTAATGATATTTAACTGGTTATGTGATTATGGTATTATGCTTACGTGTTTGGTGTGTTTTAAATACTAATTAGGAAATTAATCACGTAACGTGGAAACGTGCGTATTAATTCGTATGTCTTGTGTTTTTACAAAAATAAAATATATATGGTTACCATTATTTATATGTTCATATTATTAAGATAAAAACACTTTACAAGGAGTTTAAAAGCTTAAATTTTATAAAATACAAAACACAAGGGCTTAAAGGGTAAATTGTGATTATTTAATTAAAACAACACACAAAACCCAACCCTAATCCCCCCATCGGCCGCGACCTGCACTCATACCCCCTCCCTTGTGAAATTCGACCAAGAACAAGCATAGGAACCGTGATTTGGATCGATTTCAAGCAATAGAACACATTGGAACATCAATTCTTGTCCATTCTGCGAATTAAAGGTTAGCTTTTTATGTTTGTTGATGTGTTCTTGATATAGCCAAAACCCTAGCTGCGAATTACAGGTTCATGGTGCTGAATTTTGATCAATTGGTGATGCTAACATGTTAGTTAGGTTGTACACATGTCGTTTAACGTTGATTATGCATGAATGATACGTTTTTAATGAATGGATCATGAACTTTGATTCTAGACAAACCCTAATTCGAAATTGATGAGATTATGTATGATTGATGATTCTTTGATGAATGTATGACGATTAGTAGGTTGTATGAATGCTAGGATACATTGATCTTGCAAGAAATTTATGAATTGAAGTTGGTGTTCATAGGTTACTAATAATAGTAACTTTATTTCCATGACATGATGATCTAATGATGGATTGACGTTGTTGATGTGTTCATGATGATGATTAGATGCTAGATTGTTGATATGAATGCTAGAAATCTTAGAATGAATGTTGTTGTTCATACCTTACTAAAAGTAGAAACTTTTGTGTATGACGTTTGGGAATTTGGATGTTTTGGTGATGATCATCATGTTAGAATGAATGTTATGAACTTGATTAGGTATGTAATTGATGTTTTGGTGACTGTTATGGGTGGTAGACCTTTTTGGGGATTACTTTCCCAAAAGGGAAAATTTATTTTTGATGAACTTTGGATATGATGGTTTGGACATGTTCTTGATGCTAGGATCATGCTAGAATGTTTATTGAGGATGTCTAATGTGATAGAATGTGTTGATTGATTGGTTAATTATGTATGATTTATGTGCTTTGATGATCATGTATGATGTTGAATGTGGATTAGCAACTAGGACGTCATGTTTGGGACTGGAAATTGATTATCTTGGTGTATGTTGAATGTAATGAACATGACGAATGTGTTGTTGATTAGTATGGATAATTAATTGATACATTATCTGTTTTGACCTGTTTATGATAAGTCATAGCTATGGGTCATATGAGTAGGTTATGCATGATTTGATTTTGTATGATGTATGATATTGTTTGTTAAATGGTTTACAACACATAATGTCACCAACGGGTCAAACGGGTCAACTGGGTCAAACATGTCTATCCTTCTAAAACCTTGCGTCCTTGGTTGTAGTATACTTAGGGTTCCACATATTCTCTATTTACACGTACTCATGTACTTACATGATCTAGGTAACCTCTGAGGGTTGATTGTCCACTCTTTCTTTCAAGTAACTCTAGGTACTCATTACGCATATCAGGTGAGATCATGCCCCACTATTTATTTAATCTCTTTTGGGGGAGATAACATACTGGTAATTTCACAAATGCTTTATGTATTTAAGTTGTGTATAATATTAATATAGTGTTGTTTACCATGGAAAAGTCCTCACACTTTCGAATTGTTAATATTGAATAGCGGGGAAACTTGGGTAGTACTACTGGGTCTGACGAGCCCCACCTGTGTGACTCGAGATCAACCGGGTGCAATTTGTCCTATGAACATTTGTCATGACCTGGTAAGTCGTGGCAGGAGGCAAAAACTATCACAGTCAGCTTCAATTGCAAAATCACTATGAATTAATATTTATTGTTAATAGACTAGCTATCTGTTACAATACACTGCTTATATATATCACAACTATTAAACTGTTTATGTTTAAACACAAACTCTTGAACTCACCAACCTTTGTGTTGACATTTTAGTATGCTATTCTCAGGTCGATAATCCAGCTTGCCAGTAGGAGCACAACACGGGTCGAGCATGCATTCTAAGGCTTTAATCTATAAACACATTTGCTTACCTGTACATTACGGGTTTTCAAACATTTGGTTGGCGCATGTTTTGCCATATTATGCATTTATATATTTTGGGTTTGTCTTATTTTACAAAACCCTTCCGCATGGTTTTAAAGTTTGAACTTTGATTTGTTTTATGTTAAACATGGCATGTAGAGTCGTTCTGAGTAACTATTGACTGTGATCCTGGTTTGTTCACACGTCTCGCGGTAAAACTCCGCACATGGATTTTGAGGGTGTGACACTTCCCTTTTACTAACCCGTCAGATTCTCTGTCGTTAACTTCGTTGGCTGAGCTTCTACAGGACTGTATTGAACACTTGATAAACCACCTGACTCACAACCTGAAGACGCACTTTGAACGTTTGCTGATGTGTTAGACACGAAGTAGTATGCAAGGGTGCACTTGAAGATGCAGTAGTAGAAGCCACATTGTATAGAGAAGGATTTTGAGTGTAGGATCCCTTTTTAGACTTGTACTTCAGTCGTAGATCTTCCTCTCTTAGTTTCAAAATAAAGTCATTTATATCCAACATTTCCAGCACTTCATTATGTCTTAAAGTGGAAATGAATGAATCCCACTTATCAGGTAAACCATCAGCCAGACTTCACACCTTATCTTCTATAGACGTTTTAACTCCATGAGTGTGCAGCTCACTCATCAAATGATGGAAGCGATCAATAATGTCGTCCAGACTCTCATTTCAATTGATGAGAAGTTATCAAATTCCTTCTTCAAAGCTTTAGCCTTTAGAGACTTAAGTGTTGCATTTCCTTCATACCTCTTCTCTAGAGCCTTCCATAACTTCTTGCACTGCTTGTGCTCTGAGAACTGATGAAAATATCCTTTGGGATGGACTGTGTCAACAAAGCATAGGCCTTCTTCTCAGCATTGTATGCAACCTTTTACGCCTCATTCAAACCACTTAGAGTCAGTGGAACACCGTCAGCTCCAACTGGCATAGTGTAACCAGTCTCAATTATGCTTCATAAGTTGGTGTCCACTCCATTCAAATGAATTTCAAACCGTTGCTTCCATTGAGGATATTCATCAAGTGTCAGAAGCTTCGGTGCTTTGTTGTGATTTCCGATCTCATTTTCCAGAAGCAGGAGATTCTAATTCTGGAGTCCTTCCCAACTGAGAAAGCAAAATGTTGTTCGTCCATGATGATTTAGTCTGAAAAACTTGACAATCTAACTGGCTGATGTGACTGGGGAATGCGAATGAGACTTAACCGTGCATATGAATCTGTGCGTATGAGTTCAGTCATACGAATGAACTATATGACTGAGCTGAACCGAATGAACGAGATTAATCATGAGAATGAACAAACGAATGGACCAAATCGTGTGAATGAACAGTGCGTATGAAGTTCAGTCATGCGATTGGATCAATCGTGCGACTGAGACGTCTGAATTCGAAATCTTTCAAAATTTTTCACTCGATTCGACTAAAAACACGATTTTGAAAACCCTAGTCGGCTAGACCTCGAAAATACGAACTTTTGAACACATGCACTCGTAAAAATCGAATTTTTTGGCCAAAAGAAAGGATCTTTGATTGAAAAACGTTGATTTTTGTAAAACCTTGATTGAATCCACGTAGAATCGAGAGCCAATGCTCTGATACCACTTGTTAGGACCGAGTACGAACTGGTACTAACCGAATCTACATGAAAACCAAATCAAATAGTACAGAATCCTATTTGATTGGCGATCCAATCAGGGAGAACGTTAATTTGATCAAAACTAACGATTAGAAAACGTTAAGAATTGATTAGGAATGATCAGAGATGCTCTATGAAGTTGGAAGGGATGACTTGGACTTTCTGGGACGGCTAGGGTTGTGAATTCTTGAAGTGTTATGTTTTTCCATGAATTATGTGGTATTTATAGGTTACAGACTTCATTTGTACGACTGAGCCATGAGTATGGCTCAGTCGGGCTCAGTCGTGCAACTGAGTCATACGATCCATTCATACGTACGTATGAACCATGAGATTGAATCATTCGTACAACTGAGTCATTTGCATGACTCAATCGTGCGACTGGCTCACACGCATGGTTCAATCGTGCGACTGAGCCATGAGTATGGTTCAGTCGTGCGACTGGATCATACTTAGTTAAACACATTCCTGAATCTTTATTGACACAGAACTATGTATAACAATTGTAAACCCATATAACATGTTCATATATGCGTGTGATAAGTACTAATATAAAGATACAAGACATTCAATAACAAATATTCATTCACTTAAGAGTCTTTTATTACAAAGATTAAATGATTACATCAGTGTACAAAATACAAAATGAAAGTCCTTAAACATTTAAGTACATTAGAACTGGAACTAGGGACATGTGTACCAACAGGATGCGACTGAGTCAATCGTATGATTGAATTGAATGATTGGGTTCAGTCGTGCGATTGAGCCAATCGTGCGACTGAGACTACTGAATTTCAAAAATTCGAGATTTTGAACACTTTTAGACTTAAAACGATTTTGCAAAAACCCTAACCTGTTGTAAGTCGAAAAGTTCAAAACTTTTGAATCATGCACAGTCAAAAACTCGTTTTGTATCAAAAACAGGAATTTTTAATAGAAAACGTTAATTTTAACCAAAAATCCAATCGAATCCACGAAGAATCAAGAGCCTATTGCTCTGATACCACTTGTTAAGACCGTGTACATACGGAGTACTAACTGATTCAATTGTAACCTAATCAAATAGTGCGAAATCCTATTTGATTGGCGATTCAATCAGTGAGAATGAAACCCGGATCAATCTAATGATAGACCAACGTTAAGAATTGATTAGAAAACGATCTAGGATAAACTATGAACTTGGATGGACGTGATAGTACTCTCTAGATGGCTAGGGCATGGAATAATTCAAAGTGTTATATTTTTTCGTGAATTAAGTGGCATTTATAGGTTGCAGTATCCAGTCGTACGACTGAGCCATTAGCATGGTTCAGTCGTGCGACTAAGCCTTGTGATTCATTCACACTCATGACTCAACTATAAGATTGATTGAATCGTGCGACTGAGCCAGTCTCATGACTCATTCATGTGACTGAGCCAGTGGTTCAGTCGTGCGACTTGTCCATAAGCATGGTCCACTAGCATGAATAACCATAAGACTAAGTCAAACACATTCCTGAATCACTACTAACTCAAACTATGTATAACTACTACAAACCCATATATAATATTCATTTAAGCGTGTATTCATAAACACTATAAGAACACTACACATTCAATAGTAAATAGACATTCAAACACATATTATTTCATTACAAAACTATTGTATTGCACATATGTAAGAATAAAAGACATAAACATTAAAGTACAATTAACTAGGGACATCATGTATCAACATATATATATATATATATATATATATATATATATAAAATTATAACTAATTATAGATTTATACTAATTTAAATTGAGCATCAATTTGTAGTTATTGTAATACGACCAATGTTACTAATCTCATATGAAATGAGTAAAATAATAATAATAATATAATAATAATTATAATAATCGTTTTGAGCAACAAATTAATTGAGTAGTAACGAAATGAGATAGTAGAGACGACGGTGTTAACTTGAAAATTACGGAGTGTCACATCATCCTCTTGTTGAAGGAATTTCCATCCCGAAAATTTAGAACATCAGGTTAGCACAGAACACCAAATTTAGCAGCGGCAATCAGGAGAGTTATTCATAAGCTTGCTTAAGATGGGGTTTTTAGAGTTTCTGAAATAAAGAAATGTAAGGTTTCGTAAGGAACGTAGGTTTCGCGAGAGTTGCGACATCATCCCCTTGTTGAAGGGAATTTTGTCTCGAAATTGAAACAAAAGATATCTTAAAAATGATACCTTAGACAGTAGATGTCTGATTGTTAACAGTTGTGGATACTTCTTTTTCATTTGATCCTCACGTTCCCAGGTGAATTATGGTCCACGCTTCAACTTCCACCTAAAGCGCACAATATGGATCTTGCTACGCTTTAGGGTTTTGACTTCTCGATCCATGATCTCCACTAGTTCTTCAATGAAACAAAGCTGTTCATCGATTTCTAGTACCTCTAATAGAACGACAAGTGATTCATCAGCCAGAAACTTCCTCAGATTTGAGACGTGAAACAGTTGTGTTTTCCACTAAGCTCTTCAGGCAAGTTCAGCTGATAAGCTACTGGACCAACTCGTTTGGTAATCTTAAATGGTCCAACGTATCTAGGGTTCAGTTTTCCATGCTTTCCAAACGTATTACCCCTTTCTAAGGTGAGACTTTTAAAAGTACCTTGTCACCAACCTGAAACTCCAATGGTTTGCGACGTTTATCAACGTAACTCTTCTATCGATCGCGTGCAGCTGCCATACAGTTTCGAATTTGCACGATCTTCTCAGTCATCTCGTGCACAAGCTTAGGACCTGTAAGTTGGATTTCTCCAACTTCTGCCCAGCAAATAGGTGATCGACACTTGCGCCCATACAATGCCTCAAACAGAGCGGCCTTGATTGAGGTGTGATAACTATTATTGTAATAAAACTCAACTAATAGTAAGTGAGTTTCCTAACTACTGCCAAAATCAATCACGCAGGCACACAACATGTCTTCCAGAGTCTGGATCGTACGCTCACTCTGACCATCTATTTGAGGATGATATGCAGTGCTCATATCTAACCACGTTCCCAATGATCGTTGCAAAGATTACCAGAAATGAGAAGTGAATCTAGCGTCACGATCATAGATGATAGAAATTGGCACTCCGTGTCGAGAGACTATTTCCCTTAAATAGATGCAAGTCAACTTGTCCATTCTATCAGTCTCTCTAATTGGAAGGAAGTGTGTGGATTTGGTCAAGTGATCTACAATCACCCAAATGGTATCGCATCCGTTGGGAGTCCGAGACAATTTCATGATGAAATCCATTGATATCTGTTCCCACTTCTTGAGCTGCTTATTGAGCTGCTTACGTGTTAGAGTCCCTCCACTTGCAATGTAATAAAAAAGAACTAATTCTTTAGGCTGTTTATCAAGATATATAATAATATTATCTTTCTCGTGCTCGGACAAGACTGGTTCAACTCATCTTACCAGTAATTCGATTTGGTAAATAAGGGGTATAGGGATGTTTAGAAAGAAAATGTTATATTCTAATGCTTTGAACCTCACCAATCCAAGATCATCCTAATTATCTATGCATATCCATGTGGTCATGCCTGCTTACATGCTTCAACCAGAACTTATATTCATCCTTCTTTCTAATCAGCATATAGTCCATTTGGTCTTAAGTTCAAATTGGATTACATCCTATAACTTTAAAGGTCTGGGTAGATCATTGAACTCTCCTTCCATCTCTCGATTAAGTGTCAGGAGATACAAACTGAAAGCCAAAAGGGCAATAGAAGCCAAGAAAAATGGTTAAACTAGAATCAACAACTCCTTACAAATTTCTAACATTCATGTATATTGATTATTACAGCTTTAAGTTTTGATCTCTTTTATCGGGCTAAGATCACACGAATTGGTGAAGTGCCTGGATGAATCAAATTTCCTGGTTTGTTGCTAAGGCTAGTTTGTATTAGAGGAATTGACAAGTACAGCATCCTTTTTTTGCTTGTTATTAGATGAATTAGTTATAGTTCCAGGCTTAGGGAGAGTGCCTTGAGCTAGTGCCTGATTAGTAAGTGTGTGAGCCAGACGGATAGCTTGCTGAATAATGATTGGATCTTCAGCTATGACACTGGCTTGAATTTGAGGAGCTAACCCATCAATGTATCTTTCTATCCCCTTGTAGGCTGGGGTCACCATTTGAGGACATAATACAGCTAACTCGTGTGAACGAGTTGTGTACTCCTCTATTTCAGATCCAACCATCCTTAGGCTCCAAAACTCCATTTCTAGTTTCTGAATTTCATTTCTAGGATAGTACTCTTCTTTCAATAATATCTTGAAGTCTTCCTAAGGTAAGTTGTTAGCATCTTCCAATCCTAGTGTCTGAACTTGGGAATTCTACCAGGTTAAAGCATGTCTTCCAAAGTGCCAGAAGCATACTTGACACGATTCTCCGTTGGACAGTTACACATTGCAAAGGCGGATTTCAGCTTCTCAATCTAACGGAGGAGGGTAACAACACCCTCAGAACCCTTAAATGAATAAGGTTTGCAGTCCATGAACATCTTAAAAGTGTAGACTGCTTGACCTGGAATAAGAGAATATATAATAATGATTTGAGAATTCGTTAGGCAGAGTATCATAGGACTTGATCCAAAGGATCTATTTGATAGAGGTTTACCTCCTAGATTTTGGTTCTGATTGGTATTATTGTTTTGATTTTGGTTCCTGGCCTGTTCGTATGCTGAGAGCGCTTCAGCAAGACACTCATTTACGATGGCATCAAGCTCAGCTTGCGTCAGGTTAATGTTGCCTCGTCCGCTTGGAAATCCAACTCTTCGCCCATACATGATTCTACATACTCACAATACACATACATGAGATTTGGTGTCCAATCTTAATTACACGATTAGTCCCTTTGGTTTTGTCAAAACTTTGGATTTGGTGTCCAATCTTAATATCTTTTTCTTCTATGGCCTATAACTTATGTGTTAAACATGAGATTTAACTTATGCACATAAGTGGCACAATTAGAATAATTATGTCACTTAGTTAGACCCTCACTTATTTAAACTTAAATTAAATTTGAAGACATATGAATTGTTTGGTACATAACATTTGAATTATCAATCAAAAGCAAACTATTTAATTCATGAAAATAATAGTTAAAATTATCATTGGACTTTTTTTAGTTAATGACGTTAGCAAACAAAGTTTATAAGAGGACTTGGACCTACAAAAAAACTAACACCATTAGTCTCACCGCATGGGATGTTCCCCTGTGATCAGCCTCTAACGTGAGAAAGCAAGAGGTTCTTTGGATGCGATGGCCATGACGACAATAGGAAAAATCTAATATCAAGTGACAGAGTGTAGTGTTTGAGTGTAACCTGTGTTTCTTTTGTGGTTCTACCGGTATTTATATACTGGAATCCTCGATAGGATACATGCATGTCTTCTCTTCCAAGGGCAATTTTCTTGGTTTTCCTTCCACCTTCCTTTTTTCGGTGAAAGCTCTTGGCCCAGCCTTTCTTTTGTCTTTACGTGGTAGGGAAATTAAAACAGGCTACACTTGTAGTTGTTGACCTTGTTGTTTTCATCTGAAGGAGGAAAGGTTGATACCTTGATGTTCTCTTGTCCCTAGCTCTGCTCCTTTCCTTTCCGATCATCTTTGTTCTTATATTGTTTCCCGCTTGTTCTTTTATTTGTTCTCCTTTAATTCCCGTCTGTTCCTTGCATGCTACTGTGCTATTCTTGGCATGAGCTATTATTCTTGCCAAGTCAGATTATACCCACGTCATCAATTATCAACAAGTTATTGGTTGATAATTGTTTATAGGCAATGCTATGTTACTGATAAGAGTTGTTCCCAGGAAATGCTAAAACTATTTATCATCAAAATGGTGCTCAATATAGTGCGTTTTTTATTGGGAATAGTTGTGCGTTTTTGGTGTGTGTATATCTTGGGAATCATTAGAATTATCATTTGGTAACTATGGCATAATGGTGCTTAATTTAGTGCGGTATATCATATATCAGTTCATGTGTTTTCGTCTAGTGAGTGTGTCATTCAATTCTTAAGGGATTATATCACATTCTTTAGCAGGTCATAAAATGGGTGATGGTCAGATTATATGTTGTTCCATAGGAAATTACTAAATTTTGATATTTGGTAGTAGAGATGTAAGCATCTCAAGGGATTTTATCACACTCTCCTTCAGCTCACAAATGGTGGGGGTAAAAACATATGCTGCAACATTAAGGAAATGCTACTGTCCATTTAAAATCTTTTGAAGATAGGCTAAGATGCTGTAGGGAAACTTCAAATTCTTATGATTTGTTTATTTCTTTCTCCATAATTTGAAGATCATATGAAGATAGACTAAGATGGTGTGTAAAAACATCAAATTCTCATGACTTTGTTCATGTCTTTTGTCAGCAAACTATTTTGATACAGACTACACCCATTTTGATACAAAATTTGCTTCAATCTCTTTAGTGGCAACACCCTTGTTGAGCTTTTCCAGTTTTTATTTCAAAAGCATTTAAATAATTAAAGACAAAGATTTCAATCCGCAAAGTGATAATTAAATTGCTTCTTAGAAATATATTCTCACACCAAATTAATGAATTATATACTTAATACAAAAGGTACTACGATTTCATAATGTTTGATGGTGTCATCATGGCATGTGATTGTTGGATATCCACATGAACAAACCACCGTTCCTGATTTAATAATTTTGATTGAAGGTGCACGTCTCAAAGAGAATTGCATTTTAGTGGGTAACTCGCGTGTTACAACGAAGTAAACAATTTACAAGTCTATACTTGTTATATTTTACTTAATTAATCATTGTTTTGTTTTATAGTTTATATCTCTTATACGACTTATGATTATTATTATATGTTAGAGCTAACACATTGTTACAAAATTAATTAGCATTAACAAGAATAGTTAAATGACTCAATTTTTAACGAATATTTTCAAGAAAATTCACATTCAAGATAGTATAGTTTGAATTGCTTTGATAAAATAATGAAAATTTTATTATAACATTAGATATCAAATATAGATATATTAATAGAAAACCATATGGTACATTTCTTTGAATCAGAATAAGAGTATAATAAAAGATTTCTTATAATATTAAAAATTAAAGCTCGCAATCCTTTATATATTATCTTGCAATTATTGCAAAATTACAATCTTGTCTTAAAGAGTTGTTTTATTTATAGTAATAATAATAGATGATATAGATATAAATTATTATTATTATCATTATAAAATTATTAGCAATTTTATAGTTAAGTATTCAAACAGAATAATACTTATTTCTAAATGTATTAATTACAAGAAGTTTATTAATAAGGAGTAAAATAATGTTGGGTCATTATAAGGCTGGTGCAATCAAAACCACTTCACATAGTCATTTTGGTGCTACACTCAAAAGGCTTCCGAAACTAAGTATGAGATCTTCCGAAGTCTGAAGAACAACAGCTGAAGTCATCAGCTGAAGAAAGAGCTGAAGACTATCTTCCGAAGACAAAGTCTGAAGATTTCCGAAGACAAAGTCTGAAGACTTCCAAAGACAAGTCTGAAGAAAGAGCTGAAGACAAAGTCTACTTCCGAAGACAGAAGAAGACTCCAAGCCTCGGAAGAAGCAGTCTTCCGAAGTATAAGTGGCTTCGGAAGAAGTTATTCTTCAGAAGAAACTTATCCTTCGGAAGACACTGCTATGTCCAGTAGACATAAGTATGGTCTCTGACAGTCCGCTGCAGACCTCTGATACAGCATGGCTTCTTCCTAAAGAACCATGTTGTTGACCATACTTTATTCTATTGTATACCTTTTTATGATAGTACATGTTACCAACTTTAGTTGGTGACAAAAGGTAAGTCAGGGACATGTCCTGACTACCAACTCTCAGGCAAAATGTCTGAAGACCTCACCTAGAGTCTTGTAGTATAGATGTTTGGTTAGAGGTTTCCAGCTGGTATCAAAGTATATCCGGCTATAGGTAGTATTATATATATCTTCTCTGTGTAACTCATTAGAAGAGAGATTTTTGAGTCCAAGAGTCTTGTAATCCTTTGAGTTGAGAAGCAATATATAAAAGTACCTTGAAAATTTACTTCCTGTGTTCATTTACTGCTTGTTACTTGTTATATTGTGATCAACTCTTCATTGACTCTTGCTGAGTGTTGTTCAAGGTGAGTTTGAGAGAAAAACCATCTGTTGAGTGACCAACAAACAATCCTGCAATTGGTATCAGAGCTCTCAGGCTCTTGATTATGTGATCTTACCATCCAAATCAACCAGTTTTTCACTCCTCACTTCAAACCACTCACTCAAATGGCCGCTCTCACTAAGGCTGATATGGAGACCGGTACCATGACAAAATCCCCAATGATCACTCCTGAAGACTTTGACATGTGGTGCACTAGAATGGAAGGCTTCATCAAGTGTTAAGACTCAAGGATGTGGGACTCCATTGTCAATGGTCCCTTCATACCAGCACTACTTCTGCTACTGGTAATCGCATTATTCCAAAAGATGTTGATGATTACTCAGAAGAAGACAGGAAGAGAATAGAGCTAGATCAAAGGGCTATGACTTGTCTTCAAACTGCTATCCTAAACTCCATCTACAGAGGCTTCAAGAAGTGCAAGACAGCCAAAGATTTATGGATGCATTGAAGCTTATGTATGAAGGATCCAAGGAAACCCAAGAGAACAAGAAGGATCTCTTGAAGCAGCAGTTTGAGAACTTTACTTTCAAGGCTGGTGAGACCTTGACTCAATAATATTTCAGGTATGTTGAGATAGTAGATACTCTGGTGGATATTGGAGTAGCTTTTGAGAACAGAGACATAGTTAGGAAGTTCATGTCTTCCCTTCCTAAACTATGGACACACTATTGTGTTGTAATCAAGAGAACTTCGGACCTTAAGACTCTTACTCTCACAGAGTTGTATGGTATCCTAAGTGCATTCCAGATGGAGATGAACATGTAGAACTCCTCTGGTCACTCCAATAACCAACTGAGTTTAGCCCTTCATGTGGTTGAAAGGGAAATCACAGAACCACAACATCAGTTGCTGTGCTACCCTGACAGCTCACATAATGGACCCTACATTACTCCACCTGAGACTCCAAAGTCTCATAAGGTTCAACACAACTCCTTTCAGGATAGTTGTGCCTTTGTCTCTGGAAGTGGACACTCTGGTAATTTTCAATATTGCTTTGATGATCTTGAGTGCTTCAGTCCAGATGATGCGGAGTATGTGGACATTGTCCACAGATGGCTCTTTTAACTTACAGAGCGAAGAAGTTCTTCAAGAGAACTGGAAGGCAATTCCCTCAAAACCCAGCCAACAGCAAGTTTGGGTTTGATAAGAGCAAAGCGAAGTGTTACAACTACAACCAACTAGGTCACTTTGCTAGGGAATGCAAGGCTCCCAAGAACAATCCGGGAACCCCACAGGCCTCCACACATCCCTCAGCTTCAAGCATGAGGAGAAGTCAACTGAAACAGCTGCAATAGCTCAAGAAGTTGACTGGAGCTTCATGGTACAGGATGTGACTCCCGCTCAAGCACTCATGGCCAGAACAGATGATGATCAGGTATATGAACATCTTTGTACTCCAGCCTGTATTGCTAAAGTTAAACTCCATAAGGATTACAATACGGAAATCAGATCTGATGTTGAGTCTTTAAATATCTTAAAATCTGATTTTAAAAGAGCTGAATCTGACTATCAAAAGAAAATTGAGGAGTTAGAGAAAACTGTGTCTCTTTTAAAACATGAAAAGACCAACTACAAGACTCATATTAAAGATCTGATATCCAAACTGTCTGAAGTTCAAGCCCAGTTGGTCACTGCTGAGGCTCAGGCCAGGAAGCAAGCTATTGCTGAGGAAACTTCCAAGCTATTCTTGCATCATTCTCTCATTCCAAAATGTTTTATCAAAACAAAGAAGGGTTGGGAACCAATGAAATAGCTCCACCATAATCTTATGAGTCTATTAGACTACGTAGATGTGGTACTGAAGAGCAAAAGGTTCCAACTGCTGACCCTTCTCCATTGGAACTAGACGATGAGGCAAAATAGTGGCCACCACAGGGGAGAAACAGAAGATACACTCATCTCCACCTGTGAAGAACAAATCCTAACCACCAAGGCAAGAAGTAGCAGAGCTAAAGCTGCAAGAAGGACTACCAAGAAGGTTACAGAGTCCAAGCTTAAGATTGCCCAAAGCAAAAGGGTGTCTTCATCTCTGCTGGATTCCAGGTGATAGGTACTTCTGATTCAGGAAAGGAGTGTAATACCAGCACTCCTGTCCTACCAAGGATCAGAGGTTGAAAGGAAAATTGTTGATGAAGAGAAGAAATCCAAGAAACAGCAACCTGCAAATTCCCAGAAGACTAACATTGCATGCATAATGTGTGGTCTGCACAACCACATGGCTAAAGATTGTTACTACAATCCAGCAAGCACACATTATGCAAATAATGTTAGAAGAGAAGGAGTCAGGGAGGTTTCTCAGTTGGACCATTTCAAACGGTACAAATGATGAAGAAGGGAAAGTTGGTCTCGGAAGCCAAGTTGCTTTCGGAAGAAAGTACTTCTTCCGAAGGGAAAATGGCTTCGGAAGCCAAGGCTTCTAAGGTTCGGAAGAACAAGAAGGCTCCCTTGAAACCATCCCAGAAGAAGACTACTTCGGAAGAAAAGGTGGTGAAGGCTTCTTCCGAAAAGGAAGCTTCGGAAGAAGACCATGCTGCAAAAGCTTCAACAAGCTCATCCTCAAAGATCAACCAAGGGATGGATTGGAAGATCAAGGAAGATGCTATAGCCCAAACCTCTTCTTCAACGACCTCTATTGAACCCCAATGCATATCTTTTGGTTCAATTATGTCATTATCTTTGGAAGAGCCCAAGACCAGCAAGGCTTGGGCTTCCAAACAAAACTAACTATCTCATCTTATGTGCAGGGACATCCATTTGACAAGAACACATGTCTGGATTGTAGATAGTGGATGCTCCAGGCACATGACAGGGAACAGATCTCCCCTTCAACAATTCCAGAACTATGATGGAGGGCCTGTCCAATTTGGAGGTGAGGCCGGAGGATATATTTCTGGCAGAGGAAGTATATCCAATGGCAGAATAAACATTGACAAAGTTCACTTTGTCAAACAGCTTGAACACAATCTGTTAAGTGTTTCTCAATTCTGTGACCAAAAGCATCAAATGCTTTTCACAGAACATGAGTGCATTATCCTCAAACCAGGGATGACAATTCCTCCGGAATTGGTGCTTCTTAGATCTCCCAAGAAAGGGGATATGTACAAGCTGAATATGAACAATGCTTCTCCTATGGGTGAAGTATCATGCTTTCTTTCCAAAGCTGATAGTGATGAGTCAACACTATGGCATAAACGCATGTGTCATGTGAATTTTAAAACAATGAATAAATTGGCTAAAACAACTTGGTACATGGTTTGCCTAAAAAGAAATTTTCTGCAAAGATAACTGTGTTGCATGCCTAAAAGGGAAACAACACAGGTCATCTCATAAATCCAAATGTGTTAACTCCATCACTACTCTATTACACTTATTGCACATGGATCTCTTTGGTCCCACAAGTATAATGAGCATTGGAAGGAAATCATACTGCCTTGTGATTGTTGATGATTTTACAAGATTTACATGGGTATTCTTTTTAAGAAGTAAAGATGAAACGGCTGAAACTTAAAATCTTTTATTCTTAAAATAGAAAATCAAATTGATCACAAGGTTAAGATCATTAGAAGTGATCAAGGGACTGAGTTAAGAACTTTGTTCCTGACTCATTCTGTAACTCAAAAGGGATTGCCAGACAATATAGTGCTCCCAGACTCCTCAACAAACGGTGTGCTGAGAGGAGGAATAGGACACTTATTGAGGCTGCTCGGACCATGTTAGCTGATTCAAAGCTACCTCTAACATTCTGGGCAGAGGCAGTCACCACTGCATGCTATGTGCAGAACAGGGTTCTTGTAGTTAAGCCCCATGGAAAACCCCTTATGAGTTATGGAACAAGAGGCCACCGTTCATTGGATTTCTAAGGTCCTTTGGCTGCAGGTGTACCATACTTACACAAAGGACAACTTAGCAAAATTGCTGAGAAGTCGGATGATGCTATCTTTGTTGGATACTCTTCTAGCTTCAAAGCTTATAGAGTATACAACATCAAGAATCAACAATTTGAGGAGTCATCCAATATAGTTGTAAATGAGCACACTCCTTGTGTTAAGGGGAATGGACCTGATTATATCTTTGATTTAGAATTGTTTCCAAACTATTCTAAACAATCTTGTGAGAATGTTTCAGCTGGAACAGGTGCTCAAGGTGATGCTGATGCTAATGCAGATCAACTATTTGAGCTTCCCAGACCTCTTCCAAATTCTCCAAGAGCTGAAAGCAACAAGCTTCAACCATTCACGAATCTGATAGTGTAACTATCTCCAGGAATAGTGAATCTTCAAAAGTGAATCACCTGATGAACCCAAAGCTCTTCAGGTGATCCATTACAACACCAGGTTGAGGAAGTAGTATTCTGAAGGAACAGGCAACTGTTAATACTACTTCACAATCAACCATTGATGATGTTTCTCAATCATTCAATCAGTCCTCATTGAATGACTTTGAAACAGCAGCTGGACAGAGTGATCCAGTTCCTGATCAGAATATGTCCAACCTAGACTTATCTCTGCAATGGAAGTGATTCCTCACCTTAGGATTCACAACACTCATCCAACTGAGAACATCATAGGGAATGTCTCTGAGGGTGTGAAACAAGAGGGCAAACTCATCATGGGAATGTCTGCTTGTACTCATGCTTCTTGTCTCAGATGGAAACCCAAGAAGGTGGAAGATGCCTTAAAGGATAGTAGTTGGGTTGAATCGATGCAGGAGGAGCTGCTTCAATTCACAAGACAAAAGGTCTGGAATCTATGCCCACTACCATCTGGTCAAGTACCCATAGGCACTAAATGGGTGTTCAGAAACAAGAAAGATGATAGAGGCTTGATTATCAAGAACAAGGCAAGATTAGTAGTTCAAGGGTATACCCAAGAGGAAGGAATCGATTATACTGATGTCTTTGCACCTGTTGCAAGACTTGAGGCAGTTAGGATCTTCCTTGCTTATGCTGCATCCAAGAACTTCATAGTCTACCAACTTGATGTCAAGTGTGCATTTCTATATGGGGATATAGATAGGGAAATCTATGTATGTCAACCTCCAGGATTTGAAGACCCACAGCACCCCAACTATGTGTGCAAACTGGATAAAGCTCTATATAGGCTGCACCAGCACCTAGGCTATGGTATGAGACCTTGTCTCAGTTTCTCCTGAAGAATGGCTACACCAGAGGTACCATTGACAAGACTCTTTTCATCAGAAAGAGTGGAAAGACATATTGCTCGTTCAAGTCTATGTTGATAACATCATATTTGGTTCTTCAAATGACTAAATGTGCAAGGACTTTGAGAGCATTATGAAGCAGAAATTTAAGATGAGTTCCATGGGAAAAATGGATTTTTCCTTGGAATTCAGGTGAAACAGATGAAGGAAGGGTTCTTCATAAGTCAATCTAAGTATGTCTCAGACATCTTAGACAGATTTGAAATGAAGGACTGTAAACCAGCCAAGACACCCATACCCAGAACCATAATCTTTGCCCTGACCTTGAGGGGGAGGATACTGATCAACATCAGTATAGAGCAATCATTAGTTCTCTGATGTATCTCACTGCTAGTAGACCAGATATCATGTTTGCCACATGCATTTGTGCAAGATATCAGGCTGCTCCCAAGGTGTCTCACCTGGCTGCTGATAAGAGAATCCTCAATACCTCAAAGGAGCACCTAAACTAGGTCTCTGGTATCCAAGAAATAGTGATTTCAATCTCTATGGATACTCTGACAGTGACTATGGTGGCTGCAACATTGACAAGAAATCAACATCAGGAGGATGTCAATTTCTTGGTGAAAGGATTATCTCATGGCAATGCAAGAAACAATCCTGTGTCTCTACATCAACTGCTGAAGCTGAATACATTGCTGCTGCTAGCTGCTGTGCTCAACTGCTATGGATTCAAAATCAGATGTTAGACTATGAATTCAACTTCATGACTACTTCTATCCATATTGACAACAATAGTGCTATCTCCATTACTAAAAATCCGGTGAAGCACTCCAAGACAAAGCATATTGATACCAGGTATCATTTCATCAGAGATATTCATGAGAAACATCTGATAAAGTTAATCAAAGTTGACTCAAATGAACAATATGCTGATTTGTTCACAAAGGCATTTGATGAACAAAGATTTAAGTATCTCATATCAGCTATTGGGATGATAAACATTGATTAACTACCTCTTTTGAAAAGCTTTTTAAATGTGTAATGTCTTGTGTCAATACAATTTAAGCCCTGTTACAAAAGATCTTTAAATTATTCCAAGTGTAAATTCCTTCCGAAGAGGAATAAACTCTCGGAAGATATTCTTGAATATCTTCCAAAGCCAAATTCCTCAATGGAAATTTTCTTCTCGGAAGAGTTTTTGGTCTCGAAAGAAGCGATTGATTTTACATCAGATCTACTTCCGAAGCTTATATAACTCTCCATTCGGAAAGACAATTTTACCTTCGGAAGCAATGCCTTGCTTCGGAAGAGAAATTGCCTTCGGAAGACAATTACCTTCGGAAATGTTTTACATTTGGAAGTAAAGGTTTTACTATGTAACGGATATCTTTTGGGCCCACTCTGTAAAAGGTAAAGATTTTGCTCATGATGGTCAGCTTATTTAAAATTATCCCTTGTCGCCACTGTCATTTCTCAGCCGAAAACCACCATACCACCCACAGTAACCTCAAACAGTTACCCTATTACCGCCACTACCACAATTCATCCCCTTTAAATAATCTTGACTGATCAATTTCATCTTCTTTTACCAATTTACTGCCCTAACTATTCTCTTCACTGTCAAACCTGAAATTTCACCCAAATTCAAGCTTACTTTCTCTGAAATGGCGCTAAACCCTCAGCACAACCAAGTCGCATTACTTGATTCATTAAGAGATGCCGACTTCACCCAAATCATCACCTTTCTTACTGAATCCACCTACCTCACGGCGCTTACTGTCAACCCCACCGTGTACTCCAACCACATGACTGAATTCTGGAGTAACGGTCAAGCTGATGTCCTCAATGGGGTTCGCGTCCTGAGAACCCGCATTTGTGGACAGGAGTTGATCATCACTGAACAACTCATCAGGGAGCATCTCGAGCTTCATGATGATGGGGCTCCTACTGAGTTCCCCAAAGAAGACTTGGATGGAACCTACATCCTAATAGGATATGGTGGAGATATGAGCAGGTCAACCGTCTACAAGTTCAACTTCTCATACCATTGGAAGTTCCTGCTACACATTGTTCTGCATGCTTATCCAACAAGTCAGGGGGATGGGATCAAATCCTATATGAACTAGGATGCCTAGTTCATGGGTTGGTGAGAGGCCTGCGCTTCAACTACTCAAGAATTGTGTTGACCAACCTGATTGGAAACCTGAGAAGGGATACATTCTTTATGTATCCCAGATACATTCAACATATAATCAACTGTGAGCTGGAACCGAGCAAGCTTGTCTGTGCAGCTGCCCTTACTGCTCCCAAGTGCGGCCTACCATCTTCAAGACATTAAAGAAGGTGTCCACCAATTTTACTGGACGGTACACTCCATTACTCGAGAGATGATTGAGCGCATAGCTCCTGGTGACATCCCTGTTATCCCACAGGTGATAAACCCACACCAGCAACCTCCACCACAAATGTCCCCACACTTCTCTACCCATCAAAATCACTTACCAGAGACGCCCCAAACGAACCCTTATCAATCTACTCTGATTGAACAAGATCCTCCAGTTCAAACCAAAAGGGCTAGAGTGGAACCATGGGCTCCCACTCAGTCCGAGGTCACACCATCCTTCACATTTGACCTCAATGTGGGTTTTGAGCCTCCTCAGTCTCAAACCCAAGAGCCCGAACCTCAAGCCTTTAGCCCACATGACAATAATACATTATTAAAATTTAACACAATATTGTTGTTGTTGTTAACCTTTAATAAAATAATCATACTATTAATATTATTATTTTTTATTATTAAATTTTTAGACATATTAAATAATATCTCATTTACTAACAATTTAGTCATAAATACTAAAGTTATTGACTACCCAAAATACCATTGTTAATTATTATAAATATATTTGTATACTTAATTATTTAAATAGAATTTAATAAATTCAAATATTATTTTCAAGTATTAAAATAATATAATATTAAATGTATTAAAGTATATAATATCATATTATTAAATAATATATTAATAATGTGTATTAAATAATGTATAATTAAAAGAGTTTATTAAAGGGTCCTAATGGGGACACCGCTGGGTTTTTTGGGGTAGGCCGGACCAAAAGGTCACGGTAGGGCTAAAGGTCACGTTTTGGTACGTAAACGTCACCACAAGGGCTTGCGGTCACGGTTTCTGTGTCGTCTTCCGACACCTCGTGACAACAAAACGACAAATGGCCTAAAAAAGTTGAAAACCGGTTACCAAACCGTCACGGTTTAGCCTAACCGTGACCTGACGAAATGGATCGGATAAAGTACGAAGAGTTTTTATTTTTTTATTTATTTTATTTTTTATTTGTTTATATATTGTTTTATGTCTAGCTTTATAATTTTTTCAGTATTTTGATTCTCGTGAGTACTTGAAGAAGTGGGCTAAAATGAGAGGACGCGAGCATGGGTGCATCATTGTGGTGGGTCGGTCACGAAAAAAGGATGTGGAACTATTAGGCAATCGTAGTGGTGAACCTAAATTCACTGGCACAAGTAGGCGTACTGGGAGCATAAAGAAAGGATGTCCCTTTAAACTCGTAGGAAAGTACGTAGAAAAGAGTGACAGTTGGATGTTAAAGGTGAGAAACGAGACGCATAACCACGATCCTGTTGTGTACGAGTAGGGCACGCGCATCTTAGGAAGATGATCGTCGAAGAAATTGATCTTGTAGAGAAGTTACAGAGGCAGCACGTGCGGCCACGACATATCCATTCAGCTGTAAGGGAGCACTTTCCCCACAGTGTTTGTGTTGTTCAAGACATATACAATCTGATGTCGAAGTTTAGGGCTGAGGGGAGAAAAGGCATGACACCAATGCAGGAACTTGAAAACCTGCTACAATCTAAAGAGTTCGTGTATGAAACACGAACGAATGCAACTACTAAGGTCGTGGAAGATGTTTTCTTTATCATCCCACTTCGTATAAAATGTGGCGCGCATTCCCGCACATGATGTTGATAGACACGACGTACAAGACCAACATGTACAACATTCCATTTGTTCAGGTTATTGGCGTTACGTCGACGTCGAAGTCGTTTTGTATTGCGCATGCATTATATCGAGGGAACGGCAGAACAACTTTACATGGGTATTGGAGCGGATCAGAGATATGCTCGATGGGTGTGTGGAGCCCCGCGTTATTGTCACAGACAGGGACCTGGCCCTGATGAGCACGTGTGACACAGTGTTCCCGAGTGCTACTAAAAACCTATGCAGGTGGCACGTTAGGGAGAATATCAAAAGACGTGGAATATCCTTTTCAAAACAGACATGTGGAAGGATTTTTCATACTGGTGGAAGACCTTGTGTTCGTCTCCCATAGAGGCATTGTACGATTACAATTGCAGGAAGATAGAAGAAAAGTTAAATGAAGATGGTAAACGTGGTAAGAATTTCATAGTTATTGTTACTCTAATAATTTATTTGTTCATTTTATAAAATTTTTATTTCTTTTAGAGGTATGGGAATATATTGGGAATAATGATTGGTGTCGTACAAAGAGAAAATTGTTACTTGTTGGATGTACGACCGCCTTAACTTTGGTGAATTTACAACTAATAGGGTGAGGGCCAACATGCCAACTTCAAGAGTTACCTCACAGGGACCAATAATACGTTGCACACACTTGTCTGATAGTTTTTGACCTCGTGCGTGGCCAGGAGATTGAAATTTGTAAAACATTCTGTGACAACCCGAAATTTTCCGTGAATTAATATAAGATTTTTATGTGAATTTATGATTTTTTTATATTTTTATTATTATTTAATAATAATATTAATAATAATAAAAATAATGATAATAAAAATAATAATAATAATAATAATGATATTATTATTACAAACAATGATAATAATAACAATTATAATAATAATGATATTATTATCAAAAATAATGACAATAATAATAATAATAAATTATTATTAAAAATAATAATGTTAATAATGAAAATAATAATAATAATGAAAATATTATTATTTACAAAATTAATTTAAGTGATTATATAAGTCCAGGGACTAATTTTGTAATTTTTTTAAAACATGTTTTAAAAGGTTTTAACATAAAATAACAAATTAGTAAACTGCAGGGACCAAATGTGTAAATAATTAAAACCCAACCCCCTCCCGGCGCCCACTGTTCCGGCACTTCTCCGGCGACCTCCGGTGACGATTCTGACGACTCCTAAAACGCCAAAACTACACGGTTTTTGATCAAATAAAGGTTCCCGACACTTTCATGTGAACGATTCGAACTCGACCCACCCAACAATTCGAATAAAGGATCAGCGGGTGCGATCTAACCACCACGTGAACATGTCGGCTACTTTACAACTCCGAATCGCACAAAAAACATCAACAATAATCGAATTAATCAAACCAAAGCGATGCTATAAATGTTCCTAATCGGTCTAGCATTCCAATTGCACCAGAAACACATCCCTTCATCGAAATTGAATTCTCTCTTCTTCGCGGACCTGCAACTAACCGAACACCCCTGTTCGAGTTTCGAAACACAAAATTGATAAATTGCTTTCGATCATTGGAGCCATTAGAGACTTCCTGTGAAGTTAATTGCATTTCCATCCACGTTTAATCATTGTTGAATTCTCCCAAGCCGCGACCTGTTCTTCGAGTCATCTGGACGATTTGAACAACGAAACAGGTAAATTGAATGCATAATTCTGTTCGATTATTCATGGGAACAAAAGCCCTATGAATCTGTGCATTAACATAACCAAATCGAGCTTCATTCGATCGAGGGTTCATGAGAATTGGGGGAACAATCGGGACAGTGTTTTAAAAGATTTGGGCCAGAGTTCTAAACGATTAGGAGCCTTTGGCTCACTGGTTCGGGTGTTGGGTTATGGGGAGGAGGTCGCGGGTTCGAACCCGGGGTCTCCTAATTATTTTTTTTAAGCCTTTTAGGCTATTTAAAAATATATAAAAATTATTAAAAATTATAAAAATAATTTTTAAAGCTTCTGTTATTTTTAACACCATTAAATATTTTTCTGTAAATTATTTAATTAAAGATACTTTAAATAAAATTTATAAGATAATATTTAAAAATATTATAAATAACCATTTTTAAAAAATAGACTTTAAATTATGATTAAAGTATTAATCCATTAATTGGACATCATATCATTTTTATTTAATGATAAATCATAATAATTATAGAAAAATAATTATTTAAAAGCCTAAATTATTTATGAAAATAATATTACATGTGTTATAAATATTATCCATATAAAAATGGATTTCCAAATAATAAATTAGATCATCAAATTATTAATGGATGTTATAATATTTTATGGACTTATTTTGATAATATAAATACAAAGTAAATTTTATAAATTTAAAATTTATAAAATCTTACAAAAATTAAATATAAACTTATATGTTTATATAACGTCTATAATTTAATTAGAATATAATGATATGTCAAAATCATTATTAAACTAATTAAATTTTATATAAATCATTAATTATTAACAAAAATAATTAAATGATTTAATGTTTATAACAAATCCCAGAAAACCAAACCCTAGATCAATTGAACACCAGGTTCAAGATCTAACTTATTTAGGTTTTGGATTTGTATCTGTTTGCTGACGCGAAATATAATTCCTTAGCAGGAATTTACTAGGTTGTCAACACCACACAAGGACTGAGGTGAGTTCATAACTATTCCCCTTTTAATCATTTAAATATTTTGGGGCTGGAATACATGTTGTAATTAAAATTACAAATTATTTTGTGTATTATGTTAAATAATAATTGGATCACATTTATGATTACATATGGTTATTATGAAAATCCTTCTGTGTAAACTGGGCTATAAACAAGGCAGGGATCTTTTGGATAGTACTATCGGGGAGTGACTAACCCCCACAAAGGTTTGGACATGTGGTCCTTATCAGATGCACAAAGATCTCGCTGTCATTCGGGATGACTATTCTGTGGGAAGGCAGATTGTTGCGCTATATAAGTTTTGCCATTATAGTTCCACTTACCACCCATATGAGGATAAATGTAAAGAGAGGATTCGCGCCCTCTGATTTGAATTATTAAAATTGGCATAATACACACATAAAAAGGAAAAGGGAAAATAAGCTATGATACATGGGCAAATCCTATGTGAAGGATTGTTGGGCTTGTACATAGCGGGTATGTGGGATAGCGGGTTCACCTTAATGAAAAGGGTTCCGACAGGCTATTCATATACCGGTGAGTAAATTAAACTCACACTTTGACAATAAACCCTTCTTTGAATGATAATGGATGATTTATCAAATATGTTTTACTTACCTATGAACTCACCAACCCTGTGTTGACACTTGATTTACATGTATTCTCAGGTATCTATTAGGAGCTTATGGACATGCACGTAGGATCATATAAGAGCTCCAGATACACATCGGTTATTGATAAGACATGATTAGACGTATTGTTAAGAAACAATATATATATTTATTTCCGCTGCGTATAATATCTAATGCTCTGAATAATAATGGATTGCTTATCTAAAACTTGTCATATAGATAACTGCATCTCATGTGTAACTACTGTGTTCGATCCTGTTTGCTCACCCCTCCGTGATAGATTCCAGACCCGGAATTTGAGGGTGTGACAGATTGGTATCAGAGCCATTGGTTATAGTGAGTTAGGAATTGCATCTAGCCTATAACCACACACAATAGTTGCACAAAGTAAATTGCCTTAGTTAGAGATTGACTAAGATTAAGAAGTTATATGCCTTATGTGATTCCTCTTAGACCTTGATTCCTATCAATACACACACGAATCTTAAATCATATTCTAAGGCATTGTGTGCCTAATTCAAGTGATTTCAAACTCCAAAACTCGATTGTTATTCAAGGTTTTCAAATTTGTCAAAGTCTGTGTCTTACAACCTGTATCTCGGGGTGTTCTGTCTAGGCAAGGTATTCGCATATATCCAAATCAACCGATGGACCTGTTTACCTTACCTGGGAACCCTTGGGATGAGTATCTGCTTATAGGTACGCATGTCTTCAACAAAGTTGTGATTGACTCAATACTTTGATTAGTCAACGTACTCGCTTTGATTTACGAATCAAACGATTACACCTGGAACATCTCATTGCTATTATGCCAAATTCTCGACTGTCGTTTTCATGTGAATAGCTCATATTACCCAATTTCCATGAAAAATTCTTAATGATCTTTCAGAATGGCTTCTCGTCAAATCTGTTCACGGTCTAGAAATTCTGGTCGTAAGATTGCTGCTATTGTAGCATGTGAAGTTACTACGGTATATACAAGCCTAAAAGGCAAATGGGTCAAATTACCTTGACGTGTTCCATTTGGTAATCTAAGCTACACTTGTCCTAATTTAAAGAGAGACTTGTTTCCTTAGTACTTGCCCTAACATGGTTATACCTGAAATCCTGAAAGTATGAAGGATAGGCAGCTATCATTAGACATTTTGTGCTTATGTGCTTGTAGGTTACTTGCTATTACTTAAGTCCTGTCCTATTATAGCCTCCATGGAATTTCCAATCATGATATTAATTTAAGAGACATTCCTCCACTTAGCATTTCAGTAACTGAGGAACTGATGAATGCTTAGAATGAAAGTGGACTACAGGAAATATAGAAGGGTGATGATACTCTCTATACATACATACGTTATTCTCTGGGATAATGCTAAGAAAAATTAGGGTGTCGTGTAACCGATTTAAGCACATTTTTAGTAAACCAGTGATGCTATATATAGGATTATTGAGGGTTTGAGATGAGTTCAAAGCCTTGGTGATTGAGGACTATTACTTAAGGAATGAAGTGCAAAAGTTAGAATTGTAATTCAAAAATCATGCAATGGTAGGGTTAAGTCGTGCTCTTTATACTAACAAACTCCATGAATTGATAAAACTGATGTCATACCGTATGACATTAGACCAAATAGAATTAAGAAGGACACTGGGAAAAATCTAGTAAGTAGTAGAATAAGCCTCTCTGATGGTTTGGATGATTTGCTTTAATGCCAATGTTGTGAACCTAGCTATGTTGGTTGATACGATTAAGCTAACATGTGTTAAACGGGGACATTAAGAAGATTGGAGTTCCGACCATTACCATAAGTGTGCCCTAGGTTGATTAGGACCCCAAGACGAGTTAGAAACAATCAGAACTAGGAAATGACTATAACTAGAAAGTAAGAATTGTTAAATTATGGAAATAAAGGTAATACATCACGCGGTCATATATTTATGACTGAAGCAAGCCACATTAGACAGGACAAAATGTTGTTACATGCACGTACCTTATCATCGGTAGCTACACATCTATTTGATACCAGGGTTGATAATAGCTTTGATTCTTCTGGAGTTATTCTTCAATTTAGCATTAACCCTAGTTGCTTAGAAATTATCTCTAGACACGGAGTGTCAGTGTCTATCATCTCTAATCGTGACGCACGATTTACATCTATATTTTGGGATAAACTTTAGAAAGCTCTAGGTACTCGCCTAGATATGAGCACAGCCTATCCTATCACCCTAAGACTGATGGTCAAAGTGGAAGAACCATACAGACTCTTGAGGATATGCTTAGGGCTTGTGTTATTGATTTGGAAAGAACTGGGAAGGTCATCTACCTTTGGTAGAATTCTCATATAAAATAGCTATCATTCGAGCATCAAGGCGGCACCATTCGAGGCCTTATATGGACGTAAATGTAGATCACCGCTTTGCTGGGCAGAAGTTAGAGATAGTCAACTTACTGGCCCAGAATTGATCTTTGAAATTAATGAGAAAATTGTTCAGATAAGAGAACGCATGGTTGCTGCCAGGGATCGCCAGAAAAGCTACGCTGATAAACACCGCAAGCCACTTGAATTTCAGGAAGGAGATAAAGTTTCGCTAAAGGTATCTCCCTGGAAGGGATTTATACGCTTGGGAAACGAGGGAAATTGAACCCTCGCTACGTGGGACCTTTTGAAATTGTTAGAAGGATTGGCCCAGTAGCCTATGAATTAAATCTACCTGCTGAAATTGGTGGTGTGCATAATGTTTTTCACGTATCAAATCTAAGGAAGTGTTTATCCGATGAATTACTGGTTGTGCCTTTCAAGGAACTGCAAGTATGTGAGAAACTCAGACTTGTTGAGGCACCAGTTGAAATCATGGATAAGAAAGTTAAACAACTTAAGCATAGCAAGATTCCGGTGTCAGAGTTCAGTGGAACTCTTGGCATGGTCCTGAGTTCACTTGGGAACGAGAGAATGAAATGATGCGCAAGTATCCTAACCTGTTCAAGGATGTTGCCAGTACTTCTTAATTTTCGGGACGAAAATTCCTGTAACAGGGGGATGATGTGACAACCCGAAATTTTCCGTGAATTAATATAAGATTTTATGTGAATTTATGATTTGTTTTTATATTTTTATTATTATTAATAATAATATTAATAATAATAAAAATAATGATAATAAAAAAATAATAATAATAATAATAATGATATTATTATTACAAACAATGATAATAATAAAATTATAATAATAATGATATTATTATCAAAAATAATGACAATAATAATAATAATATTATTATTATTAAAATAATAATGTTAATAATGAAATAATAATAATAATGAAAATATTATTATTTACAAAATTAATTTAAGTGATTATATAAGTCCAGGGACTAATTTTGTAATTTTTTTAAAACATGTTTTAAAAGGTTTTAACATAAAATAACAAATTAGTAAACTGCAGGGACCAAATGTGTAAATAATTAAAACCCAAACCCCTCCCGGCGCCCACTGTTCCGGCACTTCTCCGGCGACCTCCGGTGACGATTCCTGCGACTCCTAAAACGCCAAAACTACACGGTTTTGATCAAATAAAGGTTCCCGACACTTTCATGTGAACGATTCGAACTCGACCCACCCAACAATTCGAATAAAGGATCAGCGGGTGCGATCTAACCACCACGTGAACATGTCGGCTACTTTACAACTCCGAATCGCACAAAAACATCAACAATAATCGAATTAATCAAACCAAAGCGATGCTATAATGTTCCTAATCGGTCTAGCATTCCAATTGCACCAGAAACACATCCCTTCATCGAAATTGAATTCTCTCTTCTTCGCGGACCTGCAACTAACCGAACACCCCTGTTCGAGTTTCGAAACACAAAATTGATAAATTGCTTTCGATCATTGGAGCCATTAGAGACTTCCTGTGAAGTTAATTGCATTTCCATCCACGTTTAATCATTGTTTGAATTCTCCCAAGCCGCGACCTGTTCTTCGAGTCATCTGGACGATTTGAACAACGAAACAGGTAAATTGAATGCATAATTCTGTTCGATTATTCATGGGGAACAAAAGCCCTATGAATCTGTGCATTAACATAACCAAATCGAGCTTCAATTCGATCGAGGGTTCATGAGAATTGGGGGAACAATCGGGACAGTGTTTTAAAAGATTTGGGCCGGAGTTCTAACGATTAGGAGCCTTTGGCTCACTGGTTCGGGTGTTGGGTTATGGGGAGGAGGTCGCGGGTTCAAATCCGGCCCCCCTCCTAATATTTTTTTTAAGCCTTTTAGGCTATTTAAAAATATATAAAAATTATTAAAAATTATAAAAAAATTTTAAAAGCTTCTGTTATTTTAACACCATTAAATATTTTTCTGTAAATTATTTAATTAAAGATACTTTAAATAAAATTTATAAAATAATATTTAAAAATATTATAAATAACCATTTTTATAAAAATAGACTTTAAATTATGATTTAAAGTATTAATCCATTAATTGGACACCATATCATTTTTATTTAATGATAAATCATAATAATTATAGAAAAAAATTATTTAAAAGCCTAAATTATTTATGAAAATAAATATTACATGTGTTATAAATTATTATCCATATAAAAATGGATTTCCAAATAATAAATTAGATCATCAAATTATTATGGATGTTATATTTTATGGACTTATTTTGATAATATAAATACAAAGTAAATTTATAAATTTAAATATTTATAAAATCTTACAAAAATTAAATATAAACTTATATGTTTATATAACGTCTATAATTTAATTAGAATATAATGATATGTCAAAATCATTATTAAACTAATTAAATTTATATAAATCATTAATTATTAACAAAAATAATTAAATGATTTAATGTTTATAACAAATCCCAGAAAACCAAACCTAGATCAATTGAACACCAGGTTCAAGATCTAACTTATTTAGGTTTTGGATTTGTATCTGTTTGCTGACGCGAAATATAATTCCTTAGCAGGAATTTACTAGGTTGTCAACACCACACAAGGACTGAGGTGAGTTCATAACTATTCCCTTTTAATCATTTAAATATTTTGGGGCTGGAATACATGTTGTAATTAAAATTACAAATTATTTTGTGTATTATGTTAAATAATAATTGGATCACATTTATGATACATATGGTTATTATGAAAATCCTTCTGTGTAAACTGGGCTATAAACAAGGCAGGGATCTTTTGGATAGTATTATCGGGGAGTGACTAACCCCCACAAAGGTTTGGACATGTGGTCCTATCAGATGCACAAAGATCTCGCTGTCATTCGGGATGACTATTCTGTGGGAAGGCAGATTGTTGCGCTATATAAGTTTTGCCATTATAGTTCCACTTACCACCCATATGAGGATAAATGTAAAGAGAGGATTCGCGCCCTCTGATTTGAATTATTAAAATTGGCATAATACACACATAAAAAGGAAAAGGGAAAATAAGCTATGATACATGGGCAAATCCTATGTGAAGGATTTGTTGGGCTTGTACATAGCGGGTATGTGGGATAGCGGGTTCACCTTAATGAAAAGGGTTCCGACAGGCTATTCATATACGGTGAGTAAATTAAACTCACACTTTGACAATAAACCCTTCTTTGAATGATAATGGATGATTTATCAAATATGTTTTACTTACCTATGAACTCACCAACCCTGTGTTGACACTTGATTTATATGTATTCTCAGGTATCTATTAGGAGCTTATGGACATGCACGTAGGATCATATAAGAGCTCCAGATACGCATCGGTTATTGATAAGACATGATTAGACGTATGTTAAGAAACAATATATATATTTATTTCCGCTGCGTATAATATCTAATGCTCTGAATAATAAGGATTGCTTATCTAAAAACTTGTCATATAGATAACTGCATCTCATGTGTAACTACTGTGTTCGATCCTGTTTGCTCACCCCTCCGTGATAGATTCCAGACCCGGAATTTGAGGGTGTGACACATTCGAGGTCTCCCGTGTGAAAATTAAAAAAGGACCATCGACTGCCATTGTTTTCAAAATTGCATTATAAATATCCATTTTTTGCCTTAGCCACCTTGAACAGAGTTGACGAAAATAGAAATGATTCAGGAGTCTGGGGGTTCATGTGGACACCAATTGTCCACGTCCATGGGCTTGCCATGTGTTTGTCGTTTGGATAAATACATCGAGAAGGTAATATTTATCTTAATACATTTTTATTATTGTCACACGATTGCATATTTTTCACTAATAATTTAACCTTTAAATTCAGTCACAAAATTTAAAAAATAAGGTAAAAGGTCGCGGTTTGGGCGAACCGTGACCTTTTGCCTAATTTTTTAAAATTTTGCTAAGTAAATATTTTTATAAAAAATACCTCCATGAACGGTGGTAGTGGTTTCGAGCCCACACCACTCCCATGTTGTCATACCGTTTTAACCGGTCGAGACGGGAGTGGTTCGCTGAAAGGTATTGAAAACAATTCTTTTAAACTAAACTGGACCAAAAGGTCACGGTTTGGGCAAACCGTGACCCCCTTGCTCACATGTGGCGTTGTGGAATGAAGCTGTGACAGTTTGATGACACAAAGTGTCACGCGGTGACCTAAACGTCACACTTTGTTGATAAAAGAGGTCACGGTTCGGTCTAACCGTGACCTTTTGGGGTCTTTAAACCCACACATTAACCATTTATGATCATTTACGTATATCGAATCGGATATTTTTTCATGAACATGCACACACATCAACATATATATACAATAAGAACAAATACACTTCGTAGACGCACATACAAACATGCGTACGTGTACAAACCGTGACGTTTAATGATAACCTAAACAATCTTATCATGAACATATCAACATATATACACCTTATATTTTGTAAACCAATATTCAAACATACATAATAAACTCTAATAATAATAACAATAATGATAAATAATAATAATAACAATAATAATAATAATAATATACTCTAATATATAAAAAAAATTTAATAGTAATAGTTTTAAAGTTGATACTAATAATAATAATAATAATAGTATTATTTATGTATCCAGAAACTACATAATAAACTCTAATAATAATAACAATAATGATAAATAATAATAATAACAATAATAATAATAATAATAATAATATACTCTAATAAAATAAAAAGTTAATAGTAATAATTTTAAAGTTAATAATAATAATAATAATAATAATAATAATAATAATAATAATAATAATAGTAGTAGTATTATTTTGTGTATCCAGAAACTAAAAGGTTACGGTTAATAATATTATACTCTATAAAGAAATATTAATAATAATAATGATAAATAATATAATAATTAACAATAGTAATAATAATAATAATAGAAATAATAATAATAGAAATAATAATAATAATAATAATAATAATAATAATAGTAATAGTAATAATAATAATAATAATATACTCTAATATAAAGAAATATAATAATAATAATAGAAAATAATAATAATAATAATAATAATAATAATAATAATAATAATAACAATAATAATAATAATACAAAAAAAGCAAAAGGTCACGTGGAGGCCAAACCGTGACCACTTGAGATATTTTTTGAATCTGATTTCCCCTCGATTAGTGCATCTGCCCTATCCGAAGTTGTGACGGTTTGGCCAAACCGTCACACTTTACTCATTGAATCTCTAATTTCCCCTCGATTACCTCACCTACGGTGGGTCTAAGAGGTCACGCGGAGGACAAACCGTGACCTCTTGGTTACTGTTTTCTCATTCAACCGTTCCCACACCCTATTTCACCACCACCACAACCATTCCACCACACCACAACCATTTCACAACCACAACCACAACGATTTCACAACCACAACCACAACCATTTCACAACCACAACCACAACCATTTCACCACCACCGCCGCCAAACCGTCACCGCGAGCCCTCCCCGTGACACATTCACCACCATCTTCCACCACCACCGCCGCTCACCACCATCTGCGCACCACCACCGCCGCTCACCACCATCTCCCACCACCGCCGCCGCTCACCACCATCTTCGCACCACCACCGCCGCTCACCACCATCTCCCACTATCACCGCCGCTCACCACCATCTGCGCACCACCACCGCCGCTGTCCACCATCTGCGCACATCACCATCGCTGCACCACCACCGCCGCTACATTATCGTTTTCGGTATGTAATTTACAACTTTAAACCATAGAGGTGAACATAGATTTGATAGGTTTTCCCAAATAGATTTGATAGGTTTTCCCTTATAGATTTGATAGGTTTTCCAGTATAGATTTGATAGGTTTTCCGTATGTGTAGCGTAGTTTGTCGACGGTTTATTATTATTATTAGAAATAATAATAATAAATAATAATAATAATAATAATAATAGTTATAATAGTAATAGTAATCATAGAATATTAATAATAGAAATAATAATAATAGTAATAATAATAATAATAATAATAATAATAATAATAATAATAATAGTAATAATAGTAATAATAGAAATAGTAATAATAGAAATATAATAATAGAAATAATAATAATAATAATAATAATAATAATAATAATAATAGTAATAGCAATAATAGAAATAATATACTACAAATAATAATAATAATAAAAATAATAATAATAATAATAATATAATAATAATAATAATAATAATAATAGAAATAATAATAATAATTAATAGTAATAATAGTAATAATAGTAATAATAGTAATAATAATAGTAATAATAATAATAATATAATATAATAATAATAATAATAATAATAATAATAGTAATAATAATAATAATAGAAATAATAATAATAATAAAATAATAATAATAATAATAATAATAATAATAATAGTAATAATAATAAATAGAAATAATAATAATAATAATAATAATAATAATAATAATAATAAACCGTCAACCATTAATTTTTAAACATTATAAATAATAATAAACACGAATTTTTCTCAGAGATGGATGCCGACGCTGCGTTTATTCCCGGGATTGATGACTGGCCGCATCTGCAGTTCGACGAGGGGAGTTCACCATACGAGCGGTTCAAGACCCTGATAGGACGACCGCCAGCACCGGGACTGTCTTGTCAGATGAGTTCTTAGAGCTCGTTGGAGAGCACGAACGATTTTTTGAGATCATAGGCGATGACAGCCCATGGGACAGCTGTTCAGGATGGGCGACCTGCCCATCGAGAGCTCACTGTAGAGTTTTACTGCACGTTTATATTCCATCCTCAGCACAGGAGCTTCCGGAGCTTGATGAGGACGACATCGGGATGGTCGTCAGCCCGCGAAGGTTGCTTTCCGGATGTTTGGCTCCCTCCACCGCATGTCACTTAGACGGTTCGCTGTCGTCAGCGGCCTCTATACGGAGGTGGGGGTCCGACAGCCGATGTACACCATCGCCTTGATTCGTGGGGCTGACGACTCGGATCAGGTCTGGTGGCCTGCGATCGGCGACGGATCATACGGAGGCGACACGAGGTCCTCTTATATACGGACCCTCTATGTAGATACATTCACCGACTAATCACCACGTCCGTTGCTGGTCGGGGGCGGGGACCGACAGGGTCAACACCGCCAACCTTTTCTTTCTCCGGTGTGTACTCATACGCCGACACTGCCACCTCGCGCATGCCCTTGCGGACTACTTTTCTAGTTATTATCACAGGCAGGCGCGAGGGGCGTTGGTGGGCGGGAACATCGTCTCCCGCATCGCTCGGGGCCTAGGGTACGCTCATGCCATGTCCTAGCTCCGCTACCTCCGATTCCTGTGCGTGTGGCAAAACCGGGCCACCGCCACTGGGATGAGGATCGTTCGGAGGTTTCCTGACGGCACGTGGCACCTGCTTAGTAGATACCATGAGCTAGTGGCATGGGTGCCCGAGCCGTTGGTGGACCCACCCGAGTTGGCAGGGGCTGAGGTCCACGTTCAGGTTGCCCACGAGCCGCTTGGTGGCGGGGAGGATCAGCCCATTCCTCCGCCGCACGACTAGGACCCGCCCCAGCATCCTCAGCGCGTGTACCATGCTGTGCGACTACCTGCTCACGTTGTAGATATGCTTCAGGACACGCGAGCCAGGGTCACGAGGCTGGAGGATATGCTGGACTGGGTCATCCAGCACATGGTCGCCGACTATGCCGCTCCGGTACGCCATTGTTGTCACAGCCACCGAGGCGGTTAGGCCATGACGGTGCTGGCTCATCTGGCGCGGGCGGGTCTGGTCAGGGCAGTGATCTAGAGATGACGGATTAGATAGTTATTTTGTTTGTATTTTATCTCTTTTGTATGTAAAAACTCGTTGTAATATATATGCAGTTTCAGTTATGATGCTTGTATATTTGGTTGTGTTTGTTTGGTGTGTTTTTTTGTTTTGGTTTTATATTTTTAATGTTGATAATGTTAATTGTATATGTTGATAACAATGATTTTTACGATTAGGTTAACCATGTGATAAAATAACAACCAACTTGTTTAATAAATAATTAAACACAAAAATTACTTGTAATATGATAAATTAATAATAAACACAAAACACAAACTCGTATGTTACGATTAGGTTAACCGTGTGATAAAATAAAAATAAAAACAAACTAGTATGATTACTCAAATTTGGAAAATATATACAATATGTCTGTATAATGACAACCGATTTTTACAACTCGTAAACAAATTAAACACAAACCGTCATATTAATAATAAATAAATACTTGTAATATGATAAATTATTAATAAACACAAAACACAAACTTGTGAGTTACGATTAGGTTAAACGTGTGATAAAATAAAATAAAAACAAACTATTATGATTAAAAATATAGAAAATATATGCAATATGTCACGGTTTGGCCAACCATGACATATAGCCCTCCAAAACCCTAACTGCGCACAATCAATTCCCCGTTAGTTACATACCCGCAGTAATTGCAACGGATCCCCGGATTAGTTTGGACTCTAACTGTCACGGTTAGCCCTCACCGTGACAGTTAGGTCTCACACCCGACTGAACGGTCACGGGGAGCCCTAACCGTGACGTTCGAATCGGTAACCCTAAAAAATCTACGGTGTGCGCAGAATTTCCTTTATTAAATAACGATAAAAGTAGAACTATTGCATATGAAATTTGTATTTATGCTAAAAATATTGCTTAAAATATTGCTTAAAATCATGTGGTGCTGGTGGTCTCGCTGATGGGTGAATTACCTATGTATGCTTATTTCTTTGACTTGTTTTGTTTAGTTATTTCATTAATAATGGTTTCTCCAACAAAAATGATTGTGTTATTTACTTTTATTTGTCTCTTCCGACGGAGGTCGGAGCGGAGGTGGATGCACGGAGGGCGACGGTGATCTCATCGACGGGGAAACGATTGTAGAGGAGGAAAACCGACGAGTCACAGTGGAAATCGTGGAAACCGGCGTGGCTATCGTTTGTGTGCGGTTGCCGGAGCTTGGGGGAGGGGTTACGGAGGGTGCGAGAAGGTGCGTCGATGATTAGAACTCAGGGGGATTGTTCACGATCAGGTGATGTTGTTGATCCACTTTCGCTTTGAAATTAACTTTCACTTTGAAATTACAACAAGCATAATTTTCAGGTTCCGTTTGTGTGCGGTTGCCGGAGCTTGGGGGAGGGGTACGGAGGGTGCGAGAAGGTGCGGCGATGATTAGAACTCAGGGGATTGTTCACGATCAGGTGATGTTGTTGATACTGTTAGGAATGTGAGGGATGTGATGGGGAAAATTAGGGTTTTGACGAATATGGATGAAGATGAGGTGTTTGCGTTTGCTAAAGAATTAGGTGTGCCTTATGATATTCTGGCACAAACGAAGCAGATGGGGAGGCTTCCGGTTCGAAACTACAATGATGCTCATATATTGGCGAAGGTTACCTCGGGGTTGAATGATGCAGTCGCGAGTGGTTCGGAGTTGAATGATGCGATCACGAACCTAAATCTTGATGATAACAGTGGAGGTACTACTAAATCTTGATATCAAACTTTGTTTGAATTGGTGGTTGTGATATGTTGTATGAAATGATAGTGTTGTTCACTTGTGTTTTGATCATATAGTTTTGTTATAAGGAGAGACAATATAATCTTTAGATGGAGCAACTGACTTGTAATTGATGAAATGAGAATTTGAATAATCTTTGATGCTTTGTTTGTTGGTTCTTACATAATGGTCACCATGATCTATTGATATAGCAATAAGCCAATAATTATGTCTTTTGTTACTTTAAAGGGGTGTTTGAATGTGGTCAAGAATGATGCTATGTTTGTGATTGATCAGTCAAGATAATCATATATAAAGTTTATGCTGATGATGAATTATTAAGATGTATGCATAAAGGTGAACATCTGATTCCTGATGAATTATTAAGATGTATGCATAAAGGTGAACATCTGATTCCTGAAGTTGTAATCATCCTTCCAAAACACATATCAAGCACCACTTTAACTCCTTAAGTTTAGTAGAATTCTCATGTACTAGGGTCTATTCTGCCACTCAAACCTGTTGATTTGTCTTTTAAACAGTTAAACTCTTTGCTAATTTTATTATTATCAAGTGAGAATCTTTACTAATTTCTGCTATTATCAAGTGTGATCTCAGGTGGATACATTAGATTTATTGATCTTCTTGACAATGGTCGGATAAAAGTGACTAAACTATATACAAAGAGCGAGGTAATTCTTTTCACCTTTAACTGTGATCTTTGATTACTTCTGGTAAATAAAAAATTGAAACTAAATGTTGCCTTAGGTGTTAGATGCTAATCCTGTTCATGTTAAAGCACTTTATCGAAGAGGAATGCTTACATGGAGGTTGGTGATTTTGACGAAGCAAGAGCGGATTTCAACAAGGTGTTTTTTTAAATTTAGTCGATTTGGTTCAAAACAAATGTTTGATGAACTTCTGTTTTGATCAATTTTTTTTTAATAATAGATGATGACCATAGAAAATCATCGGAAGCCAATGCAAAAGCAGCTTTCTTAAATTGAAGCAGACGAGCAGGTTAGCTAATATAATATCTAAAATATATACTCCATCTATTGAGTAAAAAATTGCAATAATTGAATGGGGGTAGTGGCAAGATGGGCGGGTTGGGTAGGGTGTTCACTGTTTGGTTTTCTCTATCTTGTCAAAAGTTGCTAATCAGAGTTGGAGAATGCAAATCAAACTTGCTGGACTGCTCAGTTTTGGTGTTTGATGGTTTGGTTTTGTCTGTTTGAAGTTTGAACTGACCTTTTTATATTGTTTACAAAATCATTAGTTTGTTAAAAAAATTAACATAAAAAAGATGTTTGATAATTATAAACATATACATAATTTCACATTTCAAAAGTGAAAATAGATTTCAAAGAATTTCAGGCGGACCGGAAAGTGCCAAAATCGAACCGTGATGCTTTGGCGTGGCTATCGTTTATGGTTAGCAGCCATAACTGAAATCGGTTCTGACCCCCGTTCATCACACGCGCAACGCGCGTGGGGGAAAAAACACTAGTTTACTTTTATTTTGGTTTATTATTAAATTTCAATTTGAATTATCTTTAATTTATTTAGCCTTACTTAATTAATATGATATAAAGATTTTGCTTTATTAATTTACAGATCATGTTATTATTATAAACGTAGGTATATGTTTAATTAAAAATTTTCTTCATTCATGTTTTATTATACAATTAAATTTTAAATCCATTATTATTATTATTGACCGTATTTTACATACGTATTTTTTTGGAACAATCTTTTACATTTTGTTTTAAAGACCAGTTTGTTGTTTGTAATAGAGATGGACGAGTGGAAGAATACATTTGTATTAAACAATTTCGTTAAAGTGAGAGATTTAGTAAGTTAAAGGATTTTTTTTTTCTCCTGATTTGTTTGTGTCGAAGTGATAGCCTAACGATGTGTTTTGTATACACGTGCTGATATCGGCTTCATGGTGAAGTTCCTCGCGACGTGCGCATGAAACCCTTCTAGTTTAATAAAGCTCAAGTTTGAACCACAGATTAAAAAAAAATTGAAGATTATGGATTAAATCCAACAAGTTTAAAAATCAAGGACCAAATTCAAAATTTGGGTGAAACCAGACGGACTAACCGTGTAATTACTAAAACATAAACCTCTTGAGCGACATCGGTTAAAGTAGTAATTTACATCATACGTTTTGAGTTTAATGTTACAGAGTTACTCATGTGATGAATTAAATATAGTTTGTGCAGAAACGATTAGAATTACGAATGTGATGATTTAAATAGAGTATGTGTAGAAACGAAGGTTTATGGTTGCAAGTAACAAGTGTAAAAAAGAAAAGGAAAAACCCCAATCATCAAATAACCCTTCAGGCCCTCACCATTTTGTTAACAATTAAAACTATTAGTAGTGGATGAGGGATAATGATAGAAAAATATCTTCATGTAGACGTCTTGTCATCAGTGGTTTAATTGTGATAAATGTGTATGAGTTAGTAATATTGATAGAGTATGTAAGATTAGTAGTTATTAATTAATTAATCTTATTATTTTTATACATATATTTTCAAATTTAATATTTTAACAAAATAAAATTAACGTCAATATAATATTAAATTTCTAAACATTACAAAATCATTAAATTTTAGCCATTACAAAGTGAAAAGAAAATAAATAAAACATTTCAAACATGGCGATTTCTCATCATTTCTGATCAAATAAGCTTAAGGCTAGTACATTTATTTAATAATATGCTTAACTCATATTAAATATTTGGTGTTATTGTAATTTAAAGGTGTTTAATTACAACTTTGATGAAATCAAATCCCACGATTTTCATACCCAATTTTGGTCTCCATGTCTATTCACGTGACATTATCAAATTGTCATTCTAAGGCAAAATCACCCATTTTTAGATCACATACTTATAAATCTATACATTTGCTCAACACTGATGTAGGCGGAAGAAAATCGATAATCAAGGTTTTCACAGTAACACAAACTGTGATAGAGAGAATGTATTCTTTTATAAACTTCGAAAAAAAAAACTTCTCCCATTACTTACATGCATATAAAAAGCAAACTAAAAGTTGAATGGGCCGCAAAACATAAACGGGCCAAAATTTGGCCAATAATCAAATCCAACAAAATCTAGAAATAAAACAAAAAGTAAAATAACTCATAAATAAGCCGTTTTTTGGCTGAAACGATGACTCAAAATGGAGATTTGTGAAAAAGTGTCATCGGTCCAACGGTCCTGTTGACTGGTCGCAGGCCCAAAAAACGGAGACTTCTAGCCTAAGTTATGGCTATTTTAGTGAAGCCTCTTTAAACATGCGATACTGGGCCTCCAAAAATGAAATAGTGTGCTCCTCCACACTTGGGTCCGCACCAACAACCAAAACTTATATTCATTAATCTTTCTATTTCGAACTTGATCCATCACACTACAAGAAACCAAGCCTATAGAGGCGACATCTATAGCGACAACACAAGTCGTCCCTATAGGTTATACTATAACGATGAATCACCTTCTACCTCACAATCCAGAGTGGGAGATACAAACTGAAGGCCAAAAGGGCCGCAGAAGCCATGAAAAATGAATAAACCAAATAGATAGCTTGTTACAAACATCAAACACGCTCGTACAGAACATATTGATGATTAAACATTTTAGTTTCGGTATATTTAATCGGGCTAAGACCGAGCGAAGAGGACGTATGGACTCTTCTACTGTAACGCATAAGCAGACGACTGCAGTCGTGTCATCTAAGAGGATGTCGGACACATCAGCAGGGGGGAGGTCGATGATACGGAGGTCAGGAAGTCGGTTAGCATTGAGGTAGTTGTTTTGCACGACAGTGGAGCCGATAGATATGATGAGAAAACTGACATGAAAGTTATGTTGTGTGATGAAACGAACAGCGAGCTCGTAAAGTAGGATGATGTGACCGATTCCTGGGATCGCGAGGAAAGCGACATGAGGTCTTGGTGCACACCCATTGTCCATCTGTAGGACTCAAAAGGAAAAAAGATGGTGTGAAAAGATGGAGACGATAGGGAGCATTTATATCCAGATAAAACGCTAGTATTATAATATATTAATCACCAAATTAAACAACCCTCTTGGCCCTTACCATTTGTTAATGATAAGTGTCGATTGTGTTGTTGTAGCATGAAGCATGTGTGAGATACGGTTCTTTGATTTTTTAACCTTATGTTTCATGTGTATTCTAATTAATGTATGAGATCGAGTGGTTTCTATATATTTTTATATTTACACGTGTATTTATATATTATGGCATGACGTTTTAGGTAGTTAACAACACATAAGTGAGTTTACTACGAGAACAATATTGAGAAAAGCCATTAGAATATCATTATATGCTTAGCACTTGTTGTTAGTTCATATTACACCTCTAGTTTTATTCTCTTTGAAATTACATCTATAATCCTTACTTTTCATGCAATCATAAGATAGGTGGTCTTTTGAGTGATGATTGCTAAAAATGTGTACAACTAGTAAATATACTCGTGTATTGTGACGACGTTTTACATCGCGTTATAAAGTATATATCACACTGTTATGAAGGTTACTTTTGTGGTCTACATGTTACCCGCGTCTTGCTTTGTGTAAGTACTGATTGATTTGTTGTGTGCATTGCATGATCACAAGATCACAAGAGTCTTGCAAGAATATGATTGCTTTATTTAGTGGATTACATAATCACCGGAGTCTTTTCTCTATGCAATGCATGTCATTGAAGTCTTGCCTTGCGCAAGCATATCATTGAAGTATTGCCTAGTGCAAGCATTTGATTGTCTTGTTACATGTATTATATGGTCATTAGAGTTTTTTTACGTGAAAGCATGTCACTAGAGTCTTGTCTAATGATCAATGTCGGTGTGGTTGATCAAAAATATAAGTAAAAAAAATACTTAATCACCATTAATAGCAAAGGGTAAGAATGTGTTAAATCCATAGAGAATCATAGGAAAGTACTAAGTAACAACTAAAATAAAAAAAAATTGACATTGAAAAGAACTTGCTTGAATGATGAATTTAAAAATTATGAAATTAATAAAAGTAAAGTTTAGGTTTTGTTCTCAAAGTATTTAAGTGGAAACTACAAGTTCACATTCTGGGCGAGTTTACATATCTGTGGCCGTGAAACTATTAATTCAAAACTCTAAGAAGTGAATTGTTTTCAAATTGACGATTTTGAATGAGTTCCAACAAAGAGTTTATAGAGAAGAGCTAAAGTGGTCGTTTTTTTGAACCGGACCAAATGTGCCAACTGCTATTAATGGGTCATATGAACAGTTTAATATTGGTTCAATATGCAAGGTATATATAGGTTCTTCATTTTCTAGAATCTGTCATAATATATAGGTTCTTCATTTTGAATGAGTTCCAACAAAGAGTTTGTTTGTTTGTTTGTATTTTTCTAGAATCTGTCATAATAAAGTGGATAGCCAATGAAATGATCCCGTAATAACATATAATGCTACTTGACACGAAGCACGAGCTTATATCACTAGTTAACTTATTTATTTAGAAAACATGTGTCAAAAGATACACAAACATACCATTTCTGCCTCTGTCTGCTGCTGTCTACCGGAGGACCGTCTCCTCCCTCGTCTATCATCCTCGCGTACTGCCTTTATCATTCGGTATTACTTACATCACCAAGGTCTCGATAGTTGTTTTGTAGGTTACTCATTGCAGATTTTCTTGTCTTACGAATTTAGTTTAAGTTAACTTTGCGCTGACTCACATTTATAAACGTCAACATAATTACATCAACCTATTTATTTAACCATACCATGCAATTCATCACAATTACTAAAATAGAACCTAAATTAGCATGATAGCCTCATTTCATTAAAATATCTCCCAAAATCTCTATAATTACTTACCTTTTTATTTATTTGAATTATTATTTTAAAATTTAAACATTTGGTCACCTTTATTAAAACAAGCTAATCATTGTGTCCACATATTGATACTCGGTTTTTGCCAATAATATATTATCCCACAATAGGTACACTTGCATTTTGTGTGTATAATTTAGTAAAAGTAAAAACCTTTATAAAACAAAATGTGCGAAAATCACGATAAAAATATAATATGCCATTTCACACATTAGAACTCAATGGGTTTCTATTTTGTTTTTTAACCGGGTTAAATAGGTCATGTTATATCATGTCATGTCATTCTGTTACTTAACAGGTAATATTTAATTGTATTTAATGGGTTGTCTTAGTGTAACCCGTTTATTAATGATTTTGTGTTTGTGTTTGGGTAATTAACACACTTAAACGGGTCATGTTTCATGTTTTGGTATGTGTTAAATGTGTCATGTTGCATCTGACCTGCTTAATATGATTAGACCCTTTTGTCAGCCCTAGTGCAAGCATGTGATTACTTTGCTTTGTGTATTGCATGGTCATGAGAGTTTTTCTCCGTGCAAGCTTAGAGTCTTGTACATATATACAAGCATGTTACCTTAATGATGTTTTTCTATGGTTATCTTATTTTATGTATGCAAAGTCACTGCTTTCAATATTATGATGTGTTATTGGTTGACACGACTTTGCTATTTTCATTGATTAAAGGTTTATGAATATTCAATGAAAGAATGTTATGTTTTAAAAATAAACTAAAACTCATTCAATAACCCTAACTTTTAGTTTGCATGTCAAGTAAACCAAAATGTGGTGCATGGGTTGGTGAAGAAGCTTCCTGGAATAAACATTGACATCCTATTTATGATTTTGATATTTAATGTTTGGAGAATGAAAGTTTTTATGTAGCTGACAATGATTTTTAAGATTCGTGTTGAATGTTTTTATATGATTCCACTACAATGAATTATACAGCTTCAATCTGCACATGGCATGCTAAAATTAGATAAAGGTGTTACTGTGCAATATGTAATAAATCCCCTCACAAAACCTAAATCATGCCTTTGACTATAGTCTCCAATATGGTGGAGGATTTGTGTTTGCATGTAGAAGTTTTCTAAAATTGAAATGGTATATAGCCACTAAGATTCGTTTCACTGTTAATGAAACTACTATTTTCCTCGTAATTTATAACATAATAATTTATAATTGAGGGAGATGAAGACTATAGATGAATTTATATGTAGTATTGATTCCCTCAGTATGCGCTAGACAATGGAGTGAGAAAATTCCTTGTTAATTAGCTTTCTTCAAATCATTTTTAAACTAAAGGTAAAACAATACAAATAAAAGGTATATAGTCAACCTACCACATGGCAAGTTTTGATTTGACAAAGGTTTTAATGTTTGATGAAGAGTTAATCTCCTTATAAATGTTAGTTTCAGACCCGATTAAACACACACAAACTCTCACGTATGTATTTGAAAGTAAATTGCAGAAGACAAAAACTTATAAACAAGCTCACTTCTTCATTCATATTAAATGGGCTATATATAGCCTTACAAAAGAGACCGTACATGATAATAGCAACAAAAATACTATAGAAAACTACCTACTTAGTCATATTTTCACTAAACAACCGGTGAACCAACTCTTCTACCCAACGTGTACTAAGACTGCTTCATCAACTTAGCCCACATCTTCCTAAGAACCCGATCAAAATAAGCTATCATTGATCACAACTTTAATTCTATAAACCAGAAAACAAACATGTAATTAGTTAGTTTATTAAATACTTTTCTATTGAGCCCGTAAATTTGACCCATCAAAATTAATCCCAACAATAAAACCCAAACAATCCTTGATAATATTGTCTATAATGTATCTCGGAGATGTGATAATTGTACTTTCATTTATAATTTTTAAAATTACTATTCCCTCATAATTTGTAATTTAATAGTTCATAGTTTAAGTACAAAGATGAAGACTATAACGATTATGTATGTAGTCTCATATGACATCATACTTCCCAGACCAACCAATATATATTGTCTCTTTTTCTTATAATAAATTCACGGATTTTTTTGTCTGATGTGGTGAAAACTTCCTAAGAAGACCGCTCATACCTGGATTGCTCCCACCAAGTACGTGTCACTACAGAGCTATATCCTCTCATCCACAGTCAATGTACCTAAAATACGTCTATGAATAGACGGGGTATTCGCTATGACCCAATAGATGTGGTACTTTCCTTATGGCTCGTTAAGGTTTGCCCCGCTAACGTAAACATAATAGAACAGGAATGACTGATGTGATTTACAACATTTAGTCTCTCACACCAACAAATTTTGTGGCATAAAGTCACCAATCTCTGTATTGCTCCCACTCAAGCAAGCTTGAGAATAAAGTTTACTACAACCAATGCGCCTAACACACATCAACGATATTTGAGGCGGGGATTTTTTATGCCCTGATATCTCATGTGGTGTCAAAACAGTATAGAACCCTGTGGAATTTGTATAAGGAGTTACATATATAATCTTCGATATTAATTAATATTGTTCATTTTACGTATAAAGACCTTATAACTTTGTTTATATTGTCAAAGTGGAAGTTCTTAAATGGCCATCCATCTAATATCACCCTTATCTATGCGCACTTAATTGTGAGTTCTCTCATGAATGAAAATTCATCTAAATACATGATGTATTCAAAGCAAGACATTCTTTAAGCACAACCTTCACATTTCATGGACAATGTAAATTTTTCTACAATTTTAGAGGTAAAACTTTCGTTCCCTATTTCTTTTAATCAATTCCTTTCATTGTATAAATAGTCATACTATTATCCCAGGCATATGACCGGTGTGAGTTTATTAACTGATAAATCAATATATCAAATTCATTGAGTTTTGATCTTAGAATTCATCTTGTTCAAGACCTAAAAGTTACAATTAAAATAGGTATGTGTATGGATCCAAGAACACAAGAAAATGATGATGATAATAATAAGATGAATTCATTGGTGCTGATTAACAAATTACAATAAGAATAATACAATAACAATGAAAGATCAAACCCACCTAAAGAAGAACTTTTCTTTTAGTGATGATTTACACCATGAGAAACACATACTCACAATTGCACCAGTGGGTTTCTATTCATAGTGAACTAAGAAATATTACATCATTATTTTGATTATTGTTTTGGTCTTAGATTTTGATTTTGCTGGACTTTTTCTTCTATTTTTTTTTCTTCTTTTAATCAACTTATTTTCTAAATCTCTACAATGAAATCTTCAGTCGGATGTTAATATAATTTGATAAGCTTTAGTTTATCGTCTTGTTAAAGCCAACACTAATCAATCATTGTATAAGTTTGTGCTTACGACTAATATTGAATTTGACTACAGTTTTACAGGTAAAATACTCATGATTAACAAACCAATACATCGTACTATAATGTCCGTAATATATAGCATTCTTTAGAAGTTCTTAGCATTAATCAGTTTTAGTTTTTTTTTTCACACAGCAAAACCAAAAATATTTTTAAGAGTAAAACCAAAAGTATTTTCCAGCTCCTATAATTAAAATTTAATTAAAGTGAAGCTTTTTCGGTACTAAGAAATATGATCAATAATATAAATTTCTTTAAGACTTTTTATAGTTCCAACTTTTACACTTTCATCAAAATCTTTTATTTTTATAATTTATAAAGAAAACTGAGCCAATTTTTGGGCTGAAGCCATTGCATTATTTGATAAAACTAAAGAGCCCCCCGGCCACTCTTGTAATTACTTGTTTTTAACAATGTTTTGAAGACCGGATCTGTTTAGCCTGTCTGACTAGGAATCAGAGTGGTGACAAGACCAAGCAGCCCCATATCGTTTTGTAATGGTTGACAGGCTGGTTCAACCCGGTGGGCTGGTTGGACAGGATTTTGGGTATTTTTATTTTTTAAAAAAACTTAATGAATTTTAATGGGTTTAACAAGTGGATTGAACGATAAATTGGAGTGTTAGACTTAAGATAACAGTTGAGTTCTACGGATAAATATAAAATACACTATATTTATATTGAATTATAAATATAATTATATAACTATATACAATCTCATATGTGTATATTTATGACACGTGTATGTTTATGACGTCATCTGGTTCTTAAATCCGGTCTGACCAGCCGACCAATAAGGCATCTGGTTCGTCATCCGATCCGGTTCTGAAAACTTTGGTTTTTAGATAGTTCCCAATGGTTAAAAAGCCAACTATGAACAGAATGCCCATTGATGAGATTACCAGCATTTAAGCTGTGAACCAGTGATACAATTAAGGAGCAGATCCGCACCAGATGTGATCTATGTAATATGTATGTACCTCATCTCTTCTGATTCTTAAAACTAAACCATCCATGCAAAATCAAATAAAACTAGACCTTGTACTCTAAATCAACCATCTACTCTTTGCCCTCCACCCATACATCCCCAGGAACAAAAACGGAGAAGCATGAGCCTAAGCCTAAGCCTGAGCCGAGCCTGAGCCCGAGCGGGCATTCATGAATCATGATTCATTAGACCATGGAATTAGAAAGAAGATGGTTTATGAGGTTGGTCCACTGTGTGGGGATGAGCATCTTGACACATCCTTGCTACTTTGTACAAGTACATCATGATTGATAGATGCCAACTGCGATAGGTTCTGCATACAAACAAAATGATCATAATCCCTCATTCAATGAGATTGGCAAGGTTTGAATTAATAAATTGATTGACGCCAGTTATTTGACATCAAATCTCTCTTACACCCTTCAAAAGGACAATTTAGAACCTCACTCTTCACCCACTAACCAATGAAGTGGTTAGTTCAGGTCATGTTTTATCTCTAAAGGATCAAACGTGTGAAGTCAGAATAATTAGCTCAATATGAAACATGTTGAAATTCTAACAGTTTATTTCTAGCGCATAAACTCTCATAAATATTCAGAAAGTTATATTATTGTTGAAGTAATATAAGTTCTATAATCATGTTTGACGTGCTAATTACTAAAAAAAGATCTAAAAATAATGAAGAAACTGCATGTTGGGGCATGCAAGATTTTTTTTAAAATACCCTTCAAAATGAAAACACAAAAGAATGCTGATGACTCAAGTCAATATCATCGATTTATATGCAATGATAATTGATGGCAACTAGGTAGACTAAACATAGAAACTTCCCAGAAAAAAGAATGAAGCAAATTTCATAGGATGGAGGGTACAATTACCATCTACAGCTAACATGCAATTTCAGTTTTATTTGTTTATTTATTTATTTCTTTTGTAGTTTAAGAAATGCAGTATGGAAACAATATAATTACATTCTTATCAATCCTGTGGATACCTTGAAAGAGAAATTAATCCAGGAAAGATCATCTGCAGATGCTTTAAACTCTGCAAGATCTCCACATTCATCCATCTTCTAGAAAAAGAAAAGGAGACACGAGATGAGTGCCAAACAAATCTACAAGGGTTACTAATAAATATATATACAAATTCTAGTGTGACCCACAAATAGTGTGAGCCCAAAACGCACTTTTGATTATAATGTGTACCTCTTTTGTGTCGGAGAAGAATTCACTAGTGTCAGAAGCTGCATCACTGCAGTCTTGATCATCAAATGTTCCACTTGAACTACGACTATGTCTTGAAACAAAATAACTGGTATCATCTATTCCATTTGGATGTGGTACAAACGCCACCTGTATGAATATATGACAACTTAGCAACAAATATTACTTGTAACAATTTCAATCCATTTATGAGTGTTGGGGCCTATATGTTTTATCTCTAATGGGTTGAAGGGGTAAAACGTTAGCTTAAAAGAAAGCAGGTCAAATAAATTGAAAGTCAACAAATTACTCTATATGAAAAAACCAAATGCCATGAATAGTGAATCAGAGGCTTTTTGGGTATTTCCCTTTCACCTCGGGCAGCACGCTTTCTCTTTATCATGCCTTTTGTGTAGGTGGTGGCATTGTGGGTGAGCAGATGTTAGGCGATGGTAGGGTTTACGGTGGTTGTGTGGAATCGCCGCTGCCTGCGGCCATCGTTGTTGTCGTGGCCGTGGTTGCCATGGCGCTGGCGCCGATGTGGTCGCCTGCATCTCCGCCGCCCTTTCTCGGTTGAGATCTGGGTAGTTTTGTGATGGTGGCAGTGGTTTCGCAACTGGCGGGAGCTTTGGGGTTGTTGCAGTGATGATTGGGCCTATGGCCGTGGTTGCCATGGCGTTGCCGGCGATATGCTCGATTGCCACTCTACTGCCCTTCGTCGGTTCAGATCTGCTCTCTTTTGGAATGGTGGCGGCTACCGCCAACCACCGCCTACACCGTCGTCACCTACACCGCTACCCCGTGTACGAAATCGTCGGTCTATTGGGCGGTCGTCGGGGTGTCGGTGGTGGTTCGGTTGTCTGGATGTATTACTGGCGTTGGTAGGTGACAGGGGCGGTTTGGGGTTGGGTTTGATGTCGCGTACCACCATCACTGGTTCTTGAGACCACTGTTACATGCATCGCCATCGCCGCCGGCTCTCTGGGAACCCTAGGTGGCGATGCTTTTGTCTTGGCGATGCTATGGTGGTGGTGATGGTGGTTTTTGGTTATTTCGTTTCTTAAAAAGAAAGCATTCAGGGTTCGGTCGTGGTTTTATCACCAACGTCCGATGACTGGCCTCGCCGCTGGGTTCGTCGAGCACCCTAGGTGGCGATGGTCCGATGGATCTTCATTGGTGACGCTAATGTGGCGGTTGTGTACTGGATTTATTGTCAAATTTTTGTGACGGTTGCTTTGTCCCACAACGACGAAGTTGATTGATACTAATATGTCTCCTCGGCTTCTTTGGTTTTAATTTCTCTCTAATTTTATGAAAACATAAATGGTTCAATGTTATTGTTCAGGGTTTTGTGATGTTGGCTACTATTTCATGGTTTTTAAGTTCGTAATTTGGTGTTGGGTTGTTGATGGAGTCAATGATGATGGATTGTTCATCTAAGACGTCCTGTCGGGTCTATGATGGTGAGTGGTAGCTCGTCTGAGACATGGTGTCAATTCACGGATGTTATGTATAAAGGTTATGATGATATTATAAGGGTTACGTTGTTTGGCGCGGCACCATTTTCGGTTTGCAGCCCCGATACATCTATTTTGAGCTTTTGAACCACAATATTTGATGTAATGACATGATTGGTTTAACAACACGGTTGTGTGTCTGTCTCAGTTGCTACGCAGGACATGTAACAGATTTCCGGTCAGTGATGATGAATGGCTTAACGCTAATCTGAGACCAATGTTTGATTACCACTATTAGATTAAGGCATAAAACCTCCTAAACAGTTTTTATTCCGAAATAAGATTATTATTGGAATAATATGGCTTTTGTAGTTATATTTGACATACTAGTTACTAAATCAAATATATATATATGACTTCTGGGCAAGAAGCGTTCCAGTCAAGCCTGGTCCGACTCATTACCCAGCACGCCTGACTCGCTACCTATAGTATGCAAAAATGACCTACCTTTTGCATGGAAAGGGTATCCCAATTCACACCGTTGAAAAATGGATGTGCTTTTACCTGTTAAACAGGCAGTCCAAGATTCAGTTTATAACAAACCAATTACAGATAGAGTTTTAGACTAGAAATCCAACCTCTGATGATCCATGTGCTCCTAGACGCTGATTAGGGTCATGAATAAGAAACCTAAATACAAACCCTCTTTTTAATCCAAGTACTTGTAATGTCTAGAATCTAAGCAAAATATATTTTTTCCAGTAACCAACCTGTTAATCATGTCTTCGGCCTCATATGACATCTCATTTGGAATAGAAGGCCATGGGATTTTTGCGTTGAGAATGTTGTAGAATATTCTCTGAGAAGTATTTTAGAGGGAAATCTATACAAATAAGGTATGCTAGATACATTTACAAGTATCAAATATTTCAAATATCTAAACTGAAACTAATACCTCGGGATGGTCTGAGTTGAAAGGTGGAGTTCCGGTAATCAATTCAAACAAAATAACTCCAACTGACCACCAATCAGCAGCATAACCTGCGGCAATAGGTATGACACGTCAGTTTATCGGTAATAAAAACATTTTCAGCTAAATGAAGTATTGAATTATTATTTGTTCTGACCATGTTCTGTTCCAAGGAGTAATTCAGGGGCCAAATAATCCGGTGTACCAACAGCTGAACGCTCTCTTTTATCTACACTCCATTCATTTTCAAGGTGATGACCATCCAAAACTAAAACCTCGTTTGACTCGGGTCTAGTTAAATCACTTGTACTGTTCATTAAACCAATTTTAGACAGCCCAAAATCTGTAAGCTGATTAAAAAGAAAATAATTAGGAAATAGTCTATTATAATATTAAATGAGTCAACGACTTCTCTCACCGATTAACTTAATGGTTTGAAGTATTCCTTTAGGGGTTTTTTATAAAAAAAAAATAAAGGATTCATTTTCTGCATATACCAAACAACAATCATCTATTTGTTAACACAAAATAGTGGAAAGCATCAAAATATGTTATACACCTTGATATGCCCATCATGTGCTATCAATATGTTATCCGGTTTAAGATCTCGATGGACAATTCCTAAAGAATGTAGGTATTCAAGAGCAAGAACCTGTAAATGAAATGAAGTATTGCAATAAAATATCTAAAAATTTCAAATAAATCTCATAAATAAACTCATTGACAAACCAGTTCTGCAATGTAAACACGTGCAACATCCTCCTCAAGGCAACCAACATTTCTTAGCAAAGAAAACAGATCGCCTCCGTTAAGATACTCCATCACTAAATAAAGGTTGTCTCTACTAGTAAATGAGTAAAAAAACCGAACCTACACCAAAGAAGATCATCAAAAAACATTCATGGAATTGTAAAATATACATAACAAAAGAAACAGCAAATTACCACAAATGGGTTTCGTACTGTGATCAGTATGTTGCGTTCAGCAACAATCCTCTCAATATCATTTTTTCTAAGTATATCCATTTTCTTGAGCATCTGTATAAGCAACTAACTAAACATCTGCATAATTTCAACAATTTAAAAAGTTCTAAAAATTCGAAAGAAAATACCTTTATAGCAAATAAATCCCCAGTGGTACGTTTGCGTGCAAGAAATACTTTACCATAAGCACCTTTGCTTATTGGTTTAATTATCTCAAAATCATCAATACTTGTTCTCTCTTTATGTGAAGGATGTGAAGGAGTTGAAACTGAACTGCTTTGAGATGCAGTATCCAACAAAGAAGGATAACCAACATCACTCATTCTTTTATTTGCATCCTCTAGTTCACATGCAATTATATATTTCTCTCTGCATATATATAATAAAATGTAAAATAAAAGTGTGGTCACTAAAAAGAGGAATCCCCATATACTTTCTCAAGATTACCGAATGAGTTTTTCTATTCGGTGCCCAAATGTATCTATAACAAGAGCTTTAAGCTTGCTATGCTGTAAAACATCCTGCAAGTCTTCCATGCAATTAAGCAAGATTTCAATTGACTTTTCTATCATAGGATCTGCGTCAGCTGCTACATGAGCAATGTTCCTAAGGTCGGTCATCTGCATGAAGTTGAAATTGGAAAAAATTTGCTACCCTTTTATGCACTGTATTATATGATATAATTTTACATAAAAAATCAGTTAAAGTAGCAAACAGAGTACCTGTTGCACATCTTCTAAGTCAGAAAAGTGGCTATGTTCTAGCCAGAATAGATCAAAATTGGCAGCTCTAGGAGTGGAAGATGCTGATGTCATGCTTCCTGTTGATGATGGACAATATTGACTTTTTATTCCAGGGAAGCCCTTAATATTTACAAAGGAAACAGGGGCTGAGTCTTCTATACATGCAGTGTCCATTCCATGAATATCCTCAAACATTCCTTCAACCCCTTTATTTCGCCATTCACTTATTTTGGGAGAGCAATTATCCAAAGAAATTTGCATTTGTGAATTTTGAAGGCTATCATTATCAGCGTGTGCACTAGGAGTACAGGAATCAATAATTTGTTCAAGTATTTCTGATAATCCCAGAAGGCTTTCATTTATATCTATACCTTTGATATCACATTTTTCTGCATGAGCGCATATATAAGAATGAGATTCTAAATGAGAAGTTGGGACGTCTTCCTCACATATTCTACAAATTACTAAATCATCATTCCCTGAGTTCATTTCAAGCTCATAATTTCGACATGAATCCTGCATATTTTTTTCAGCACCAAACTTGTTTAATGTATTGTCTGAATTGGATTCAATAATTCCTAAATTAAGAAGCCAGCTCATTTCATAAGACGGAATCTTTTCCAAACATTCTTTAAGCTTAAGAAGAGAGGTCTCATCAATATGCTCACTGTGCTTCTCAAAATGCAATAACCTGGTGCAACGTGTTAATATAAAAAGCATCCTTGTAAAAAGCCATTTTAATGGGCCAGTTTGGCAATCCTGCCTTTTTCTTGTTAAATCTTGAACAATGGTCTCACAATTGGTGCGGAAATCAAGGGGCGACATTTCTATACATTCTTTAGAAAGAACTAGAAGCTCATTTATTGATCTTTGTTCTTCTATAGATAATGCATCTGACTTATGTGATACTTCAATAACCTCCCCTTTGAAATAAGATAGCTCTGTGTTGACCAATTCTTTTGCAGCATTGAAGTTTGACTGCATTGACCTCAAAAGTTCCTGAATGCTGACTCATCAGTATACAGATAATTATACTAAAAAAATGCTTTGCAGTCTAAAAAAACAAACTTTGTTGAGTTGCTAACCTGCTATTAAACCTAAAAACAATTATTAGCCAAGTTATACCTTTATATCACTAAAGCTATGAGGTCGAGTACATGAAGGTCGAATGCCACCTTTAGGACCAAGTTCATGTGAAAAGCTTTTCAGCACTTCTGGCATTTTATCAGTTAGCTTTCCAAATCTTGGTCTTCCTACATTTTGTTGTTTACCTGAAAGAGTTTCCTTGTCAAATGCATCCACTTCAGCATTTCTTTTCTGTCACATTTTACATTAGTTGTTCAATAACTGAAATTTCAAAATGTGGAAGCTCTTGCATGTATCATTTAAACGAAAAAGACTTATCTGAACATGTTATTAGAAGTCTCACCCCAGTTTCATGAGGCTTATCTTTGATAGCTTTATCAGAATCCTTGGAAAGACGAGATGTGAACCATCTAGCTATCTTTTTCCCTTTACGGGTTCCTGGTACATATAACCATCCAAAAGATGCTCAGAACTTCAAAAACATAAATCATAGAAAAAACCAAGAATTGTTTATAATAATAACCAATGATTGTTTATAATATGACCTTAACATATTTTGATAATTTGGTGCCACTGAAAGCTATAATATTTGATCATAATGATTACTGGTGACAAAACAGACAGATCGGGTAATAGGCCAAAATGTAATTCTGGTACTAGTGGGTTTGGGTTGAGCAGACCCGAAACTTTTTTCCAGACTTCTTTGACTCATTTCCTTTTAGGCTATTTTTCCTACTTTGACCAAGTTGACCCATTAAAGAAGAAGCATTACCCTATTCAACACATAGATAATGGGTCAAAATTGCCACCTCCAAAAACATTATCATTCTTAATTTTCTTTTAATTCCTCTTCCAATATGTTATCAAGCAACGAGTGCTATTTTCTCATGGCTTTTTATCAGAACAGCATAATTTTCCATTCTCCCTATTCATGTTTCTATCCTTCTGGTTTCCAAAAAAATTACAAGTCACAAAGAATAATTGTATAAACAAACATAATAAGATTATCCTCTTGATAAACATCCTAGGTCTTTCAATAGTTACCATACAAATTTAAACATCTTCCACCGCAAGTTGCCCCATATGCAGTTGAAAATGAAGTTCACTAACTACTGTCTGTTGCAAGTTGCAAAAAGTAAGGATGATCAGGATTCTCATAACACCCAAAAGCTTCAACAATAAAGCCATGAAGCAAAAATACTTTCTTAGATCAACAACTACTTTATTAATTCTGTTATTAACTATAACTGATCAATCATATCTCAGGGCTCAGGCATCTAAATACATAAGGATAGTCGGATCAAAAACGTTTCGTTCAGGATCTAACGTATCACACAATTTTGTTTTAGGTAAGCATCCAACGCACATCACTCCTCACATAACACCCGTAACGGGCCATAATTTTGAAATTAAACAGCTTACTTACGAGTTACCCTCAAATTAAATAATAAACGATCGATTATACTGCTAAATTAATCTACAAATTTGGAGCTATATCACAACACCTCATCGATTCGACAACAAATTAAACAAATCAACCAATAGAGCACCACAAAAGCCACCACAACTTCAACTAACCACAAAAATAAACAAATCAATTAAACAAATCCATCAGCATCAACGACCAAAACAACAGTCAACATTCATACCTTCTCTAGACGAATGAATCTTCACGAATCCTTTACTAAACGTCCTCTGATGATTCTGCTTAAACCGAGTCGTTACAGACTTCGTATGGTAACTATTCGAGCTGATATGACGATTATCATTTGAATTAGACGTTACACGAGTCTTAATCCGGTTCAAACCGGTGGGAATCCCCACCGCCTCCGGCGGCGTTGTGGAGGATTCACCGTCGTTCGCCTTCGCTCCGGCCATCGGAAGTGCGTGATGTGTATCGATCAGTGAGAGTGAAAAACCTAACAATCATCTGAAATGAGACCTAAAAAGTGGGGTGAAAGAGAGAGATAACGGTGTGTGTTCGAATTTCATGGGTGTTGTGCTGAACGAGTCTGTCACGAAAGATGTATGCAAATAGAGAATATGTCAAAAATAAAATAAAATGAAATGAAATGAAATCTTCATAGCATTTATTTTGGAGTATGAAAAAACATGGGTTGATGACTATATGCATACGGATTGTTTGCGTTGCACGTCCGTTTTGAAATGATGTGTAAGAACTAAGAAGTGTAGTTACTAGGTAGATAACCAATAAATGTTTGGATATGATTTCGTTTTCAGTTTAGAAATCACAAATTAATTTCTTTATATACGGTGTGTCAGGCAACATAAGACTTGTGGCTTACGGCAAGCGAGTGTGTAAAATGAGATATTTAGTTATAAGGTTAGGGTTCGAGTACGGTAGGTAATGATGTTATAGTAAGAGCAGATTACATTGTAAAAAAATACGATGTGTAAGGCTAAATTATGCATTTTCGGTTATGATATCAACTCATGTACTTGTTAATATTGTGTATAAGTGTATTGTTTTTTGAAGATAAAAACTACGCAAAATCAATGAACTCTTATTCTGTGCATCAACTTTATATTAGGGTATTTGGTTTATTCCTTCATGTATGTAATTTTATGCATTCTTTAAAAAATTCATGTAACCCTACAGTGTTACTGTAGTGCTTAAAATGTTCATATCTATCATTGTTACTTGTTTTCTACTTATTGTTTTTTTATCTTTTTTTAATTTCATTCTTGTTGTTAATGTAGAAAAAGGTTGCTAATTGATGTCATGTAAGACATTTTTACATCACCACCATCCCAATAAACTACTTAATTATATTTGGTTTTTAAAAGATAATTTGGGTCGATGAACAACTTGGGATTTCTAATAGTCAGTTCAAGTCTTTTAATAAAGGGATAATTAAGGATTACCATTTAGAGCGGATGATGTCAACGAGTAACGGAGGATTCATTTCAAAAAGTGATATAAGAGGCGTGTGTCATCAAATACACGTACGTGTCAAGTCATGCATTTCATCTTCCACTATACAAGATATGATAAAACAGTATATGATATTGAGTTTATAGTTTTTTTATAACTACATGTCTCTATGTACGTCAATTATAAATACCGGTACCTTATGAAGTTGTATCATGTATGATCCCTTTATGAAGTTGTATGTATGATCCCTTGATTTATGTTATTCCACAACAATATGAGCCTTAGTCCTACGAATGATATTATCTACTATTGGCATAGATTTGGATGCCTTAACACTCCCAAACTATGAAATTTGCCACCGGTATATCTTAGCATAACGGTAGGTTAGAGATTCTTGTTATATGTTTATATAGGAGTTAGTTTCAAACAAATCAATAAAGCTATGGGTAGATGTAAAGTAAAGCATTGTGAATAACCGACAACTTAAGGTCATGACTTTTTGAGTATGAATTATTCACCCGAATACATCGCCGCATCCACAATCCAGTGAAATAATTGTTTGATTGTCTTGTATATTATGATGATGTAGCTTACTATTATGTAATGAAAATTAGATAAATAATAGACATCTTTAAGACAAAAAGTTGAATTCCGATTCTTAATTAACTATGATTACTGTCATAGTGACAATTGAATATTTATATATCAAGCTTAGTCGGCTTGGTTCATTCTCAAACCGAGTCAATTTCGAGCGAGCTATAATCTAGCTATTTTCGAATATACTACGACACACGAACTATTTGAACAACCCTAATATTACAATTCTCACCACCCCCACCCCAAGCCATTTCCACCATTTGTTTTTTTATATATTTTTTTATTTCAAATTTTATTCTATTCAAATTCTTTGAATTCTTCAACTTATTTATCTTATTAATTTTCTTTCTTATTTTTATTTTTTTCTTATACTGTTATACATTACCTTTTTTTATTTGATATATTTTAAAAGTTCTTATTACTTTTATTTTGTAATTAATATTACATATACGTTGTTTTCTTGTATACTTGATGTTCAGGATATTAAATTGGTAGAACACCCGTAATCTATCTATACTATATAATAAAATAAAGTTTTTGAGGGACACCTGTAAATTTCCGATGAAGCCTGGACTTTTGTTTCTCGTCTCTCTCTCATATTAAATGAAAATAATTTTTAAGAATAATTTTTAAGTAAACTAAATAATAAAATATCTAAAATATCAATCTGTTATTCTAATAAATTATTAAAGCATACTATAAGATGCCAATTATATCTTATACTAGTTTAGTACCCCGTGTATTACACGGCTTAAATTAATAAAAATACCAAATAATTGGTCAAGAAAATGTATTAATGATAAAATAATATGATTGAAATTGCATATGAGTAAGAATACAAGTAATAAAACAAAGATATCATGTAACACCCGGAAATTTTATTTGAAGCCGACGAAAGAAGAAAAAAAATAAAGTCTAAAGTCGAGGGACCAAACTCGCCAACGAAAGAAAGACGGGTGAATGGGAGTATTTAAGGGAGAGGGCAGCCCTTTACCCTCTCGCCCATACTCATTTTCAGCTAAAGAAAAGAAGAGAAGAGAGAAAGAAGAGAGGAAGAAGAAAAAAATGGTGATTCGGGCTCGAAATTCGTCGTGTAGCAAGTCCAAACGAAGCTCTTCATCTTCTTCTTGTGTGTGTGAGTTCTAGGACCCCTATTTTACTTGTTTTCAACTGATTTTGGGGCTGGAACACATAGAAACCCGTTTTTTTAAATGTGTGTGTTTGAACCATTTGGGTGTGATTGTGTATAGTGTGTTTAGAGTGTGATTTCAGGCTTGTGTGTGCTTGAATGGTGTCATAGTATGCTTTCCTAAGGATTAGGAGGGTTGATTTGGGCGTAGAATGAGTTTGGAAGGGTTTGGAGGTCAAAAATCGCGACTGCAGTTCGGGACGAACTGCAGTCTGCGCCCAGTTAGGGCTATGCGGCTGGAGGGCCAATCGGCTGACCGAGGGGCGATTGGGGTCCAATCGCACGACTGAGGTTCAATCGCACGACTGGGGTTCCAGTCGCATGACAGGTCATACGACTAAGAGCCCAGTTGCATAGGTGCTCAGTCGCATAGGTGTTCATTCGCACGACTGAGAGCTCAGTCGCATAGGTGTCCATTCGCATAGTGTCTATTCGTACGATTGGAGGTTCAGTCGCATGGGAGTTCATTCGCATTGGTCTAGTCGCATGATGTTCAGTCGCATGGAGGCCATGCGACTGAAGGGTGCCCAATCGCCCAAATAGGGCTGTTGTGTACGAGAAGAGGCATAGTTTAATTACTGACTTTCGTGGAAAAGAGCAGAGGTAAGTAATGAGGTGGTAGTTCCCGTAAGTACATGTAAGATGGCTGTCGAGGCTTTAGAAGTTATGTTGGGCATGATGATGATAGTGTTACATGTTATGCATGATGTATGTTATGTTAAGTATGAAGTTGCTATGTATGATGGTGATGACTGATGACTGTTAAATGTCGATGTTCCTTGTTTCGATGTATGTTTATCTTTCTGTAACTTTACGTGTTATGATTAACGAATGAAACGAAAGTATTATGTAACGTAAAGTGAAAGATAATGAAAAAGGAACGGAATGAAAGAATGCATGCATTAACGAATACGATAAAGTACGAAACGAATAAACACGTGAGATAATGAATGGTGAGTATGTAAGTGACGGGTGATGGGAAGTGGATTGCGTATCCCGGTACTGTGTCAGTCTTCGGACATGAGTAGGGGGTTTGCTTACGGGCCCCGGCACAGTATCAGTCTTCAGACATGAGTCGGGGGTATTGCATGAGACGAGATAGTGAGGTGAGCAACTTTGTGTTGCAACAGACTCGGATAGAGTTCAATCCAGGTGATTGACTCGAATGGGATCTTTGTCGTGTATCCCGGTGTTGTGTCAGTCTTCGGACATGAGTCAGGTGTTTGAGTACAGGCCCCGGCACAGCATCAGCTTTCGAGCATGAGACGGGGATGTTGCATGAGACAGGATCTAGCTGAATGGGTAGAGGATCACATGCTCCGGTACTGTGTCAGTCTTCGGACATGAGTCGGGGGTTTGCTTACGGGCCCCGGCACAGTATCAGTCTTTGGACATGAGTCGGGAGTAGTGCGTGAGAATGAGATGAGAGGAATGAGAAACGAATCGCGTGCTCCGGTACTGTGTCAGTCTTCGGACATGAGTCGGGGGTTTGTTTACCGGCCCCGGCACAGTATCAGTTTTCGGACATGAGTCGGGAGTATTGTGTGAGTTGATGAATGAGATGAGTAATAAGGGAGAGAATGAATGTATGCATTGAACGTTAACGAAGTGTCATAATAAAGAATGTCACGGGATCCTTATCATTCGACCTCAGTAATTGTGGCCGTGTGCCATGAGGAGGGTCACCTTGACGAGATCTAGATGAGAAATGAATGATAATGATATAAGTGAATGAACGAAAGTTAACGAATGTAAAGAAAGTTAAGAATGAAAGTAATGAACGGAAGAAACATAATGATAAAGTATGAAACATGATCCTTGTCACTCGACCTCAGTAATCATGGCTACGTGCCATGAAAAGGGTAAAGTTTGACAGGATCTATAAAGAAGCAAAAGATAACGAATAATGAAGATAATAATGATATTATCTATGTGTACGTATGATGTGTGATAGCATGAAAGTAAAGAAACGGTTTTAATGAAAGCAAAGTATGTTTTATTATAAAACTAGAACTCACTCAGCAACGCTGACTTTATATGTGTTTCCAGTTGGCAGGTAACGTTGCTGAGGATGGTATGAAGCGGCTACTCAGCTCTTTTTGAGATGGCATTCTTTTGTTTAAGCTTTTGTATTGTAATGCAAACAAACGATGTTTTGTAATGGATGTTATATTACTTTGCAAAAACATTTATAGTAAAATGAAAAGTTATTTCATAGTTTTCGCTACATGTTTTTAGTAAAGATTAAATAATGATATGTTTTAAATGCGATGATCACCAGCTGTGAGGTGCCCGGGAACGAGGCCTTACAAGTTGGTATCAGAGCCAATGGTTAAGTGAAACGGGTAAATTTTCAAAATAAACCTTAACTTAAACTGAGAATGGGACGGAAAGAGGATGGGATGTCAATCTGAGTAGCTGCGTGCCATCAGGTATTTTCTTAATATTAACCGGAACATGTGCGCATATTATGTGGTTTATGTGTTGCTAGTAGATTTAGATACTGATGTAGTCAGGACAGGTAATGCTCGGGGTACGAAGAGTAAAGTAAGTGGCTAATCACAACTGGCCACTGTAATTAGGGACTTACTATACTTGACATAAACTGAGCTATTCCATTGAATGACCGTGTTGGTGTTTAAATCTTTAAGTGTGTGATAGAGGATGGCCGGTGGTAGATCATCCAAAGCCTCGCGTGGTGGACTTGGTGTTGCGTCACAGCCCAAAAGAGGCAGGCCCAGGGTTGAGAAGGTGACCCATGAGGAGCCCGAGACCCCTCATCCAGAGGGCGTTGATGAGAGTGCTAACCTGAGAGCCTCAATGAGGGAGGCGGTTGCGGAAGAAGTGCATCAGGCCATGCAGACAATCTTACCATCTGTAGTGACCGAAGTGATAAAGGCTGTTAGAGATGGGGAGAGACAGGAAAGGGGTAGACCTTCGGGCGAAAGGAGACGGCCCGAGACTGAAACGGTTTTCTTCGATGATGAAGAGGAGGAAGGGGAGGAAGAGCCTGCGCCGGAGGCGGCATGAGGCTGTAATTATGGAGCGTTTCAATGATGCAAGCCCCCAACTTTTGATGGTAATGGCACTGCTGCTGCTGCTCACCGATGGGTGAGGGAAATGGAAGCTATTCTAAACATCAGCGAGTGCCGAGAAGACCAGAAGGTAAAGTTTTCTGCCCACTCTTTCGTGGACTCAGCCTTGTGTTGGTGGGACAACATAGTCCAAGTTGAGGGCATCCGGGCTATCAGAAGGATGAGATGGTCAGAGCTAAAAAGACTGGTGATTGAGGAGTTCTGTCCTCACCGTGAGATGGATAAAGTTGAAAGGGAGTTCCTGCAGTTGGAGGCGGGGACAATGACGCATCAGCAATATACCACAAAATTCAATGAAATGGCACGGCTGGTGCCGGATCAGGTGACACCTCTGTCGCGAAAGATCAAGAGGTATATTCAAGGCTTGCCAACGGATATTCGTAAGCACATGATTGCTGCCCAACCAAGCACGTTCAGGTCGGCGGTTGATCTAGCGGGAAGGTTGTACGACGAGCGGGAGGCGATGGTGATAACGGACGAAGCGGAGGAACGAGCCTATGTTAAGACGGGGAAAGGAAGGCGAGACAATGATGGTGGATTTGTGTCTGAAGGTATGACATTGAGGGATGATAATCGGAAGAGAATAGAAAGAAGAGGAGAGGTATGCAGGAAGTGTGGTAGAGGCCATAAGGGGGAGTGCAAGTGGGGACTGAACGTCTGTTTTCAGTGTGGGAAGGAAGGCCACAGGGCAAGGGATTGCCGCGTGGCTAAGTGTTACAACTGCGGTGAGACTGGACATCTGAGCAGGGATTGTAAGAAGTCAAAGGCAGGAAGCTCCGGTGCGAGGAAGGAGAATAGAGGGTAAAGGCTAGAGCTTTTACCATGACCAAGAGGAGGCTAGAGCGGACTTCGACTTGACGTCAGGTACGTTTCTGGTAATTTAAGTTTGTGCACTTATGCTTTGAATGCGATGCTAGTAGTAGTTTCGTTTCTACTGCTTTCTGTTGTAAGTTGCATGTTAGGAGAAGGAACATCGATGAGCCCTTCGATGTAGAGATTGCTATTAATGAATTCACTAGGTTACCTGATGCCCTAGAGGATTGCGTTATAGAATTGAGAAAGCATTTGTTCCTGCTAGATCGTTCGGGACAGACTTGGGTGAATAGGAGTACACCATCAGATGAATGGGCTTATAATCCATAAGGCATGGACGTATTGCTTACTTGACCGATGTAAGGTATGTGGATATACTACTATCCCAACCGTCAGATGTACCGAGACCCGAGTAAAGATTATTGGTGGCCAGGTATGAAGCTTGGTATGGTGAAGTATAAGAGTAAATGCCTTACTTGTTTACAAGTGAAGGCCGGGCACCAAATATCGTATGGGAAGTATTGAGGTGATCGAGACTATGACAAAAAGCTTGAAAGGACTAAACCCTGAAGGAGATAGTCAAAGATAGACTCGAAGTCGTATGTTGATAAACGATGTAGAGCGATTGAATTCCAGGTGAGAGACTGGAAAAGGGATGAGGCAGTATTGGCCGTAAAGGTTTAAGGAACAACAGGTTTTGGGGACAAAATCTATTTAAGGGGGGTAGACTTGTAACACCCGAAAATTTTGTTTGAAGCTGACGAAAGAAGAAAAAGAAATAAAGTCTAAAGTCGAGGGACCAAACTCGCCAACGCAAGAAAGACGGGTGAATGGGACTATTTAAGGGAGAGGGCAGCCCTTTACTCTCTCCCCCATACTCATTTTTAGCTAAAGAAAAGAAGAGAAGAGAGAAAGAAGAGAGGAAGAAGAAAATAGTGGTGATTCGGGCTCGAAATTCATCGTGTAGCAAGTTCAAACGAAGCTCTTTATCTTCTTCTTATTTGTGTGAGTTCTAGGACCCCTATTTTACTTGTTTTCAACCGATTTTGGGACTGAAACACATAGAAACCCATTTTTTTGAAAATGTGTGTGTTTGACCCATTTGGTGTGATTATGTATAGTGTGTTTAGAGTGTCATTTCGGGCTTATGTTTGCTTGAATGGTGTCACAGTATGCTTTCCTAAGGATTAGGAGGGTTGATTTGGGCGTAGAATGAGTTTGGAAGGGTTTGGAGGTTGAAAATCGCGACTGCAGTTCGGGACGAATTGCAGTCTGCGCCCAGTTAGGGCTATGCGACTGGAGGGCCAATCGGCCGACTGAGGGGCGATTGGGGTCCAATCGTACAACTGAGGTTCAATCGCACGACTGGGGGTCCAGTCGCATGACAAGTCATACGACTGAGAGCCCAGTCGCATAGGTGCTCAGTCACATAGGTGTTCATTCACACGACTGAGAGCTCAGTCGCATAGGTGTCCATTCGGATAGTGTCTATTTTCACGATTGGAGGTTCAGTCGCATGGGAGTTCATTCGCATTGGTTTAGTCGCATGATGTTCAGGCGCATGGAGGCCATGCGATAAAGGGTGCCCAATCGCCCAAATAGGGTGTTGTGTACGAGGAGAGGCATAGTTTAATTACTGACTTTCGAGGAAAAGAGCAGGGGTAAGTAATGAGGTGGTAGTTCCCGTAAGTACATGTAAGATGGCCGTCGAGACTTTAGAAGTTATGTTGGGCACGATGATGATAGTGTTGCATGTTATGCATGATGTGTGTTATGTTAAGTATGAAGTTGCTATGTATGATGGTGATAACTGATGACTGTTAAATGTCGATGTTCCTTGTTTCAATGTATGTTTATCTTTCCGTAACTTTACGTGTAATGATTAACGAATGAAACGAAAGTATTATGTAACGTAAAGTGAAAGATAATGAAAAGAGGAACGGAATGAAAGAATGCATGCATTAACGAATACGATAAAGTACAAAACGAATAAACACGTGAGATAATGAATGGTGAGTATGTAAGTGACGGATGATGGGAAGTGGATTGCGTATCCCGATACTATGTCAGTCTTCGGACATGAGTCGGGAGTTTGCTTACGGGCCCCGGCACAGTATCAGTGTTCGGACATGAGTCGGGGGTATTGCATGAGACGAGATAGTGAGGTGAGCAACTTTGTGTTGCAACAGACTCGGATAGAGTTCAATCCAGGTGATTGACTCGAATGGGATCTTTGTCGTGTATCCCGGTGTTGTGTCAGTTTTCGGACATGAGTCGGGGTTTGAGTACAGGCCCCCGCACAGCATCAGATTTCGAGCATGAGACGGGGATATTGCATGGGACAGGATCTAGTTGAATGGATAGAGAATCGCATGCTCCGGTACTGTGTCAGTCTTCGGACATCAGTCGGGGGTTTGCTTACGGGCCCCGGTACGGTATCAGTATTCGGACATGAGTCCGGAGTAGTGCGTGAGAATGAGATGAGATGAATGAGAAACGAATCGTGTGCTCCGGTACTATGTCAGTCTTCGGTCATGAGTCGGGGGTTTGTTTACCGGCCCCGGCACAGTATCAGTTTTCGGACATGAGTCGGGAGTATTGCGTGAGTTGATGAATAAGATGAGTAATGAGGGAGAGAACGAATGTATGCATTGAACGTTAACGAAGTGTCATAATAAAGAACGACACGGGATCCTTGTCATTCGACCTCAGTAATTGTGGCCGTGTGCCATGAGGAGGGTAAAGCTTGACGGGATCTAGATGAGAAATGAATGATAATGATGTAAGTGAATAAACGAAAGTTAACGAACGTAATGAAAGTTAAGAATGAAAGTAATGAACGGAAGAAACATAATGATAAAGTATGAAACGGGATCCTTGTCACTCGACCTCAGTAATCATGGTTGCGTGCCATGAAGAGGGTAAAGTTTGATAGGATCTATATAGAAGCAAAAGAGAACAAATAATGAAGATAATAATGATATTATCTATATGTACGTATGATGTGTGATAGCATGAAAGTAAAGAAACGGTTTTAATGAAAGCAAAATATGTTTTATTATAAAACTAGAACTCACTCAGCAACGCTGACTTTTTATGTGTTTTTAGTTGGCAGGTAACGTTGCTGAGGATGGCATGAAGCGGCTACTCAGCTCTTTTTAAGATGGTATTCTTTTGTTTAAGCTTTTGTATTGTAATGCAAACCAACAATGTTTTATAATGGATGTTGTATTAATTTACAAAAGCATTTATAGTAAAATGAAAAGTTATTTCATAGTTTCCGCTGCATGTTTTTAGTAAAGATTAAATAATGATGTGTTTTAAATGCGATGATCACCAGCTGTGAGGTGCCCGGGAACGGAGTCTTACATATCATTATTTTAAACTTTTGTTTTTAAACCCTAATTGCTTTTTTAATAAAAATTTCATTGCAAAAACAAACCGTGTTAAGGAAATATCAATATTAAAAATTTTCTTATTATAACTCCTAATTTTAGTTATTTTGTTTTATAAAAAATAAAAAAAAATCAATTTTAAAATATTTATATTTTAAACATGTTTGTTTCTTTAGAAAATTTTCTTATTTTTAAAATTTTATTTATTTAGAAGTTACATTTATAAAAGCATCTTTTTCTTAATTTATTGAAAATAATTTTTTAATCTCAAAGAAAATACAAACAAACAAACAAATAATATTATTATTATTTAATGTAATTCTTTAATAGAAGAGATAAGCGAGAAAATTAAAATTAGATGGTTTAAAATTGTAGCAAGTGTCATTTTAAAACATTATTTTATTATAATAGATGGATTAAATATAAATTTATAGTTCTTGATTTTTTTATTTATTACTAATAATTTTTTCAAATATTATTATTTATTTAATTAATGGCTAATCACATGTAACATACAAAATATTAATAATACCTAATGATTTTAGTATGTTAAATTTTTCTACCCATATAATACATGGGTTTGTAACCTCGTATTTATATTTATTGTTATTTACTCCTTTAGTTATCATGCAATTTAGGTAAAACTTCAAAATTAAGATTTTCTAAAAAGGATATGCTTTTAGCTGGTTTTTTTTATTTTATATTGACGTATTGTACTTAAACTATGTGATCCTTCAAACTATAGTATATTACGTTTTAACAAATAAAAGATATCAGAATAAAGTAATTAAATTAATATATGTGAAACCACTTGGGCTTTTCCATTTGGTAGGCCACTAGGCCTATTCAACCACGCGAGTTCCTCTTAGCAGCCAAACTTATTGGTGTTGACATATATTAGTGGACAAAGAATAAAAACATTACAACTTACATAATTATTTATAATCTTTATAAAATCATTTTCTTCATTTTGAAATACGCGCATTTAAAAAGATTCAAGTATTTGGACACTACTTTAAAAAAGTTTTAGTTCCTACATAAATTTTCAAAAAGTAAAAGTTGCTGGAAATTCCAATAAATTTCCGACTAAAATTCTACAAGAAAAAAATTATGACAAATTTGTGACAAATTTGCGACAAACTAGCGACAAAAAGAAAAAGCATCGGAAAAATATAAGAAATATGTGGGAAAGTTAAACCCTAAAGTTTGTTTGAATTTGTTAGGAATCTTTTACTAGAAAATTATAGAAATCATTTTCCAACGACCATTTTAGACGACTTTCCGACAAACACGTCATTGGAATCGGGAGCTTTTCTATTAGTGTTGTTGAAAGCTTAAATTTTAACAAAATTTTCCAAATATCACACATGTATAATTGTGTAAGGTAAAAAAATAGATCTTAAATTATACTTTCCTTTCTACTATTAATTATTGGTAATAACGGATAACATGTTCGAAACCCAAAACCTCTTGTCTATGGCATCATTATTTATTATGAGGGTGTGGTGCAACCTACAATGCCCAAACATCTAATTTACTCAATCTAGATATACCTCGTTCGTAGCCCTATTTGTCATGCAATTCTTCTTGGTTGAAACGTTTCTCACACCCATACCGTGTACACCATGAGGCCACACCCATACCACGTACACATTCGACCTCTTCTATAGAAGTACTGACCTCTTTAGATAACACGACAAAGAGTCAAAGCCGATCTCCTTCTTTGCAACCATGATTAACAATGGCACCAACATTGCTTCAATTCACCCTCTTGGTTTACTTGAATGAATTTTGTACAACATGACTACATGTATACTTTTGTGAAATCTATTAAGGGGCAATTTAACAAATGTGCATTTGTGTTTCTGTTGGTACACATATCCCCAGTTCTAGTCTAGTGAACTTAAATGTAATAGAACTTCCTCTTGTAACACATATGTAATGTTCAATCAATTTAATAATCTTTTCTATATATGTTTGTTGGTTGTTTGATGTTATATCTATTTATATTATTTATTGTTACACGCATATATGACAATGTTATATAGGTTTACAGGTGTTAGACATAGTTCTAAACCATCAAAGGTTCAAGAATGTGTTTAACTAAGTAATCTGATTCAGTCGCACGACTGGACCATGCGAATAGGCCAATCGCACGACTGAACCAGGTGATTGAGTCAATCGTACGAATGAGTCATAAGACTGACTCAGTCGTCCGAATGAACCAATCGTATGACTCAGTCGCACGACTGAGCCAGTCGCTTGGCTCAGTCGTACGGATGAGAACTGTAACCTATAATACCACTTAATTCGTGGAAAAAGGGAACACTTCGAATACTTAGAACCCTAGTCGACCCAAAGCGCCCTGTTCGTCCCTTCCAAGTTCATAAACGTTTCAGATCATTCCTAGTTCGTTCTTAACGTTTTCTAATTGTTAGGTTTGATCTTGTTAACGTTTTCCCTGATTGGATCACCAATCAAATAGGATTCCACACTATTTGATCTGGTTTCACGTTAGAATCAGTTAATACTCCGTAAGTACACGGTCCTAACAAATGGTATCAGAGCTTTGGCTCTTGATTCTTCGTGGATTCAATCTTGTTTTTGAAAAAGTCAGCGTTTTTAAGCGAAAAGATCCATTCTTTCTGCTCAAAATCAAGTTTTTACGTGTGCATGTTCTGAAAATTCAATCTTTTTCGAGTTTCAGCCGTCTAGGGTGTAAAAACTTGCGTTTTAGGTCAAAGTGTGTGAAAAACCTCGATTTCAGCAGTCTCAGTCGCACGATTAACTCAATCGTATGACTGAAGTCCAGTCGCCTAGTTCAATCGTACGATTGAACTCAGTCGCTTGCTCAATCGCCCGGTTGTGTCAGTCGGTCTGTCCAGTCACTCAAGTGTCACAATCGCCTGTCCAGTCGTACGATTAAGTTCAATCGCACACTGTTTGTGTCAGTCGCCTCTCAGTCGTACTCTCCAGTCGCTCAAACAGTTCACTCTTCAAGTTTAAACTAAGACAAAATGGACTCTGAAAATTTTGCTTCTTAGCTGGAAAGGACTCTAGGATTCAGAACCTTCTGTTACTGAAAAATGAAATTGGAAACCATAATAAACCACCTAAACTACTGTCTATTGATGAATTTCCTCAGTGGAAACAAATATTTGAAATTCATCTAAATGGTGTGGATACCAATTTGTGGAACTCGATTGAGACTGGATATATGTCACACCCCCGCTGATAGCGGAAACACGGGGAATGTGAGCTAGACGGGATCGTCATAACACATGGTATATGATAGAGTAGCAATAAAAATATGATGACAAGCGTGTCATGACGACACCCGAACACAAATGGAGACTTGTGTCGTGTATAATCAATGTTCACGACAGCATAGTCATAAGCACAACATAAATGATCACATAAACATTGATAATAGCTTGTAATGTAATATTCCCACAACTCGGGAACAAGTATACAAAAGATCGTGTTCAAGCTTTACAAAAGTAATAAACACAAAATACATCCTAGGGTCTCCTCGAAAGGCAGCACTCCTAGATCTTCAATTACCCTGATCACCTGAAAAGAAATGCTCAAAAAGGTCAACATAATTGTTGGTGAGCTTCGCAGGTTTAAGTAATAAAAGTTGTTAAGATGAACCAGTAGGTTAATAAGAGCCACCGCAACTATACTTATGTATAGGCGGTTGTACCAGTTATAATTAGCTACAGCCAAACCTAATGTTCGGTTCCTCACGGGAATTGATGGCTGTAAAGAAAGATTTCCAAAGTTTAAACAGTTTATTAAGACGTCGCAAGATCCACACAGCGCGTACGTATAGTTTATAACCAAACCAATCCTTAGGTCCCATTACCGGGATTAATGGTTATATAAAAAAAAGGTTTTACATAACATAATAAGTTTAACTTGACGTAGCAAGATCCACACAGCGCATACGTGTCAAGTTAAACATGACGTAGCAAGATCCACACAGCGCATACGTATAAGTTACAACCAAACCAATCTTTAGGTCCCAATTGATTAGTGGTTGTAATGGATGATCGGCTTAGAAGAACCACACAGAAGAACCACACAGAAGAACCACACAGAAGAACCACACAGCCGAGAGCATCCAAGGTCAATGGCATCCACAAGTAGCACAAATCAACACATAACATCAAGTAGTAGTGCATGGTAGTGTAAAACCCCTAAGTAACATACATAGGGTAACATAGCACATAGTTCGAGATCATATAGCAGCAAACAGTCAGGATCACCATATAACACGGTTTGAGCACATTCTTAGTATACCGGGGATGCTTATGTATAGGGTCCTCCGCAGCATTCCCACCACATCCACGATATACATAGAATGATACCAAAACCAGTTACATGACATCCATTAAACCTTAGTGTCAATCAACAAGTTTAGCAAGGTAAGTTACTCCTATAAGTAGCAGCCAACTTCCACTAAGGAAGGTGCCTGAAATTAAGTAAATAAGTGAGCATTCTTTTCCCCCAAGTAGAAAATGTTTAAAAGATTTTATAAGCGTAAAAAGGGGCCACGAAACTCACTGAATAGATGATAGGCACGTATGATGAATATTCCCAACGGTAGGATGCTATGAACAGTCAAACACCTATTGACAGTTACCGACAAGCATTAATAATGATCATAAGGCATAAAATGGTATCAATAGGCTCGGGCAGTTTCGGTTCGGTCGTGGGTAGTACACACACAAGCAGTCACACACAACTCAGACTAGGTTATTTTAAATGGTATGTGCCTGTTAATAGCGTTGACTTTAATCTTTGTGGTCAAGCTATGACACTTTATTAATATTACGTTATTGTCGTGAGATCTCCGAAGAGGGGATCCATACGCACACACACATCATTAGTCATACAACAGAACCGGACGCTCGACTGACACTCCAGTCGTACAAGTGGACTTTCAGTCGTACGAATTAGCTACTTTCGTACGATTGAACCTTCATTCGTGCGACTAAGCACTCAGTCGTACCATGCAAGACTCAGTCATACGACTCAACCTCCATACGCCCGATTGGACCTTCAGTCGTACGAATCAGCTTCATTCGTACGATTGAACATTCATTCGTGCGATTGGCCCTTCAGTCGTACGACTCGCACACAATCGCACTCCATTTCATTCGCATTGACTCAATCGCACGCACACTCACTCGCATGGACTCAATCGTATAGACTTAATCGCATACAACACTCAGTCGCATGACTCAGTCGTACGACTCACCCAGTCGTACAGCTTAGTCGTACGATAGACTCAGACGCATGGACTCAGTCGTACGACTCACCCAGTCGCACGGCTCAGTCGCATGACAGACCCAGTCGCCCTGTACAGCAGGTCGCGACTGCTGAAGTGCAGAGCAGCATCCAGCTGCTCCGAGCACGAGTTTTACACCACCAAAACTTCCAGAACACTAATCCTAACATGTCCAGACAAGAAGCACACTCAAGAACACAACATGCAGGCCCACACGACCTCTTGTGCTCGGATGAACCCGAGCACCCGAAACCCTAGAAAACGCACCAGCTAAATCAAGCAATAAACGGGTCAAACGAGGTTATCTACCTGCTAGGAACGAGTATACACGATGACACTCAAGATTTGACGGTGGAAACGTGAGAAATCGAGCGGTTTAGGTGCTAGATTGATGTAGAGAGGAAGAAGAAGAAGATGGTCGATGAAGAAGAAGAAGAAGTGTAGAAAATGGCTGGGAAATGGGTATTTATACCCAGCCTAGTTTCTCAAAATGTCAAATTTAATCCCCGCACTTTGCCCCCGGGTTCCCAAATTTTGTTTCGGTTGAAAAACGTTATTTATTTAGTCTTGTTTTATTGATGATAAAATGTTATTAATGTTATTTATAAGTTAAAAATGATTTTTATTTGTGACAATTATTTCAATATAAAAGTGACGTGTTTAGTGTTAACGGGGCAAATCTCAGTTAAGATTTCAAGACGATGATGATTAAGCTACGATAGCACACGCATAAGGTTAACTAAGCAACTAAACATGCATAATATCCACATAGATGGGTTATAAGGGTGAGGAATGACCGACTACAAAACTAACAGATTACGTCGATAGACGGACCTTTGGTGACGGATGTCACAGTATCCCCCAGTTGAGGGAATTTCGCCCCGAAATTCAACTGGTGCTAGGTCCATGGGCGTCATCCTCGAATAGGTGTGGATAATTGAGTCTCATCTGATCTTCACGTTCCCATGTAAACTCTGGCCCTCGTTTGGAATTCCATCTTATACGAACGATAGGTATCTTGCTGCGCCTCAACTTTTTGACCTTTCGGTCCATGACCTCAATAGGTTCCTCCACGAAATGGAGGCTTTGATCAATCTTGATATCGTCAATAGGCACGTGAAGTGATTCGTCAGCTAAGCACTTCTTGAGGTTCGATACATGGAAGGTATCATGTACACTGTTAAGTTCTTGTGGCAACCTTAATCGGTACGCCACCGGACCGATTCTTTCTGTGATCTCGAATGGTCCAACATATCTTGGGGCCAACTTCCATTTCTTTCCAAACCGTACGACCCCTTTCCATGAGAGACCTTAAGCAACACTCGATCCCCAACGTTAAACTCTAGTGGCTTCCGACGGTTGTCGGCATAGCTCTTTTGGCGGTCTCTAGCAGCTTTGAGTCTGTCTTTGATTTGGAAGATCTTATAGGTGGTTTCTTGAATGATTTCGGGACCTGTTAGCTGGCTTTCACCAACCTCGGCCCAACATACAGGCGATCTACATTTCCGTCCATACAATGCTTCAAATGGAGCGCATCCAATGCTTGTATGGTAGCTGTTGTTGTAAGAGAACTCAATCAATGGTAAATGAGTGTCCCAGCTACCACCAAAATCGATCACACAAGCTCTAAGCATGTCTTCCAACGTTTGTATAGTTCGTTCACTTTGACCATCCATTTGTGGGTGATAGGCTGTACTCATGTCTCATCGAGTGCCCATCGCCCTTTGCAACGTCTGCCAAAATCGTGAAGTGAATCGACTGTCTCGGTCGGATATGATTGACACTGGCACCCCGTGTCGTGTCACGACCTCTTTGATGTACAACCTTGCCAGCTTATCCATCTTATAGTCTTCCCGGATAGGCAAGAAGTGAGCGGATTTTGTCATTCGATCCACCACGACCCACATCGTGTCGTGTCCGCTTGGTGTTCTCGGGAGTTTGGTAATGAAATCCATAGTGATATTCTCCTATTTCCACTCGGGAATTTCAGGTTGTTGCAATAATCCCGATGGTTTCTGGTGTTCAGCCTTGACCTTTGAACAAGTCAAGTATTTACTCACATATATAGCAATATCTTTCTTCATACCTGGCCACCAGTACAACTCTTTCAGATCGTGGTACATCTTGTCTGCACCAGGATGAACAGAGTATCGAGTCTTGTGTGCTTCATCCAAGACTAGTGTACGTACACCTCCCCATCTGGGGACCCATATACGATCCACGAAGTAATGTACGCCGTCATCCTTGCGAGTCATTTGTTTATCCAGTCCTCGGAATTCTTCCTGATAGGATCAATTAGAGCAATCTGTATCAATTATATGAACAATTCAAAGCAAAATACAATCAATTGTAATCAAATCATGCAAAATCAACAAAATTCATATTCCATTGATAGTAAAGATGATTACAAGTGATAGAAAGCAGTTCTCATAAAACATATGCAAAAACTTACAATCTATACTACGTCTATGCTATTTATACTAGAACTAAGGAACTAAATTTACACAAAAAGTCCCTACACTAGTATAAAATACAAAATAGACACTAAACAATAAAGACTAAATGTTAATCTTTTAAGGGACCTAACACCCTAAGATTTACATTGTCTTCAGTCTTCAGTTCAGCTCCATCCTTTCTTTTCTTCTTTTATCTTCAATCTTGTCTTTGTCTTCATCTTATCTTCTTTGCATCCTTTGACTTCTTCTTTTATCTTCACTCTCCTCTCTTCATTCTTCAATCTGCAAAGAAATCCTCAGGTTCTTCTTTTACAGAGAACATTGGCTTCTGCTTGTACATTTCAATTTCCTTCAATGCATTCTCAATCGCTGACTTGAATTTCTTTGCTAGCACAGCTTGCTCTGGTTTTGATTCATTGGTTTTTATATCTAACTGCTTCATTCTTTCCAACGTGTTCCTTGACAAACATGCTATATCAACATTAGCATATAGTTCAATTGGAATTCCGCAGTCTTTTGTGTACAATTCAAGCACTCCTTTTCTTGATATTCTCATAAACTCAATATTTGAAATATCTTTCTTCACGATGTTTGCATAAGCAAGAGCCTTTCTTAATGAAATTCGCTCCATTGCAGCATTCATCACATTGATAATTGAGATAAAGTATTTCTTATCTTGTTCTGCAATATCAGGAATCACCTTCTCAAACTTTTGTACAGCCAAGAATGAAATATAACTCGGGTGAAGTAATTTTAGTTCAAAAGTACCAAACAATGAAATCATGTCCTCATCCCAGTTTGTGAGATTTCGGACCAACTTCAACTCAAAAGTTGATGTGTTATAGAACCATCTCAAAATTGGTTTTGTCTTTTGATTTCCTTCAATGACCTTCAATCCCGGTGAAGTTACTTTCTCGAAATACTTATCAGAAAATTCAATCATAAAATGTTCTTCTTCTGTTTGTAAACCCCTTAACTTTTGTTTTTCTTCAGCAAAGCAAAGTACTCCTTGTCTTCCTGATCACATCTTGTTTCAAGGAAGTTACTACTCCTTGCTAATCCTCTTTTCAAGAGTTCTACAAACATTGATCCTCTTTTTGATTCAGTAGGATTTATCAAATCAAGCTTACTTAACTCTTTCAGATCTTGCACTGGAAGTTTAATGATGCTCGAGTAGAAGTGATATACATCACACACAGCATTTACTCGTTTTATCAAAAATGCATCAAAAATCTCATCATACTTCCATGCTACGATTTTAACTTGATTTGTAAAATCTGGAGCAATCATTGCATTTAAAAGCTCAGCAACTGATTGTCCTCTCTGTAACACATTTCTCACTAGATCACCAGTTGATCTAGACTTATCAAAAATTTGAATTTGATCAGAAGAAGCTTTGTATACTTGTTTTTCTGTTTGTGGAAACATACTCATCAATTCTTTCCTCCTTTCAAGCATACTGGATTTTTGAGCCATCTGTTTGATTTCTTGGGGTTTCAAAATCCGAGTTCTTTTTGTAATGTCTAAATACTAAGGATTATCAGTATCTAGAATGATCATTTTGTTTGATTGTTTTTCAGTCAATTGAAAGCTTTTTACTAAATTCCTCAAAGATTCTCCTTGTAATCTCTTTAATCTTTTCCATGGATAATTTCTAGCTTGCAACCATGATCGTAAAGAAGTTATGCTCATCTCATCTGGATCTGGATGGTGCAATTCAGAACTAGAAATTTCTTTAACATTTATGCTCTCCTGTCTTCTATCCCATTCACCATGTTCCAAGATTATTTCATTTGGATCCACAGGTGCAGAAGACTCAGCAGCTATACACTTCTCATATTCATCGTTTATCTGAGAAACAGTTAGCCCATCTAAGAACACTCTGTTGTACTTCATTTTCACCAAGAAGTTGTATCTTTCTTCAAAGTCAGTTGGAATATCATCAAATCCTTGATCATGTTCCAAAGGAAGATTTTCAAATTCTTCAACCATATCTTCATCATCAAGAACTTCATTATACCAATTATCATCAAAATCATCTTCCAAGTCTTCCAATGCACCAATTTTATCTTGAGCAATTTGATCTTGGCTCTCTTGAATACCTTCTTCAATAACATCTTCAACTCTTTGAACTTTAGAAGAAGTTTTAGGTACATGTTCATCTTCTATTTCATCTATCTTTTGTTTCCCTTTCTCCATTTCAGATACCTTCTCAATATCAATTGGAATGGTTTCTGAAATAATTTCAACTTCTGGAGACTTTGGTTTTGCTAATTCTTTCAATTGTATCAACTCTTCTTTCAACCCTTCATTTTCCTCGGTCAATTTCTTGAATTTTTCTTCAAGAAGATCATAGTCTTTGATCATAACTTCAAAGTTCTTTATAACATCTTCTTTGTCTTTGGCATAAGACACAATCTTTTCATCTTTTAACAAACTATCTTCTTTCAATTTTTCATTTGCTTTCTTCAACAACTCAAGCTCTGCCTTTAGTTCTTCAATCTCCTTTTCTTTTGCTTCATTTTCAACTTTTAGGCTTTCAAGTTCATCAACATCAAGAATTTCCTCAGTTTGAACTGCCACATTAGTTGTAGAAACATGTATATCTTGATTAATTTGGAATGTCTCAATGAACTCATAATCAAGAATTTGATCATCAACATTCATCTCTTGTTCAGTCTCAAAGTGAGCCTGTTCCTCTTCATGTACCTCTTCATGAGCAGTTTCATCAATAATGAAAGCATCTACATTATCAACTGCTTCATGCTCACTGTCCTGTTCATGAACTTCATCACCCACTATTTCTTCATCTTCATTTTGAGCTTCATTTTCATGCTCAGAAATTGGTGGTTCATGACTTATATCCTGGTGAGTCTCAGCTACATCACCATCATCATCATCATTATTATCATCATCATCTTGATCATTATCATCTTGATCATTATCATCTTGATCATTTTCATCATCTTGATCATCTTCTTCCAAAGGAAACTCATCTATCAGATCAGCAGGATCAATTGGTTCACCTTCTATCAAATGATAATGCTCTACAGTAATGTCAACTTCATCATTTGCTACATTTAACATGTAGTCAAACATAGGAACATTCTGAGCACCTGTTATCATTGATAACTTCTTATATGTCATTTAGACATATTTTCCAACTCCAATCGATCTCCACCAACACCATAAACATGAATGTCAGGATATTCCTCATTAATAATCATTTGGAGGAATCTTGGATACATTAAGTATTTATGCCTTGTTCCTTTTTCCAAATTAAAAGCAAATCCATTCAGTATCCACTTTGACATATTGAACCTTCTGTTTGTAGCTAGAGCAACAATAGGTGAAGCTATGTCCACAGGAAATGAATTCCATCCAGCACTCCTCTTGGACAAACAATGTTGGAAGATGTAACAAAGAAGCTTCCAGTGATTATAAACCCTTGCTCTAAAGAATTGTTTCTTAGGAAACTGATCAGGATGACCCATAGCCATAAAAATTTCTCTGCATTCATCAAAAGAAAATTCACATCGATCTTCTGGATCATTTTCACACAATCTTAGAGCATTTCTGATAGAATCTTCAGACACTTCTATCATTCTATCTCTAGTCACAAAGCCTCTTACAACTTTTCTTCCATCCTCTACTTCAACCCGTGCAGTGTTCCAAAACTGTCTAATAAGTCTGTCATAGATTACAGTTTGGTAACACATTGCATAAACATATTTTGTTCTTAGAAGAAATCTGATCATTTCTTCATAAAAAAGCATCTTGAGCTTCATCATCCAAAAATGCAGCAATGTTGTGCTTAGGTACAAACTTCAATTCTGCCATCTGCAAAATTTAAGAACAATGATGTTAGACACTGTGTATTTTGAAGCAAATGATTAATTGTGAGTTTAAAATTATGATGATTTAAGATATTATAAACTGATGTGTTAAATTGAATTTGAATTTTAAAAACAACTTGAATTTTAATTTTAAGTGTAAACACTTAGTTTTGATAAAGATGAATTTTCAAGATTGATTTTGATTAACAGTTTAACACTTCTGTTTATGTTATCTTATATCACTTTATTAAAAACTCTTAAATTCCTGAGATGATGATTTTTATCAATTTTGATTTTATTTTGAATTTTGTTTTATTTTATTTTGAAAATTATGAACTGTTCATCTTCTTCATCAAGTTCATCATCACCGAGAATGTTCATCGGTGACCATGAATCAAAACTTCAATCAAATATCAGATTATCACAAGCTTAACCTAATATCATGATCGAAATCATCAGATGAACAAGAATCAATCATCAATTTTTCACATTTTTTCTCGATTTGAAGTAATCTGTGATTTTACAAGTGTTAGGGTTCATACGACCGTACAAGGATCGAACGACCATCAAAATGTTTCATTTAAAATGAAATCAGTTGAATATGATTCATTCACTTACATTCACAATCACAAGAATACTATCAACAATCTGGAATTTTTGTTCAAAATGGATTCAATCGATGAATAAGGGTTTTGTTCGAAGAAAGGTCGAAAGTTCGAGAGTTCAGAGGGTTTTATGAGGGTTTTTGAATTTAGAATGAAATGAATATCACAAGTGTTCTATTTATACTAAGTATAAAATTTTAGACTTATGAGCACTGTTGGTCGTTTTAGGATCATTCAGACTCATTAGGTCAAAAATTTCACTAAGTATTGAGACATATGAGCACTATACAGCCTTGTGAGTCTAGTCGTATTAGCACTGTTAGACACATTAGGTTAGCCGTATGAGAACTGTTTCAGACTTATGAGAACTGTTAGTAGCATAAGCACTGTTGGTCGCATAAGCACTGTTTCAGTAGCATAAGCACTGTTTCAGTAGCATAAGCACTATTAGTAGCATAATAAATCTGAAATGTCCACACATCAACTAATCAGACATATAACAACTGTTTGTGCATTTTTTTTACTTGGAATTTTCAAATCTTCCACCTGCACACTGTTTAAACAAATTAGTAATATTTCATACTAATATTCAAACAATATTGCATATTTTTACATTTTGACCCTCAAAGTTTTAAATTTACACTTTTGACCCTCAAAGTTTCAAATTTACACTTTTGACCCTCAAAGTTTCAAATTTACACTTTTGACCCTCAAAGATTGAATATTTTTACAAGTTTGACCCTTCATCTTAGTTTCAAAATGAACAACCAAATATTTCAACATCTGTCTTGATTTAAACTTTTCAAAGAAGCTTTTCCTTGCTAAAAATTATGAGATCATTTTATCATTTGATAAACACACACATACTTTGAAATTAAAGCATCATCCGTTCAATTCAACATGATCATTTTCATTTTGATTTTCTGAGAATATTCTTATTGGTTTATTACTCCCCCTAAACTTTTAAGTTTCACAAAACTTAGAAGTTTATTAATAGATCATAAGAATATCATACTTAACTTTGTTATATTGCCTGCACACAAGAAAACATGCATAAAATCAAAATTAAAGCAGAATGAAAATCTAATATTTACACTAGAATCTTTGATTGCAGTGAGATCATATTAGATAAGATCAGAACATTAAAATAAAAAATATGTGGATAGTCATAGACAATGATTAAATCCTGATCAAGTGTGTTCCAGGTCAGTGATATCACAGCAAAGGAGACACAAGATCTAAGGACAGCAAATGAGTGTTTTTGACATAAACTATCAGCTCACTTACTTGTTCAATTCTTGGATGAGTATGGTAGAGGTATATGACAAGATGTGACTCATACCAAGACAAAGAGGATCAACCATCATCAAGACATGCAAGAAAGCACTTATTCTCAACTTATTACCTAACAAATATGCATAATCAGAGTTCATGTTACTTAATTTAACAGAGAATGATCATGGATAACCATTTGATCAACTCTAACCATCCTTTTGAATGGGTTGTGCACATTGGCATCTTTTGCATCAAATGAGAATATCCAGGTCTGTAATGACTTACAACAGAGGATATCTCAGTACTTCAGGTCTATGATGACTCATAACAGAGAAGTAAATGATGCTTGTAACAGATCTCATGATTAGTCACATTACCATTAGGTGTGAGCAGGAGTAGCTTAACAAGCAGTCAATCTGATAAGCTAATACACTCAAATGTACTTAGATGAATACACAAACAAGAATAAGAATGTGGGTAATCACAAGAATTTACTTGTTCAGTATACTAGCATGATAGTGTCTACACAACAATTCCTGATCATGTCAGACTTTATTAGCGAGTGAAGTATGTAACTGATCTTACTAATGTACTATCATTTCTCATAGAAGGCAAATACAGATTCATTCCTAAAATAATGAATGAAAAATGAAAAGCACTCTATTGTTGGATTTTTGATTTATATTTTTCTATTTGATTTTGGGGTTTTCTACTTTTGTATTTGTTTTTCTATAAAAGAAAGCACACACACAAACAATCAGGCAAATAACTATGCAAAGTTATCCTTATGAAAATATCAGATTTAGGAAAGTATTTGATCATGAAAAGATTCAAATTTGTAACCAGGTTTACACATGGTTAATAAGGCCAATTGACTCCACTAAATACTCAAACCTTCCTGGTAGAAAAGCTTTAGTAAATAGGTCTGCCAACTGTTTTTCAGTTGCTATTTGAATCAAATGATTAAACCTTTTTCAGAATTATCTCTTAGAAATGATATCGAATTTCGATATGTTTTGTTTTTGAGTGTTGAACTGGATTAGCTGTAATGAACATAGCAGCAGTGTTATCAATGTAAATGGGTGTTTTAAGAAATTGAACCCATAATCTAGCAGTTGGTTTTGCAACCAAAGGATTTGAGAACATCCTGCTGATGCAGCTATGTACTCAGCTTCTGCAGTTGAGATAGAAACATTTGTTTGTTTCTTACATTGCCATGAAACTAATCTGGGTCTAAGAAACTGACAACCACCCGTTGTAGATTTTCTGTCTTGACAACATCCACCATAATCACTATCTGTGTATCCATGTAACTCAAAATTACCTTCATAAGGATACCAAAGCCCTAAAGCTGGTTTACCTTTGAGATACCTGAATATTCTTTTGACAGCAATTAAGTGAGATTCTTTCGGGTCTGATTGATACCTTGCACAGACACAAACAGCATACATTATGTCTGGTCTTGATGCAGTAAGATACATCAAAGAACCAATCATAGATCTGTATAATGTTTGTCTACTGATTTTCCTTTAGGATCAGGTTCAATCTTGGTGTTTACGTCAGCTGGAGTTCTTATGGATTGACAATCATGCAGTTTGAATTTCTTCAAGAGTTTATCAACGAACTTCTCTTGATTGATAAAAATACCATCTGTAGATTGTTGAACTTGCAATCCAAGAAAGAAATTGATTTCTCCCATAGAACTCATTTGAAACCGAGATTTCATGATCTCTTCAAATTCTTTGCACAAAGTTGGACTGGTAGAACCAAAGATGATATCATCTACATACACTTGCACACATAAGAGATCATCATTATCCTTCTTTATGAATAAAGTTGGATCGATTTTCCCTCTTGTATATCCATGTTGGATCAAGTGTTGAGATAATGTCTCATACCAAATTCTAGGAGCTTGATGTGTCCATATAAAGCTTTGCTAAGCTTATACACACGATGTGGAAATTCTGCATCCTCAAAGCCCGGAGGTTGCTTGACATACACATCATCAGTGATTGGACCATACAGAAATGCACCTTTTACGTCCATTTGATACACCTTGAATTTCATGAATGATGCATAAGCCAGGAAAACACGAATAGATTCGAGTCTTGCAACTGGAGCAAATACTTCATCATAGTCAATTCCTTCTTCCTGTGTGTATCCTTGTGCAACAAGTCTTGCTTTATTTCTGATTACAATGCCACGATCATCAGTTTTATTTCTGAACAACCATTTGGTGCCTATGGCATTTTCTCCTTCAGGTAATTCCACCAACTTCCACACTTCTTGTTTTCGAAATTGTAGAAGTTCCTCCTGCATAGCTTCAATCCAACCATTGTCCTGTAATGCCTCGGTGACATTTTTAGGAACAATCTGAGAAAGGAAACAAGAGTATAAACAAACATTTGCATGTTCAGATTTACTCCTAGTAGTTCTTTCATTCAGAGGACCAATAATCTATGATGTTGGATGGTTCCGGTGGATACGAGATATCGGAATCTCATTTCCTTGAACAGTAACATCAAGATTGGTTTGGTTCAGATTGGAGAGCTGTTGCAATAAGGTAGAAGAATGTGGAGTGAAATTTGGTACTTGAGTCGGTGAATTGAGAAAGTAATCAAAGTTATTATGATCAATTGCATCTCCAGAGATAGAAGATGTGCCAGACTCAGGATGTCCAATTTCTGTACCATTATTAGGAAAAGGTTGTGATGCTTCTTGAGCAGCTGAAACAGAATGATCTGAAGCTGAAGAATCAGGAACATTGTCATGGAAATGGATTGTTGAATCCTTGACAAATGAAAAAAATGGATAATCTGGACGAGCATCATCTGAATCATCAGAATCTGAATCATCACTGAAAGATCCAAGATCTCCTCTTGAGTTCTTCTTACCTGAAAAATATCAGATTGATTAAACAAGTTAGACTGAAATGAGTTTGACAAAGAATCCAAATCAAATAACCATGCAGGACCATTTGAAACTGATGGAAAAGAATTTTCCAAAAATTTAACGTTGAATGTTTCATTAATAGTGTTTGTCCTAGAGTTATACACTCGATAGGCTTTTGAAACAGATGAATAACCAACGAAAAATCCATTATCAGCTTTTTCTTCAAATTTCCTAAATGATCACTTGAGTTAAGAATCATAACTGGACAACCAAATGATTTTAAAAAATTATGTTTGGTTTCCTGTCAAACATCAACTCATATGGAGTTTTCTTTTTATCTTTAACAAGCAAGATTCTGTTCTGAACAAAACATGCTGTGGATATTGCTTCGTCCCAGAAAGTGATTGGAAGTTTAGCATCTGCTAACATAGAACGAGCAGCTTCAATCAAAGTTCGGTTCTTCCTTTCAGCAACTCCATTTTGTTGTGGAGTTCTGGGAGCACTGAACTGATGAACTATCCCTTTTTCTGCACAAAACAAATCAATGTTAGCATTTTTAAATTCAGTTCCATTATCACTTCTTATTATTTTTACTTTTGATCAAGTTGATTTTCAACTTTGTTAATAAATTCTTTTAGAAGATCTGCAGTTTCAGATTTAGCTTGAAGAAAGAAAACCCATGAAAATCTTGTATAATCATCTATGATGACTAAACAATATGATTTTCGACCAATACTCCTAATATTAGTTGGTCCAAAAGGTCCATATGTAACATCTGGAGTGGTTTGGTGTTTGAGTTTATTAGTTTGGACTTATAAGACGCTCTATGTTGTTTTCCCTTCAGACATGCTAAGCAATGATCAGTTGTTGAAAACTTCTTAGAAGGAAGTCCAATAACATGATTTCCTGCTACAAGCTTGTTCATGTTTTTGAAGTTGGAATGACCAAGACGTCTATGCCAAAGCTGGCTTTCATCATTTGAAGCTTTAGCAATCAGGCAAGTAGTTTCAGTTCAGGATCCACTTGAGACATATCCAATTTGTATACATCTCTGTCTCTAGCAGCTTTAACTATCACCCAGTCATTGCTAATCTGAAAACCTGGTTTCAAGACATAACAGTGAGATTCATCAAAAAGAACAGAGTAAGATTTGTCACAAATTTGGGATACACTTAGAAGATTAAAGTTCAACTGTGAACAGAAGTTGACTTTATCAAAACTGATAATCCCATTGGACACTGTTCCCTCTCCTGTTATCTTTCCACCTGCATCTCCTCCAAAAGCAACATGAGTACCATCCTTTAACTTAAAGTCTTGCAACAAGGCTTGATTGCCTGTCATATGCCGGCTACACCCACTGTCAACATACCATGAGTTGATTGGTCTCCGCGGGCGTACCTGCAGTCACAAACATTTAAGGTGAGTTAGTAACCCAAGCCGAAATGGTCTTGGGCTTGCCAAACTTGTCAACAATTGTAAATTGTTTAAAATGAAGTTTGTTGACATCTGGTTTCTTTTGAATTTTATCATGTTCAAATCCTTTTTGAGAAACCAACTGATTATCTCTTTGAGATTTTGATTTCAAAGCATTATTAAGAAATCTTGAACTCTTGTATGAATCATTTGAGAATGTTCCTTGGTTTATTCTCACAGATCGAGGAATAAACTTTTCTTGATGGTATTGCTGTGATCTGACAAAATCAGAATTATTTCTTCTGAAAGATCTCAAATCTAAGGAAGGTTGTTGTTGTGAAAATTTAAATCCAATATTTTGATTTCTTATAAATTGTGGATTTACAAAGCCTTGATTATTGAATTCCTTCCTTGAAGAGTTCTTCCTGAAGTAACAATCATTGGTATTGTGATTTCTTTCATCACACAAAGCACAGTATTTGTTAAAATAACACTCAGCAGTGGTGTGATTTGTCATATCACATATGTAGCAATACTTGTTAAAGTAACATTCTGAAATGTCATGATTGTACATGTCACAGATATCACAATACTTTTCAGAATGTTTAAACAACATTTTATTAACCCTTGATGTTGAAGCAACATTTGATTCTTGTTTGAATTTTGGGTTAGGCAATTTAATTTGTTGTTTAATTGGTGTAAATTTTGTCTTTTGATCTTTGGGATTTTTCTTTTGAACTTGAACAAAATTCTTTGACTCCTTTGATTCAAATCTTTTATACACAGCGGAAGTCTTATGATCTGGACTTGTTCTCAGATCAGAGTTAGATTTGATCTTAGATGTAGGTGTTATTTTTGTGTTTGTGTTCAAGTTAAAAGTTCCAGCAGACATAAACTTCACAGGTTTAATTTGAGTATTGTTCTGTGACTGATTAGTTGATTCAGTTTTCTTTGCTTTTGCAGCTTTTCTTCGTCTTTGATTTCTCAATCTTGATGAAGTTTTCTTGCTTTGAAGTTTAGTTGAATCTTAAGAAGATTCCTTTTGACATTCTTTCACTTCAGTTAGTTCATTAGAACTAGAATCATCAGAATTATTGTTATCTGATTAACCTCTTCATATTTTTCTTTCAGTTTGTTATTGACATCAGAATTTTCACTCTTTAGTTCAGTTTGTTCAATAACATTTTCACTTTTTAGTACGAACAGCTTCTTTTGTTTTTGTTGAGGTTCATAAGATTTAACTTTGATTGGATGACCATTTTTGATCTTGTTTAAGTCAGTTTCTTCATAAACTTCAACATTTTTCTTTTGAAGGTTCTTTTGATCTTGAAATTCCTTCAGTTTAGCTTTGTTTCTGGTGAATGATCATGAGTATTGAAATTATCAGGTAATGTTTTTGAGATAGATTCAGGCATAGGTTCATGTGTGAATCCTAGTCCTGTTTTGTCTTTTTCATTCCTTCCATTCACCAGTTGCTCAACAATTTTCTTTGAGCTTTTAACTTTGGCTAAGTCTATTTGAGTTGCTGCATGTGCCAATTTTTCTTTTTCAAGTGTTTTGTTCATCTCTTCAAGTTGTTGTTTGACAAGTTCAAGTTCTTAATGGTTTTGTTCCATGAAGCTTGAAGAGACATGATCTTTTCATCAGCAATTTTGTGATCTAATTTTAGCTTATTGTGTTTTGATTCTTCTTGTTTGAGCTTGTCACAAATTTTGAATGAATATGTTCTGTAGTGTTCAACTAGCTCAAAACATGCTTTTGTGCACATTTTCTCTCTCACTTCTACTGGTATTTCAGGATATGAGTGTGAAGATTCAGTATCAGAAGAATTAACAACCTTTGGCTGTTCTGATTGAGCCATAAGAGCAACTTCTTCAGTGGTATCTTTTGGGTCTGATTTGTCGCTCCAATCATACTCTTCTTCTTGATCTGATTCATCATATTTAGGATCTTTAAATTCAGACCAGTCTTCATCATCAACTTCAGCAACTAGTGCCAGATTAGCAGTGAGATCAGCTGTAAATTGCTCTGCATATGCACTCCAGTCATAACCATCTTTGATGTTTACAACCAGTGCCTTCTTAGTTTCCTCACTGTTCTTCTCTTCTTTAGGTTCTGGCATTGGTAGACTTTGGTATGGCTTCTGAAAGTCTTGTTTGCCTGTTGCTGATACTTTTGACCATTTGAGCTGCCTTGAGTATTTCCTCCTTGGTTTCTTGGAGCTTTACATTCTCTTGAAAAATGACCATAACTGTTACAGTTAAAGCATCTTGATTTTGATTTATCAAACCCAACAGTTTTGTTTGCACTGGGTTTGTAATTTCTGTTAGTGTAAGCATGATTTTGAGTTCTGTAAGCTATCATGACCATCTGCCAATTAAGATCCATTTCTTCTACATCATCTGGATCCATTTCAAACAAATCCTGTAGAACTAGCTCCATTTGAGTCAGATGACTGCCTTGATAAGCTTGAAAGCTTGCCATGAAAGCAGTGAAAGCAGTTTTTGACTCTTCATCTTGTAAAAGAATGTTGATCACATTTCACTTTACTTGGATTAGGATAGTTGAGGAAGATGGCATCTCAGTTGAAGGTTTAGGCATTTGAGCTTTAGGTGAAGATTGTAGTTGTGGTTGAGTGGAGTAAGCAGGTGTACTGGTAAATAATCCTGCTCCCACAAATAGATCACCTTCATCTTCAGGAGTGGATTGGTCTTTAGCCAAAAATGCATTCTCAACAGTATTTGCTGGTGAAGCAACATACTTATATTGAGTTGTTGATGCATGTCTATCATTATTTCTTGAGCTCTCATCAATTTCTACAGATTCAATTTTAGCAATAAGCAGATCAAGATCCATTGGAAACTTCTCAGTATGTTTTAATAAAGTGACAGTTTGTTTCCAAGAAGATGGTAGTGCATTCAGAAGTCTATTGTTTAAGTCCTCAAGATCATTCTTGATTCCCAAAGTAGACATCTCTGTAGTTAATTGCACAAACCTGTTCATCATTTGGTTTATTGTTTCTCCTGAGATGTGCTCAAAAAGTTCCAATTGCCTTTTCAGTTTCTGCTTTTTCAGATCTTGAATCTCTTTTCCTCCTTCACATATAATCTTCAAGGCTTTATACATAGTATATCCAGTCTGATAGTTTTCAAGCCTTGAAAGAACTTCCAGTGGTAGTCCTTTACACATGAGAGAATATGCTTTGATGTCATTCTTTACTTTCTTTAAATCATCACCATGAAGATTATCTTCTGGATAAGGCTCTTGTGAATCTTTAGAATACACAAATCCTCTGTCTGGACCATCAGTAGTCACAGTAATGTATGGACCCTTTTCAATTGATTTTCACAGATCAGTGTCTATGGAATTCAAATGATGTTTCAACCTAAGAGACCAATTTTTAAAATCAGCTCTGTTTTTAAGTTTTGGAACTCTATTCTCAGAATCTTCTGATTTAGCCATTTTTATATTTTTGTTGTTTTTCTAATCTTTTGAATTAAAAAAAAATATTTTTGGATTTTTTTTTTAAATTTTATGAAAAATTTCTAAGTGTTAAGGCTGAAAAGTCCGAAACAGTAGTCAACGTCCAACAGTGAATGATACGACCAGCAGTGAAACGTCCAACATTGGTAATAAGTCCAACAGTGGAAAGTACAACAGTGATGATAAGTCCAACATGATGAGTCTAAGGGATTGCCTTAGAAAAATTTCCAACACAATGCTGAAACTACCAACAGTAGTTATACGACCACAAGCTGAAACGACCAACAGTGGTTATAAGTCCAACAGTGATGAGTCTAAGGGATTGCCTTAGAAAAATTTCCAACACAATGCTGAAACTACCAACAGTAGTTATACGACCACAAGCTGAAACGACCAACAGTGGTTATACGGCTAAGGTAAAACGACTGAAACAGTTGAGAAAAGTCTAACAGTTCTCAAACGACCAATCACTTAGTCAAATTTCAGTGTTTTTCATCCCTAATACGGCACATTCATCAGATTCATATGAATGTAACGAACTCAGAAATCTCAAAATCCTTCAATTGTTGATGAATTGAGCTGAAATTTCGCAATTAGTTCATGATTATACCGATAATCAATCCTATAACCTCAATTTCAGTGATTATCAACAACTTTCTATGAATTTCAGAGATTTTAGGTCGAACACTCAAGAACACTCAGTCGAACTGTTTTTCACTAATTTACTCGATTTTTAATGAGATAAACTGCAATTTGTGATTCAAAACATGTTTCTGATGATGAAACTGTTGGATCATGATAAGGCTGGTGCAACCAAATTCACTTCATAGTCACTTTTGGTACTACATCAAGGGCTTCCGAAGTCAAGCAAGAGATCTTCCGAGAGTCTAAGGAACAACAGCTGAAAACAGCTTCCGAAGACAAAGTCTGATGAAGAGCTGAAGACAAAGTCTGAAAGCTTCCGAAGACAAAGTCTGATGAAAGAGCTGAAGACAAAGTCTGAAAGCTTCCGAAGACAAAGTCTGATGAAAGAGCTGAAGACAAAGTCTGAAAGCTTCCGAAGACAAAGTCTGATGAAAGAGCTGAAGACAAAGTCTGCTTCCGAAGACAAAGAAGACTCCAAGCTTCGGAAGAAGCAGTCCTCCGAAGTATAAGTGCCTTCGGATGAAGTTATTCTTCCGAAGCACTTTATCCTTCGGAAGACAATGCTATGTCCAGCAGATAAAAGTATGGTCCCTGTCAGTCCGCATGCAGACCTCTGACACAGCATGGGTGACACAGCATGGGTTCTTCCTAAAGACCATGCTGTTGACCATACTTTATTCTACTACTCACCTTTTTATGATAGTACATGTTACCAACTTTAGTTGGTGACAAGGTAAGTCAGGGACATGTCCTGACTACCAACTCTCAGGCAAAATGTCTGAAAGACCTCACCTAGAGTCTTGTAGTATAGATGTAAGGTTAGAGGTGTCCAGCTGGAATCAAAGTATTCCCGGCTGTAGGTAGTATTATATATCTTCTCCCTGTAACTCTTTAGATAAGCGATTTTGAGTCCAAGTGTCTTGTAATCCTTTGAGTTGAGAAGCAATATATAAAAGTACCTTGAAAATTACTTGCTGTGTTAATTTTCTTACTGCTTGTTACTTGTTATATTGTGATCAACTCTTCCTAAAGACTGCTTGCCGAGTGTTGATTCACGAGTGAGTTGAGAGAGAAACCACCCTAAATCGATCCTGCAATTGGTATCAAAGCGCCAGGCTCTTGATTGTGAGATCTTACCATCCTAATCAACCTGTTGTTGGACCCTGAAAGGATCATACATGCCAATTCAAGAGGTGGATAGTTGTTCTGCTGGAAATCTCCCCAAGTCCAAGAAGAAATGCGGATCAAGAAGTTACTAAGTGTCGACTATCCGCATTTGTTAATGCGGATGCACAAGAACAATGCTGACAAGTATTTGTTCTTCCGCATTAACCAATGCGGATGTTCAGTAACAAATGCGCTTAGTGTTTGTTCATCCGCATTTGTCAATGTTGATGACCGAACACCAATGCAGAAGAAAGAAGACTAATGCTGATGAAGACTTACTCATCCGCATTAACAAATGCGGATGACTAAGAACAAATGCGTATGAAGACAAACTATTCTGTACAGTTAGGGTAGTTTAGTCATTTTGTACAAGCTGTAAGTCAGCCTATAAATAGATCAGAATCATCGTATGTGAGGGGACTCTTGAGACTTTAGACTTTGTACCTGAAAATCCTGACACCTCTCATTCTTTGTTTTCATCTGAGGTTGTCTTGCATTGTTACTGTAGCTTGCTAAACCCTAGCATTTACTTTGTAACAGCTCAGATAATCAATACAAGTGCATTTTATGAGTATTTCAAGTGTTAAATGTTCATTGATTGTTTGATTCCGCCTCTCAATCATTGACTCAATCAACATATTCGATCCTTGTTGATTCACATCAACAGAGAATATCATTCTCAAACCCAGTCAATTGGTATCAGAGCTTTGGCTCTCGGTTATTACCCAGATCTGCTCAGATCTGTGTTTAACCCGATTGATCTGTTGCTTGAGTTGCTGCTTAGAGATTTCGAACATCTCTTCTCAGTATTCTAACCAAATACTCTCAGATCTACTCAACTGCTACTGTTCATCCAAAGTTGTTCTTCGAACGAAAACAGTTTCAGGTTGCACTTTCATTAAAACAAGAACATCTAAAGTCAAAACTCAGAATAGTCTCACTGAAATACACACATTCTCAGCAGATCCTTTGTTACAGTACTAAGTTTGGACTACTTGGACGAATCAAACGTAAAATCAGTTAAAACCAGATCTAAGCAAGTTAAAACAAAAAGTTAACCATGGACTCACATAACTATTCTGAACTTGGGCATGCTTCAAAACCACCCATGCTCAAGCATAAATCTGAATATAAACAATGGAAAATCAGATTCATGAATTATGTTACAGGTGTTGATCCTGATTATTGGATCTCTATTTGCAAAGGCCCACACATCCCTGTTACATTATCTGCAGATCAAGCTGCTTTATACAAGACTGCAAGAATCCCTATTGAAGACCTTACTCTTGATGACGATGATTACAAGAAGATCAAGATTGACCTCAAATCTTACTCCATACTCACTCAAGCACTCAAAATGGATGTGCTCAAGAGATTGGAAAAGTATGGCACTGCAAAAGCAGTATGGGATGCCCTGAAAATCATGTGTGAAGGAAGCAGTGAAGTGGCTGAAATCAACAAAGACAAGCTTGTGAATCAGTATGAGACATTCCATCACTCAAAAGGGGAGTCTATCTCTAAACAGTTGCATAGATTTGTGCAATTGGTGAATGATCTAGAGATTATGGGAGTCACCTACAAGTCAAAGGAGTTAAACAAGAAGATGTTACATAGCCTTCCAGAAACATGGAAACAAAATGTAACCATGCTAAAGAACACTCTTGATCTAGAGAGCACAACTCTAGATATTATGATTGCCAAGATTGAAGCTTTGGAATTAGATGAGAGAAGCAGAAACCTTGGAGGACCCAAAGTTGTGGAGGCTTACAAGTTTCCAACTGATTCTCACTCTGTTGAGAATGCCTTCATCACTGAAGAAGATGACTTTCTCTCATCAAGGGATCAATCTAAACCCACTGGATTCATAGCAGCTCAACCTCCAAGCAGGCAATCAACCTCATCCCCACCTGCTTCAACACCAACCCCTGATGATCCAAAATCTGAAGAACAAAAGCAACCTACAATGCTTTTGTTGCAAGCTTTGAAGCCTATTTAGGAGGAAGACTCACATCTGCACATCTGATACAAGAAGACTTAGAAGAAATGGATCCAGATGATGTAGAGGAAATGGATTTGCAATGGCAAATGGCAATGATAGCTATGAGAGCTAAGAAATTTTTCAGAAAAGGTAAAAAGCTTCACCTGAATGAAAACACCAAGCTTGGATACGATAAATCAAAAGTGAAGTGTTTTAACTGTGGTATGACTGGCCATTTCTCAAGAGAATGTACTGCTCCTAGAAGAAATCACAATGCTCAAAGGGTTCCACAAAACCAGTCATCATCACAGCCATCTGCAAGCTTTCACTCCAACAGTTATAACCAACAATATCATCATCAGCAACCATCACAACAGACTCAACCTCAACTGACCAATCAAGCTTATGGAAGCAATCAGCAATCAGCTAATGCTCTTGTTATCAGGCAGGATGGAGTATGTGACTGGAGCATGTATGCAGAGGAAGTGAAGCCTCAATTTCAAAATCATGCACTCATGGCTCACATCAATGATGGACCTTCTCCCATGCCCACTGAGGTAAAAACTAACCTTTGTAGTGATAAATGCATTCATGAAGTACAAGGTTATAGAGAGCACAATCATAAACTAGCTGATAAAATAAAAGAAGAAAAGGTTAAATCTGAGATGCTTAAGAGAGAAATTAAAGGCTTTGAAATTAAAATTAAGTCTCTCATCTCAGACATTGAGAAATTGCATGGTGAAAAGTACTCTCTTGCAGCTGAGAATGAGCAACTGACTGAAAAGTTAGCTCAATCTAAAACTGAACTCAATCTTACTGAGTTGAAACTAGAAAAGTTTCAACAGTCATCAGTTAAGCTGCAAGAAATGCTTGACTCACAAAAGGATCCCAAAGACATGTCAGGTATTGGATACAACTCGTGTCCACCACCATACAATGATAACTATACTGTCATGCCTGAATCTGTTTCACTCCAACAAGAAAATGAGCCTAACACTGTTGAACCTAAAACAATGGTAAATCAAGTCACCAATCCTCAAAACAGACCCAGTGCTTACATTGAAACAAATGAGGATAAAATCAAGTTAGGACATCCCATTAAAATTAAGGAGTGCTCAGACAAGACAGTAAGTGTGAATAGAACAACTAGCCCCACCAAGGCTGTTGTTCCTTTTGTGAAATTCATCCCTGCAGTTTCAAGGGAAAAGAATATAACAACTAATAAGGTGAATCTAACTGCTGAAAGCAGATCTGACAGTGAGACAAACTCTCCAAAAATTCAAGCAAGTCAGAAAACGATTCCCCTTCCATTAAAAGAAAAGTTGTTCGAGTCACAAAAACTAGAATTCACTCAGACCCACAAACTTCAAAATCAAAGCAAGGGGTTGGCTTTGATATTTTTAACAAAGAGCATGTTAATCAACTTGAAAAGGAATGTAGACAACAATTGAGAAAGCGAGGTCAGCCTAAGAAAAGAAGAGTCAGTAGTGTTGTGAAACAATCTACCAACAAGGCTGATCAGGCATTCTATCAAAACCTCGGAATGAATCAAATTCAAAATCTGTCAAAGCTACTAAATCCTCAACACCGGGATCAGTGGCTAGAAACAAGCACATGCGTTGTGATGTGTGTGATAGGTCTAATCACAGAACAGACAAATGCTTTTATAATCAATACTGTTCCATCTGTGACATGAACAATCACACCACCAAGAACTGTTATTTCAACAAATACTGTTCTGTCTGCAATATGACAAATCACAACACGTCTGACTGTTTCTTCAATCAAAAGGGAAAGAGGATACCCCAAAACAAGCCTATCTCACCAATCATGTTTGATAAACATAAAATCAATGATCATTCTTATCACAGAGTTTCCAAATCTGATGATAACATGAAAAATCTGAAAATGTCAAACAGAAGTCAAAGATATAGAAATCAAGTGGTCAGACAAACTAATGATTTTCTCAATCCAAGAAACAAGTTTGATAATAAAAACGAATCCAGTTTCTGAAAAGAAACAGGGATCAAAGGTTTGAATACTCATCTGATTCCTCAGTTGATATAACAAACCAATCAAGTTTCAGAAATACATCAAGCATGATCCCACCACCAAAGCCCCAGTTTAGAGGAAAATACCAACAGGTTACTATCATGGATAGAAACGGTAAGCCCAAGACCATCATGGCTTGGGTTTCACATTCTAACTAGTTCTTTCTGTGCTTGTAGGGTCATTCACACAGGTCCAACAGTATATGGTATGTGGACAGTGGATGTTCCCGACACATGACTGGAGACCGTTCCCTCCTTCATGATTTTAAGCACATTCAAGGAACGACAGTGGCATTTGGAGGAGACTCACAAGGAGGTAGAATTACAGGTGAAGGATCTGTGACAAATGGAATGCTGAGCTTCGACAGAGTGAATTACTGCGAACAACTAAACTTCAATCTTCTCAGCGTGTCTCAGATCTGTGACAAGAAATATTCCACTCACTTCACAGACACTCATTGCTACATTCTGAGACCAGGATTTCTTATTCCTGAAGAATGGGTTGTCTTGAAAACACCCAGAAAGAATAACACTTATGTCATAAACCTCAACTCAACTTCACCTAAAGAAGAAACATGTCTTCTGTCAAAAGCATCTTTTGATGAATCACAACTTTGGCACAGACGACTGGGACATACAAATTTCAAAAACATGAACAGACTGGTTAAAGGAAATCATGTTTTTGGTTTACCTCAAAAAGAATTTCATTTCATTGACCACTGTTCTGCATGTCTCAAAGGAAAACAACACAAGTCGTCTCACAAACTAAAGTTGGTGAACACCAACAATACTCCATTGAAACTACTTCATATGGATCTCTTTGGTCCAACTCATGTTATGAGTATGGGAAAGAAACAATATTGTTTGGTGATCATAGATGACTTTTCTAGATTCACATGGGTCTTCTTCTTACTTCATAAAAATGAAACGTCCAATTAATAAAAGATTTAATCACAAAAATTGAAAATCAACTTGATCTTAAAGTCAAAACAATCAGGAGTGATAATGGGACAGAATTTAAAAATGAAGATATGAGTTCATTTTGTGCAATCAAAGGCATAGCTCATCAATTTAGTGCAGCTAGAACTCCTCAACAAAATGGGGTAGCTGAAAGAAGGAACAGAACACTAATTGAAGCAGCACGCACCATGCTAGCAGATGCTAAACTGCCAATCAACTTCTGGGCGGAAGCAGTTAACACATCTTGCTTTGTACAAAATAGAACCTTACTTGTCAAAGAAAGTAACAAGACTCCATATGAACTCATTTTTCAAAGAAAACCATTTATTGGATTTTTCAAGTCATTTGGGTGTCCAGTCTCAATATTAAACACCCGGGATCATTTGGGAAAGTTCTCATCTAAGTCTGATGAAGGATTCTTTGTAGGATACTCATCTGTATCAAAGGCTTACAGAGTGTTTAATCCCAGATTAAACATTATTGATGAATCAATGAATGTTCAATTCAAAGAACATTCATTTCCCAAAGCAGCTAATGGTCCTGATTGGTTATTTGATATTGACTCATTCACTAAGTCTTTTGACCAATTTCACATGTCTGATGCAGGAAATCCACAACCAGCTGTACATTCATCATTATCAGAAAGAAGGAGTGATTTTCCAATGATTCCTCCAACTTCTTCTGAGCAACTAAATGAAGAAGTTCCTTTACAAGCTGATCCTATCAGACACTCTGTTCAACATCAAAGTGCTTCAATTGAGGATGGTCCAAGTACAACACCCTCTCCATCAGAGATGCCATCTATTGAAACAACTACTCAAGAAGAAGTTACCACCCAAACTCGTGTCATCCCTCCTGTTGATACTGAAAGAACTTCAACTGATGGAAGTAATCAACCCACTGATGATACTGAAGCAAGAACTGCAACACAATTTGATTTCTTCCACAACTCCCCAACAGTACAAGAAGAAGTTGCCTCGCACCAAGATGAACTGAATGTCTCCAATCTTGATGTAACCATTGCTGGTGACTCAATTCCAACCACAAGAATACACAAGAATCATCCTGTTGACGACATCATTGGTGAACTAAATGAAAGGGTGACTAGGAGCAAATCAAGCATTGCCAACATTTGCTTGTTCTCATGCTTTTTATGTCAAACAGTACCCAAAAATATCAAAGAGGCTCTTCAAGACAACAGTTGGATTGAAGCAATGCAGGAAGAATTGCTGCAATTCAAGAAACAAGAAGTATGGCAACTGGTAGATCTTCCCGAAGGACAATATCCTATCGGTACCAGATGGTTGTACAGAAACAAAACTGATGACAGGGGAATTGTCATTAGAAATAAAGCTAGACTAGTAGCTCAGGGGTACACACAAGAAGAAGGAATCGATTATGATGAAGTTTTTGCCCCTGTAGCCAGACTAGAAGCCATTAGAATCTTTCTGGCATATTCTGCATCCATGAAATTCACTGTTTATCAAATGGATGTGAAGTGTGCTTTCTTGTATGGAAAGATTTCTGAAGAGGTCTATGTGAGTCAACCTCCTGGCTTTGAAGATCCAGAATATCCACACAGGGTATACAAGCTAGACAAAGCCCTGTACGGTCTTCACCAAGCTCCAAGGAAATGGTATGAGACTCTTTCATCATTCCTTCTTAAGAATGGATATGAGAGAGGAAAAATTGATCAGACTCTCTTCAGAAAAAGAAAAGGAAAGGATATGCTGCTGGTTCAGATATATGTGGATGATATCATCTTTGGCTCAACAAACCAGACTCTGTGCAAAGAATTTGAAGATCTCATGCATTCAAAATTCCAAATGAGTGCTATGGGAGAACTCAATTTCTTTCTTGGAGTACAAGTCCAATAGACAGCTGACGGAATCTTCATCAATCAATCAAAATATGTGGAAACAATGCTGAAGAAATTCAAGTTTGCTGACTGTCAGTCCATCAGAACTCCTGTGGATACCAAAGTGAAGATTGGACCAGATCCTGAAGGCAAATCAGTGGATCAGACTCACTATCGTTCTATGATAGGTTCACTAATGTATCTAACAGCCAGTAGGCCTGACATTATGTTTGGTGTTTGTGTGTGTGCCAGATATCAAGCAGATCCTAAGGAATCTCATGTAAATGCAGTCAAGAGGATATTCAGATATCTCAAGGGCAAGCCTGCTCTTGGATTATGGTATCCAAAGGAAGGAGATTTCAATCTCTATGCATATACTGACAGTGATTATGGGGGATGCAACTTCAACAGAAAATCCACTTCTGGCGGGTGTCAATTTCTTGGTCCCAGACTGGTATCCTGGCAGTGCAAAAGCAAACCAATGTATCTGTCTCAACAGCAGAAGCTGAGTATATAGCAGCATCTGCATGCTGTTCTCAAGTTCTCTGGATTCAAAACCAGATGCTTGACTATGGTTTTAACTTTCTGCACACTCCAATTCATATTGACAACACAGCAGCCATGTTCATAACGAATAATCCAGTAGAACACTCAAAAACTAAACACATTGAAATTAGATATCACTTTTTGAGAGACTGTGCTGAAAAAGGTTTAATCAAATTGATGCAAGTTCACACTGATCATCAATTAGCTGATTTATTTACTAAGGCATTTGATCCAACCAGATTTGAATTCCTAGTTCAATCTATTGGCATGATTAATCTTGAGTAAAATGAAAATCAACAAAAACATTCAACATTTCAAAAAATCAGATCAGGAAGTATACTATTTAACCTATGGGAAATGATATAATTACAGTCACTATATCATTCACTATGCACATTTAGAAAACTCAAATAACTGACTGGACTTATTTGATATGTTGGTAGGCTCAACTTGAGAAAGAAACTACATGCAGTGATAAATTAAAGCCTGTCTTCAACTGTGATGCTGTCATCTCATAGTATGTGTAAGACATGACTTATCTAAATGCGTGTGTGTGTAGCAACCTAAACACACCAAGTTATGATGACTTATGAATCTCCTTTACTCACATCAGTTCCTCCTTTGTTTTGCTGAGCAAAGACCTGGAGTGACAAGCACATAGTGTTGATGTTACGATCCTAAAAGATTCCCAAAGTGGAACACATCCAATGTGGATGAATGAAAAAACATTCCAAAGAGAATGAAAGAAAAGAATCCTTAGAGATCACCTTCCAAAGTGAAGTTAAAAGAATCCCAATGTGGATCAAATTCATAAAAGGATCAAATAAAAGAATCCCAATGAGGATCAAGTAAATGAGATGTCATAACTTAAGTAACTTGGTCATGTAAGCTGTTGAAAGTTCTACCATGCATTACATGCAGACAGTTGACCTTGCCATGTTATTGAGTGTGAGGTACATGTTGAATACCTAATCAACTCAAAACATGATAAAATCACTGGCATCTAACTATTAATCAAGCATGAGTTTAAGAGGACAAACATACCTGCAATCAATAGGTTCATGATTATGTTTGGATTATAAAAATTGCTTGCATATGTGAAAGGTATGATTGTTATGATCCCAAAGAAAGGTATAACTCAACTTCTTGTACTGATTACAACACAAAAATCAAAAAAATATAATTTTGTGTTCCCTTCAAAATTTTTCAAATCCTTAAAAGTTTCTATCTATTATGGATACAAACTTTAGGGGGAGAAATTTTCAAAATTTTGATCTTTCTGTACAAATGTTTCCTTTCTCATCAGAAAATACAAAATGTGCACAATGTCTGTGTTGGTGTAGAAGTTATATCATAATATCTCAACTGATGCAACAGATACATCCTCATGAACAAGTAAAGGAACAGTCAACAATGGGAAACTTGGTTCACAAATGATGAACAAGTAAATCCAAGCAAAAATTGACATCAGTCAAACTTCATAAGAAACAAGCAATAACAAATATCCACAATGTCAAAGACATCACTTCATAAAGCATCAGAGAAAATTCATCCAAAACCATTCAGAGCAAAAACATTAAGTTCAAAACTTAATGCGGGTAAGTGCATTGGTTAATGCGGGTGAAGGTAACCCATGCATTCAACCAATGCAGGTAAAGGTTTTGTGAACTGAAACACAAGGTTCAAGTGCAAACTAATGCGGACAAATCTTTTGTTCATCCGCATTTGTTTTTCCTCAGCCGCATTTCTTTTGAATGGCTGAGAAAAACACTTAAACTTGATTGAACTCTTGTGTCACAATTAAAAAATTGATGTGCTTACACTGTCATGTAGATCAAATTGAAGAAATGCGGATTGTATTTCACATTGCCGCATTTGCCAAAAATGAAAATGGAATTTGTTCTTCCGCATTTGCAACAGTGCGCAAATGCGGATAGACATCTAGAATTTGCAAGTACACAAATGCGGGCAGACTTTCTCTTCCGCATTTGCAACAGTGCACAAATGCGGGTAGACTTTTCTCTCCGCATTTGCAACAGTGCACAAATACTGAGACATTTTCTCAACCGCATTTGACACAGTTGTGATTTAAAACTTAGCAAATTCTCAGAATCTTATTAAATGGTCTATATAAATCAAAATCAAAGGATCATTTAATACTTTTCAAATTCTGAGAGACAAAGTGAGACGAGTGCCACCCAAACACTGTTCATCTTCTTCAAATACCGTTCATCTTCACCATCGACATTCTGATTCTTAATCAAAAGCTCTAAGTTTGCTTCTTCAAAATCAACTCCTCTTTGATTCACGACTCAAGTAGTATCAAAGAAAGGTGAAAATTTGAATTGCGTGTAACCCTAACTGTCGAACTGTTACATCAAATCGAACTTAGTAACCTAGGTTATGAATCAGTTGTAAAAATAATCAAAATGCTCTTAAACCCTTGATAATTTCGACAAATGCTCACTGATTATTCAAGAAAACCTCAAGAAATTCAGTGTTTTTCTTAAACAATTACGTCTGTGCGTAGAGTGCAAAGGGTCGAAATCCAAATGGTGAAGTAAAGAGATAATATCAAAGACAAAATGTGTTGTAAAATCAAGAAATGAAGAACTCATTGAGATTAATTATGCACACACTTCTGATGATTCAAAATTACTCAGAATCTTTGCACATGAAACAACAATTTTGACCAATAAAAGTCAAACAGTGATGAACAAGTTCTTAGTGTTATGCATTATTCTAATTCATATGCCTTGACTGCAGGACATAATGGCTAATCTCACATGGAGCAAACTCCATAATGTCAGCGGATTTCTAGACCCTGATGTAGCAGAAGCAGATGACTTAAGAGATATGATTAGATTTCTTCTAACCACTAGAGTTGCATATGCCATGACTGTCAGACCCATCATTTATGAGACTCTCATCAGGTCTTTTTGGGGAACAGCCCAAGTTCTTGAAGTTAATGGTATGAGGACTCTAACTGGAAGAATAACTGATGATCACACTCTAGTGTTACTGAGAAACAGTGAGACAGTGTCTGCAGTTTGGAGATGATGCAAACACTCCTCTAGAGCTTGAAGATGATGAGATCATGAATTTCTTTGCAAACATTGGTTATGAGGGAGGATATGAAGGAAAGCAGATAGTAAAGGGATTGGTAGATCTGCAATGGAGGTTCTTAATTCACATGTTTCAACACTGCTTATCCAAGAGGAAACTGGATGGAATGACATCCCAGTGACTACATCATCTGCCATATGTGCCTTATGCACCAACCAGCCATTCAACATGTCAGCATACATATTCAATGGACTGGTATCCAACATCCAAGAAGGCAGAAGACACATGTTTTTGATGTACCCAAGATTCATTCAATGCTTCATCAATGAAGCATTTCCAGATATTGTGCCTACAGGACCAGTGATGGACATTCCTCACTATAATGCAAAGTCCTACAAGTATATCAAGAAGAGAGATCCTAGGAACTTCTACAGTGGAGCTTTCTTTCCTCTGCTGCCTTGGATGCAACAGCAGATAAATCAAGAAGAAGAACATGTTCAAGAGGCTCCTGCTAATAAGCCTATTCATGAAGAAGCACAAGCTGCTCAATTTCAACAACATGTTGATGAGCATGCTGCTACCACTGAAGAGAGACCAGGATCAGTGTCACCACAAGGTGATGTAGGTGGTGATCTTCACACTGATCCTTATGTTCATGAAGCCGATATAGCCTCATCATCTATTCGACCTCCAATACCATCACCTCCCAGATCACAAATTCCTTCCCCTCAAACACAACACATAATATCTCCCCACATATCTCCAGTTCACTCACCAATCACTCAACCCATCCATTCTCCCACTCACTATACACCTATCCCATCTCCACCTACGGCTGCTCCTTCAGAAAGTTATGCTGAATCAGGAGTAAACAAGCCTGATGAGAAGGATGAAATGATTTCTGCTCTACTTCAGAAAATTGCCAAGTTAGAGAAAATGCATAGTAGGAGATCAAATGTCCTACAAGATAGATTGTTGGAGCTGGATGAGAAGGAAAAGGAACTAAAAGAAGTGAAAGATTCGTATGAAAGGAAAGAAAAGTTAAAGACGAAGAGATCAAAGTTTTGAAAGTAGCTCTTCATAGTTCAAGAGAAGAAATTAGTGGTCATGTGGACACCTTGAACATCCAAACTATTGCCATGATGGATCAAGAAGAGATAATAGAAGAACAGTCCAGTATCATCCTTGACCTTGAAAAAGAAGTAGAAGCTCTCAATAAAAGAGTCTCAGAGTTAGAAATGCTTGTGAGGTTAAAGCAAGAAGCTGAAAAAGATAAGGAAGATGAAGGAGATAAAAGCCATGACAAGAGGAAAAGAGATGATGACAAGAATGACAGTGACAAAGAGTCATCCAAAGACAGTGATGATGACTCGCCTCCACACAAAAGGATGGAAATCTCCAAGGGTGAAAAGAAAGGAGAACCAAGTGGATCCAAACATGAATCATCAAGCATGGAAATGATATTTATTCAAGTCAACCTGAAGAAGTTCACACTGAAGAAACCGACTTCAGTAACATGATGAAAGATCTAGACATGTTCTCAGCTGAAGAATTGTCATTGATGATGACTTCTGGGACTTCATTGTGAATCAATATGCAGATGCTGAACCTTTTGTTGTCATACCTCAATCTCCTGTGCCAATTGAAAAGGAATTGAGTATGCAATTGGTTCCTGCTGTGTCACTTTCTGAGGAACAAAAAGAAATGATCAGAAGCTGTGTGAACAGCAAAAGCAAGAAGAAGAACAAGCTGCTGTATCTGTACACATTCCTGAAAAGGAACAGACTGAAGAAGCCCCATGAGGATGAAATGCTGAACCTCTTCTGGCCCAAGCGTGCAAACATATGCCAGAAGAAGGAGCTTTCTTGAGGAAAGGCCAAAGGAAAGAGGCTATAGTGGAAGAAGAACCTGCCAAAAAGAAACAAAAGATGATCCAAGGAGTCTAGCGGCTATTGCTGGATTCTTGGATGAACATGAACAAGCTGAAGCCTGTTAAAGAAGAAGGCAGAAGTGATTGACTTAGAAGAAGGTGAAATTCCAGGTGGATCATGGTTGATAAGCCAGTGATCAGTAAAATCCCTGTGAATGAAGAACCTTATGTTTCTGAAAAGATTGAAAAGGCCAAGTCTGATAATTTGATGAAAAAGGCCGTATTTCTGATTGATCATGGTTATGACCCTGATGAAGTCTTTGGGATGAATTTGAAAGGATGGTAGCTGAAGAAGAAAAGTTGAACAGTCTACTAGATCCAACCATTGAAACTGAGTATGAGAAAACTCAATCTCCCAAGCTTCTAAGGTGAGACACAAACAGTCAAATCAGCTTCTCCTCCTCAACCTTTGTTTCCTGATCCCTATAGCATGTCAGACAAAGAAATGAAGGAATATCTGTCTGCTCAAGGATTCACCAGAAGGAAACTTGGGAACATGAAGACCAATTCCCTAAGGGCTGCTATCCTTAGGCTGATCAATGAGAAGAAAGATAAGATGAAGAAACTGGAGGAACAAATCCCCAGACAGCAACCAAGAACAAGAATCTCTGCTCAAGAAATGAGCCTTACTCAAAGAGATCATGACTCATTGGCACCCATTCTTCACAAATACCCAGAGTGGTTTGCTGAACCATCTCAGATTGAACTACATGAAGAGTAACTACTGCTGAGATGATCAGAGGTGGTCTACTCCCAAGGAAAAACTGATCAGAAAATCATTGCTTGGAAGTATGACAGTGACTGGAATATGTTTATGGTGAAGAGAGTATCTGGATTAGTCCAATTCTTCACAGAGTACTCTGCTCTGGTGAACTCTCTGGAGATCCATGATCTGAAGGAACTTGCTAATCTGAGACTGATCAACCATGCAGCAATGTTCAGGGGATATGAATTTGAGGACATTCTAAGGATGTTCAAGAGAACTGACAACTTCAAGTCCTTAAAGGCAATTGCATGAGAAAAGATAAATCATTTGTCAATCCCCTTGACAAGAAACAAAGAAAACCAGCAGAGGAAGTGGTATTTCCTGAGCTTAGAGTGAAACCCACTGAATCATTGAAAAGAAAAGTGGTTGCTGGTACTCACACTTCTATACCAATCTCAAATGTGTTTTATGATGAGAAGACTTATGAGATGGTGATTGAAAGGAAGTGGGGAGGAAAGGAAGGATCAGAAATCAGATTGTTCAGTGGATATGAGGTCAGACTGCTTGATGAGTCATACATCCAGTACATCTTCACAAGGCACTTCAGGGAGATCAGCAACAAGTTGGGTGAAGCTGATATGCTCTTCTTTTAAAAGTGCATTAAACTCCTGAAGTTGGCCTATGATCGAGTACAAAGAAGAGAGATCAGGAATGAGGAAGAAGACTCCCTGCAGTTTGGGAACATTGTTAAACTTGAGGTAGACGTGGATGGGTATCTCCTAATTCACAGAGATGGTCTGTCAACCGTAGCCATCTGGGAGCCCATCTCACTGAGGAAGATGCCTATGAGGCATTGCACATATGAGACATATGAAGATCCATGTTCTGAACAAGGAAAAACTACGTGAAGCACAAGATTTCTCCAACATGATCAAGTCTCTTGTGGATCCCTCCTACACTAATCCTCCTGCTGCACAAGTCCCAGCAGAATCTTCACAACCTCATCCACCTTAAACCCTTGAAGTACATAGGCTGTATAATCCTTAGGGGGAGTATTGTTGGACCCTGAAAGGATCATACATGCCAATTCAAGAGGTGGATAGTTGTTCTGCTGGAAATCTCCCAAGTCCAAGAAGAAATGCGGATCAAGAAGTTACTAAGTGTCGACTATCCGCATTTGTTAATGCGGATGCACAAGAACAAATGCTGACAAGTATTTGTTCTTCGCATTAACCAATGCGGATGTTCAGTAACAAATGCGCTTAGTGTTTGTTCATCCGCATTTGTCAATGCTGATGACCAAACACCAATGCAGAAGAAAGAAGACTAATGCTGATGAAGACTTACTCATCCGCATTAACAAATGCGGATGACTAAGAACAAATGCGTATGAAGACAAACTATTCTGTACAGTTAGGGTAGTTTAGTCATTTTGTACAAGCTGTAAGTCAGCCTATAAATAGATCAGAATCCTCGTATGTGAGGGGACTCTTGAGACTTTAGACTTTGTACCTGAAAATTCCTGACACCTCCTATCTTTGTTTTCATCTGAGGTTGTCTTGCATTGTTACTGTAGCTTGCTAAACCCTAGCATTTACTTTGTAACAGCTCAGATAATCAATACAAGTGCATTTATGAGTATTTCAAGTGTTAAATGTTCATTGATGTTTGATTCCGCCTCTCAATCATTGACTCAATCAACATATTCGATCCTGTTGATTCACATCAACAGAGAATATCATTCTCAAACCCAGTCAGTTTTTCACTCCTCACCACAATCCACTCACTCAAATGGCTGCTCTCTCCAAGGCTGATATGGAAACTGGTACCTTGACCAAGTCCCCCATGATCACCCCTGAAGACTTTGACACATGGTGTATCAGGATGGAAGGCTTCATCAAGTGTCAAGATTCAAGGATGTGGGACTCCATTGTCAATGGTCCTTTCATACAAGCACTACATCTGCCACTGGTAATCGCATCATTCCAAAAGATGTTGATGATTACTCAGAGGAAGATAGAAAGAGAATAGAGCTAGATCAAAGGGCTATGACTTGTCTCCAAACTGCTCTTCCCAACTCCGTCTACAGACGCTTCAAGAAGTGCAAGACTGCTAAAGATTTATGGGAAGCATTGAAGTTGATGTATGAGGGATCCAAGGAAACTCAAGAGAACAAGAAAGATCTCTTGAAGCAGCAGTTTGAGAACTTTACTTTCAAGGCTGGTGAGACCTGACTCAACAATACTTCAGGTATGTTGAGCTAGTAGATACTCTGGCGGATATTGGAGTAGCTCTTGAGAACAGAGACATAGTTAGGAAGTTCATGTCTTCTCTTCCTAAACTATGGACTCACTACTGTGTTGTCATCAAGAGAACTTCGGACCTTAAGACTCTTTCTCTTACAGAGTTGTATGGATCCTAAGTGCATTTCAGATGGAGATGAACATGCAGAACTCCTCTGATCACTCCAATAACCAACTGAGTTCAGCCCTTCATGTGGTTGAAAGGGAAAGCATAGAACCACAGCATCCCTTGCTATGCTACCCTGACAACTCACATACTGGACCCTTCATTACTCTACCTGAGACTCCAAAGTCTCAAAAGGTTCAACACAACTCCTTTCAGGACGGTTGTGCCTTTGTCTCTGGAAGTGGACATCTTGGTGATTTCAATACTGCTTTGATGATCTGAGTGCTTCAGTCCAGATGATGTGGAGTACATGGATATTGTCCAGCAGATGGCTCTTTAACTTACGAGCGAAGAAGTTCTTCAAGAGAACTGGAAGGCATTCCCTCAAAACCCAGTCAACCAGCAAGTTTGGGTTTGATAAGAGCAAAGCAAGGTGCTACACTGCAACCAATTGGTCCACTTTGCTAGGGAATGCAAGGCTCCCAAGAACAACCCGGGAACCCCACAGGCCTCCACACATCCCACTGCCCCAAGCATGAAGAAAAGTCAACTGAAACAGCTTGCTGTTGCTCAGGAAGTTAACTGGAGCTTTATGGTACAGGATGTGACTCCCGCTCAAGCACTCATGGCCGGAACAGATGATGATCAGGTATATGAACATCTTTGTACTGCTGCCTGTATTGCTAAAGTTAAACTTATAAGGATTACATTTCGGAAATCAGATCTGAGGTTGAGTCTTTTAAATGTGCTAAAATCTGACTTTAAAGAGCTGACTGACTATCAAAAGAATTAAGATGAGTTAGAGAAAACTGTGTTTCTTTAAAACATGAAAAGACTACATATAAGCTCAAATCAAAGATCTGATCTCAAAACTTCTGAAGTTGAAGCCCAGTTAGTTACAGCTGAGGCTCAGGCCAGGAAGCAAGCTATTGCTGAGCAAAGCTTCCAAACTATTCTTGCATCAACCTCTCATTCCAAAATGTTTTATCAAAACAAAGAAGGGTTGGAACCAGTGAAATAGCTCCACCACACTCTTATGAGTCTATTAGACTACCTAGATGTGGTACTGAAGAAACAAGATGTTCCAACTGCTGACCTTCTCCATGGAAACTAGAGGATGGAGCAAAAATAGTGGCCTACCAGGGAGAAACAGGAGGAAACACCCATCTCCACCTGGATGACCAAATCCTGACCACCAAAGCAAGAAGAAGAGAGCTAAAGCTACTAGAAGGACTGCTAAGAAGGTTGCAGAGTCCAAGATTAAGATCGACCCTAAGCAAAGGGTGTCTCATTCTGCCGGATTCAGTGGTAGGTACTCCTGATTCAGAAAGAATGTAGTACCAGCACTCCTATCCTACGAAGGATCAGAAGTTGAAAGGGAAAGTTGCTGATGGAGAGAAGAAACCAAAGAAACAGCAACCTGCAAGTTCCCAGAAGACTAACATTGCATGCATAATGTGTGGTCTGCACAAACCACATGGCTAAGGATTGTTACTACAATCCAGCAAGCACACATTATGCAAATAATGTTAGAAAAAGAAGGAGTCAGAGAAGGTTTCTCAGTTGGACCACTTCAAAAGGTCCAAATGATGAAAAAGGGAAAGTTTCTCGGAAGCCAAGTTGCTTTCGGAAGATACTGCTTCTTCCAAAGGGGAAAATGGCTTCGGAAGCCAAACCTTCTAAGGTCGGAAGAACAAGAAGGGTCCCTTGAAACCATCTCAGAAGAAGACTACTTCGGAAGAAAGGTGGTGAAATCTTCTTCCGACAAGAGGAGAAGCTTCGGAAGAAGACAATGCTGCAAAAGCTTCAACAAGCTCATCTTCAAAGATCAACCAAAGGATGGATTGGAAGATCAAGGAAGATGCTGCAACCAAAACTCTTCTTCATCACGACCTCTATTGAACCCATTGCATATCTTTTGGTTCAATTATGTCACTATCTTTGGAAGAGCCCAAGACCTGCAAGGATGGGGCTTCAAACAAAACTAACCATCTCTTATGTGCAGGGACATCCATTTGGACAAGAAAAACAATATCTGGATTGTAGATAGTGGATGCTCCAGGCACATGACAGGGAACAGATCTCTCCTCAACAATTCCAGAACTTTGATGGAGGGCCTGTCCAATTTGGAGGTGAGGCCGGAGGATATATTTCTGGCAGAGGAGTATATCAATGGCAGAATAAACATGACAAAGTTCACTTGTCAAACAGCTTGAACACAATCTGTTAAGTGTTTCTCAATTCTGTGACCAGAAGCATCAAATGCTTTTCACAGAACATGAGTGCATTATCCTCAGACCAGGGCTGACAATTCTCCGGAATTGGTGCTTCTCAGATCTCCCAGAAAGGGATATGTACAAGCTAGATAGAACAAGGCTTTCCTATGGGTGTAAGTATCATGCTTTCTTTCCAAAGTGATAGTGATGAGTCAACACTATGGCATAAACGCATGTGTCATGTGAATTTTAAAACAATGAATAAATTGGCTAAAAATAACTTGGTACATGGTTGCCTAAAAAGGAATTTTTCTGAAAGATAACTGTGTTGCATGCCTGAAAGGGAAACAACACAGATCATCTCATAAATCCAAATGTGTTAACTCTATCACTACTCCATTACACTATTGCACATGGATCTCTTTGGTCCCACAAGTATAATGAGCATTGGAAGGAAATCATATGCCTTGTGATCGTTGATGATTTTACAAGATTTACATGGGTATTCTATTTTAAGAAGTAAAGATGAAGACTATTGAAAAATTTAAAATCTTTATTCTTAAAAT